>JAILWY010000023.1:11200000-11527500 GCA_022113835.1 Atopsyche davidsoni
TCGATCACCCCGAGGACGCTGGCGGCCACGCAGGTGTAATTGGCGGACTCGCGAATATCCGAAAGTTCCAGAACATTTTTTCCGATGGGCAACTTGTCTTCCGGGGTCAGGTCTTGTGCCAGTCCTGTAGAATAAAGCAAAACGTGAATTACTTAAAAATATCTATAAATTGCTTGGGTAATCTCTCTCTCAAAATATTGAATAAAACTAGATTTCTATATCATCCCGAATCCGAAGTTAATTTCAGTATACACTCCAAAGAATAAAAAGTTTTATAAGCGTAATATGATGCATGCGGTTGGCGCGTGGAGCTTCACGGGAGTCGCACTACATAATTAAAGTTTCTGGAAGGCTTTGCAGTTCAGGGAATCCCAGCGCCGCAATAGAAAGGATCGCTTACTGTTTCAATTGGCCTTTGTTCCACGAGAGGGTAAATTACAAACAGCCATACGAGGAAAGCCGACTGAATTGGCTTCGTACATCTAAATATCGAAGAACACGTGTTTTTGTCAATGAAACTAAAAGTTGGTTATATTAAAGTAATTAGTAGGTAAAAATAAAATATTTTCAAGTTAAGATGTATGTATATTGAATATTTATATCAAAATCCTAACATCTATGATTGATGCGAAGCATAAGACGTGTGAGATTTTTCAATTGCATAGGAATTCGTGAAAGTAGTAAGTAGGGTCAAATAATTTAGTAATGGTCGTTACCTTTTCTCCATTTAACTTGCGGCATGGGCGAGCCCACCGCCACGCACTGCAGCGTGAGGTTGCCGCCCAGCATGACCTCGCTGAGTGCGGGCGGCGGGATGGAGAACTGCGGGGAGACTCTGCGTACTGCAAATGGAAGAAACGATATAAACTTATGTTATTTGTTTACTCTAAACAACTTGTAAATGGCAAATGAAATATACGTATTAATCAAGCATAGATAATCACTACAGGTATAACGCTGTCAAAGCGTTAAACGGTAAACAAGGCTCATTGGTGAATTCCAGCGCGCTCACTGAGCGACTAACGGTGCGGAAAATCTGTTATTTCCCGCAGTCTGCCGTCAAGGTTTACGATGTCGTTTCATAGTCATTTGCTTCATCGGCGGAAAACCCGGCGCATTCGAGCGCGGTGGAAAAACATTCGGTATTAGGAGAGCACGTGAGAAGAGGGGTGAATTTTTCAAAAGGGCCGTAGGCGCCGTTCGCAAATGAACTCCCCGGCGCTAAAACCGTCGTCGGCCGGATCCGCAGCTGCGTGTATAAATAACGGGAACGGTTACGAACGTGCGGAGTATGAAATTTTAATTACCGAGATACATTTAAACCGTCGACCGGGCCCACTGTGCGCGGCCTGGCCTATCACTGGTGTTTGTCGGCGCAGCGTGCGGATTTTGCGAACTTTATTTACCGTTTCCGTTGGCGCGGAAGAAAAAAGACTGACGCGAAAATTCCATTTGAGGCGAGGTTTGAAAAAGCGTCGGTTTCAATAGCGAAATACACGCTTTTTTAAAAAGTGTGCCGCGAGGGCTCCCTCTTCAAGTCGGCCGAGTTCCAAATATTCTAGTTTAAATGCCAGGCGAGTATTTTCCAGAAATTCACTGAACTAATAAATACAAATTTATTACAAAATAGAAATTAAATTAAGCCTTATATTAAGCATGTACAGTGTGATACAGAAAATACAACGCAAAACAATAATAGATTTTATTTCAAAAAAAATATTTCAATCATATATATATATATATATATATATATACGAAGATTGCTGATAACACGCTGACACATAACCCTCGATATTGCTGCCATTTCTGACCTGATGTTTTGTTTCAATTCCGATAGTATGTACCCTGTATATATATAGTATTACAACACAGAACATGAAGTGAGTGAACACAATTGACAAATTTGAATAATCGGAATGATAAGCGTAGTGTTATTGTAACTTTGTAGGTTATATTAATAAAACTGAAATTCCGCCAGAGGGAAACATAAATTTCCGTTAGCAACAATGTTATTTTAGTGCAAATGATTGGTGGGGGCATAGCTGAACTTCTCTGTACATACGTTTAAATCAGTGCACAACTTTGCAAATCTGATATCCTGAGTAGTCAGTTCCCAATAGCCGGTTAAATATATATCAGAGAAGTTGGTCCAGCTAAGTTTTCGAGGCAAGCAAAGCGAGTTCCCCCCGAAGGTAGCTCGCGTGCAGCATAGTGCGCCGCCGGGAGTCGGCCGAGGCGCGCGGAGGGGCCCGCACCAGGAAAAGAAATTAGATCAGTAATCAAAAAAAAATTTTTGTTTAGTAGTTTAAAGTGGGAAATATGAATAAAATATTCTACACAGACATTTTTTTATCACAAACATGAGGTTTTTTTTTTCCTTGTATAATGAAAGATATACATTTTTAATCTAATACAAGAACGAACTCGAATATATGTCAATAAAAAAAATACAATCCTTTCAACAAAAATGAATAGTTAAGTATACGAGCAGAAAAATAAAAAGTCGCCAGACGTAATCAGCCTCAAATTTAAACGGGGACGGAGATTGACGATAACGATAGGGGCGAGGTGGGTGGGCGCACTACTCGTACTCCAGCCGCGCCATGACACTGCAGGACAAACACGACCGCTGCACGCGTGATTGCCAGAATCACTTCCATGACCGAGAGCAAATAAACAAGCCGGGGCCCGCATGGAGTTGGAGCGCCCGCGACGACGACGCGCTAACGATTGTTTGACAGTGATGAATTCGGCCAGTTTTGCGGCAGAATTATTACGTTGTTTTCTCTTGTAATTTCGCGTGTATATTTTGTATTTTTAATATCGGAGTTTTCCGCGCCGTGTAATTTCGTTTAAGGTATGCCATGACGTCACGAGGTCAACGAGGCCGCGAGCGAAGGAACGAAAATGAATTACGACAGAAGTGCGGCTGCTGAACGCAGGCGTTTTATTTATTTTTTTTTGTAGAGCCCGTGTAATAAATATCATTGAACTTAATTACTCCCATATTAAAATAATAATATTTGACGACGGTATATTTAGTTGTTCGCTAGTAAAGTCTTGAATTATGGCAAACGATTTAAAATTTCGTATAGCGCATGCTCTTAACTAAACTAAATTCCACTGTATCATCGGCAGCAAAAGGGGCACCGGAGAGACGGCATAGACAACCGAAATCCGAATTCAGCTTAGGTGCGAATCCGTGTTAATTAATGGGTTTCGTCCTTAGCGGGCCGCGGCTCCGGCGGTGACGCGCGAATATCCGCGGATAGTCGCGGCAAGGATTTATGTTTTCAGTGCGGATTCGATTAATCGTTTCGCCAACAAACGATTTTGATATTCTAAAGTAAAATTGTTCAAACTAATAAAAAAATCTACTAGAGCGCAACTGCAAGTATATGTTGTACGTTTAAATACACTTACATTATAAGTACGCTTTTAGAAGAGAAAAAAAGCAGATGCTTGAAAGAAGTATCTTTAAAATTCTGAACGGTAATGTTCTCCTGCTACATTGTTAACGGCTATTGAACGATATTAATATAAGTTCTGTTAAGACAAAAAAGTAAATTTAAACAGAATAAAATTGAGAACATTTGCTAAAAACATTTGTAGTTTTTTTAACTGATTCATATTTATACATATTTTTTAGTGAGTCCGAGTTTAAAATAAATATTATGTATAAGCGTAAATAATATAAATTTCAATACAAGAAAGTAATCAAGAACTGTTATTTTTAGAATGGAGGTGGAATATTTGCATGAAGTATTTAATGTAAACACTGCGCAGTTCATGTAGTATGTATAATTGTACAATTAGTGTACGTAAGCGTGTATTTAGAGGCGACATTATATAATATGCACGAGCGTGCGTGCACTGTTGTCTATGCAAACAGATATCATAGAGAATTCATGGCACCCTGTAAGATTACAGGCTAATTAATGCGAGTGTCGAGACAAATACAATACCACCAACGTGATTTGCATATTTTAATTTAAACTTGAACCATTCAGGGAGCAACGTCGCCGATGATAACAATTTGAGGTAAACGCTATATTGATAAATAGTCGTTGAAATGAATACGAATGGATGATCGTAAACGATTTTTTTGTTGTTGAATAGCTAATATTCCAAAATAATACAAAAAAACAAGCTATACCACACAAAGGCTAAAAATATTAGGTATAGTAAACATAAAAGTAAAGAATTCCCGAGGGCCATAATAATTCCAAGAAAAATAATATGTTGCGAATTAAGTTCACCGTTATGTTAAAAAAACCGCGTATTG
This sequence comes from Atopsyche davidsoni, assembly GCA_022113835.1. Taxonomy (NCBI): domain Eukaryota; kingdom Metazoa; phylum Arthropoda; class Insecta; order Trichoptera; family Hydrobiosidae; genus Atopsyche; species Atopsyche davidsoni. The sequence continues at coordinate 11,204,286 of JAILWY010000023.1, forward strand.
TTTCATTCAATAAAAAAAAACCAATGGAGCTTTTATATTTCAAAATAGATTCACTGATTTTTTAACTTACAAGAATATTACTTTGTAAGGAAATTAATCCAATTCAAAGTTTGATAACCATTCACGTACACGTTTCTCCGCAAAATGTGATTAGGATATTTGTCAGAAATACACAGGCGACCGTAAGAATCGGTCTAACAATCGAGCACAAAATTAAGAAATGCCTCCATAGCAGATTTAATTCTACCGTGAATACCTTTCAGCCAAACAGAATACCATTCACGAAAAATAGATTCACACAAAACACGGTTAAAGTGTTGGTTTTTTGGTATGCGGTGGGCGGTATGGTATGCTGCATGAAAGGCCCGCCCACCGCATTATTAGTTGATAGCTCGGCCACCCTTCGATAACTATTGATGGATATTTCACGTCGATATTTACACGATGTGAAAGCGGCCACCGGGCGAGCCGTGACGGAAAAAAATATCGGCGGTAAATAAACTGCAGGGTAAATGCGATCGATTACAGAAATAATAATCAAGTGATACGCTTAAAATATCTTAATGATAAAAAAGACCACAAGTGAAAATAACATATTTGACGATAGCACGTAAAATACCAAATATTTTACCAGTTGTTTATACGGCGATATATTATTTATTTTATAATTATATTTTACATGTAAGGCAATTTTAAATATTAAAAATGTACAATAACTGGTTAACGTAAGCGGTATGACGTTAAAAACGTACAAAATTAAACAAAAATTAACAGGTTATCACACATGTGATTATGAAACTCAGTCCAAAGATAAAATTAAGCAACCATATATTTGTTTGATATTAACCATCGATGCATTTATAAGTAGTTTCTTATAGAAATGTACACATACTTGGTTGGACCAGTAATGAGCATATCAGCGAATCCAAAAGCGGTCGGGTTGAATTCTACCGCCGGTATTTTCGGCTAGTCAAAGGCCTCTCAATGTGCAGTGAAGTGCAAGACTACTCAGAAAGAATTCCAAAACTCACGAAATTCATTTCCGGTGAAGTGCTGACGGAGTAGGCTCTCGCATTGTGCGGGCTGCGCGGAGCACACGGCGAGTACGTCGTACGTATTGCGATTGGCTGTGCGATATTGATAGCTCTCTGTGAAGTCATGTGACGTACAAGCCACGGGTGGGCTTCCCCCGAATAAAGAACATATTGATATTAAATATGCCGACCGTGCTGATATTGTGTGGGATGTGTGGGTGTATGTTTATTATTTTTTTAGAAAAATAATATTCGAGAAAACAAAAACAACACAGAGAAATACGATACACACTTGCACAAAAATTCTGTTTTGAAAAACCAAAATTACATAGATGTTTCTTACACAGCCTTTGAAAATACATTAATGAAAAATGATTCAAATATAGTGTAATCTATTATCACTAAAAATTATTTATTTATTAACATTTGATCCGGTTTAATTTAATTAATATTAAAATTTGAGTAAAGGTCTTTCCAGACAGCATTTTAATGAATTATTTGTAAAAAAATAAGTGTACAATTAATTTTATTCTCGTATTATAATAAACAGAAACTCAAAAAATTATAAGAATATAAAAAAAAAAATAGCGACAAAAAATTCTGTTGCCCAAAAATGATAACCGACTGTTTCTTGTAGTAACTATTCTATGAAGTATTGTATTATACTATGTAGCAATATATTCAAACAATTATATTTAATTTTATTTTTATAAAACAATTATTGCAGAAAAATGAGTTCCATTTAGCTAGGTACATAATAATAAATTATGAATGAAATATCTGCGTGCCTTTGTTCAGCTGGAGAACATAAAATTTAGTCTAAAACAAACACCAAGACGCCGAGTCTGTCAGGTAAAACAATGAAAAACGAGTGTTTAAAATGCTAAGTGGTCTCTGTACTGGGAATACGTGAATTATTTGGTGTTCTTGGCCACTTCGCGTCTTAGTAAATCATGTTTTTTTTATTATGAAATAAAAACCGCTGTTGTACTGAATTCTATGAATATTCTTACCTTTGACGTAGAGAGTGGTTGGCTTCGAGTATTCTGTTCCGATGGAGTTTTCAGCGACACACTCGTATTTGCCCTTGTCGTCTTCTTCGCACTTCGTAATTTGCAAAGTTCCTGTAAAAAAAATTATTGAATATTTTTTTATCAAGATATAAATAGACACAAAGTGAGAGTATAATAAATCGCTGGATAAAGGTTTCTAGTTTTGGGTCTACATTATTCACGGCGTCTGGAGCGCCTTGCCGTGCCTATTAGAAAATAATCGGCTCAAAGTTAAAAGAACGGAGAAGGTCAAAGCTCGCATTCCGCTTTTAGAACAAAAAAAATAATCACAGTAAATTTGCATCGCAATAAAAAAATAATTGGGCAATTTTAAGCTCAACGCAATTATTACACCTCCCGAGAGCGCTTACCCATCAATATTAATTGACAAACGAACGTTTCTCGTAACAAATAAGAAAACTCGCAGCACAATCTCATTTATGGTCGTATTAAGTAAACCTCGCGAGCCCGCGACAACGAGCATGGCAATCTAAATATAAAGGCACTCGTAGCGGGGGAACGGCGCCGTCGCGCGGGCCGCCAGCGCGGGGGTCCAGGAACCAATTTGAGGAATATGCGATCTCGCTACCTGCAAAACTGCGAGACGTAAATGTGTTACGAAGGATTCCCAACCGTTCGGATCTGCGTCAAAAATATTATCTAATACGAGCTTTGTAATTGAATTACATCTAGAATTCATGAGCTTCGTACTCCAGGACTCGACGCCGAATGCGCGCTCAAACCGAGATCGAAACGCGCTTAACTTAGACAGGAATATATATTTCAGAATTTTGTTGTAACCGGCTGAAATACGAGTAAAGCGTTTATGGAAGTCGTTAAAAAAAATGATTCGGTTCTTTGTACCCCAGTTCAGTCTTAATTCGCAAAGCTCGTCTTTCAGGAACAGCGGAGAGCGAGGCGACCCGCAACAATTCAATAACGGGGAAATTAAAAAGATGACCTACGATAAAACTTTGTCTTCGGAGCCGCTGGAGAAATGTCTCCGCCGGCCGGGAGAGAGCAATGAATTTTCCATTACGACAAATAACATATTACACTGTTGTCGAGGAAACTTTCCGAAAGAAGAACAGATTAAAAAGTAAAGCCATTCTGGATTATTGTTTTGTTTCGCCGGCGCGCTCGCTCCGGGCGGCGGTAAAGGTTGCGATGATTGAAGTCGGAGGTGATTTTAATGCGACTTTCGTAGAACGTGGAATTGTAAATTGTGTCATTATGAAACATCACAACACCGAGAGGTAAAATTTCTTAAAAACAAATAAATGCTATTTATACAAACTTTATATAACCTATGATTTTACCGAGGTAGACGAACCTTGGAAATTCATTTGGGATTGTTATGGTAATACAATGTGATAACCGAAGGTGACCTGACGTCAGGGGGAATAATCTCGCGTCAAAGTTTTCTTATTAAAGGCTTTACAAGATCAGAGGCTAATAATAACTGTCACTCAGGAGACGAGATATTTAGATGGCAGCACGGTCGCCGCGAAAGCGACACATTTTCAATTTGAAAGAATGAATAAATCTCTAGAGAGGACCTGTCGTCTTTCTTGTTCTCCTTAGATTGTACACCGTTAAAGTGGACAGAAGCTGTATATATTGTAACGGGTTAGCGGTAGAATCGATCGAAGCGATTCTACTCCAGAGTCTACTTCTAGTCCATAGTCCAGAAACATCTGTAATGATCAAGCGACCGTCGTTTAGGGGCGACAATACGCGGTCTTGGAGAACGAGCGACAAGGCGACCGGGCCAGTGCTTGATAGAGAGTCCTCGGAAAGAGTGCTCGATAGAGAGTCCTCGGGAGTAGTGCTCGACAGACAGTTCTCGGGAGCCGTGAGCGCGAGACAGTCCTCGGGTGTCGTTGATATAAATATGTGTTAATATAAATAGTTGTGAAGACTCTGTATAATATAAGTTAAATATAAATAGTGCAAATAAATCATGTTTTAATTATTGGAGACCCGGCGCGTTACAATTGGTGTCAGATGTGGGTAGAAATGAATAATTAAAATTTTAATGTCAACTCTTTAATAGACCTAAAATTAATAAATAAATAAATAAAGTTAAAATAAAAATGGTAAAGCTCGTAAAGTTGAGTGACCTCAAAGTAGTGGATCTGAAGAGAGAACTCGAAGAACGAGATCTGTCAACCACAGGGTTAAAGTCAGCCCTTGTGCTAAGATTGAAGGAATTCCTGGCGCAAGAGGGCCACAACCCAGAGGAGTTCCTCATTGAAGTGCCAGTCAGCTTAAATGATATAATGAGAAAGCTGGACGAACGATCCAGAAAGATGGATGAATACTCCAAAGAGATGGACGAAATATGGACCGAGCAGCGCAAACAGCTTGGGACTATGCTGGCGGATCACTCGACAAAATTGGTCGAAGCGATCTCGGGCACCGGTGAGGTCGGCATGACGACCGTCGGCGTGGCCACGGTGGGAGCCATCTCGGGCACCGATGAGATCGGCACGAAGACCGTCGGCGTGGCCGCGGTGGGGGCCATCTCGGGCACTGGTGAGATCGGCATGACGACCGTCGGCGTGGCCGCGGTGGGAGCCATCTCGGGCACCGGTGAGATCGGCATGACGACCGTCGGCGTGGCCGCGGTGGGAGCCGTCTCGGGCACCGGTGAGATCGGCATGAAGACCGTCGGCGTGGCCACGGTGGGGGCCATCTCGGACACCGGTGAGATCGGCATGAAGACCGTCGGCGTGGCCGCGGTGGGAGCCATCTCGGGCACCGGAAAGAGAGCGCGAAGAGGTGCACCAGGACCGTCATCGCGGAGCATAGTACTTCGGAGGCGAGTGGCGCTGAGCAGAGCGCGAGGAAGTGCACCAGGACCATCGTCGCGGAGCATGGTGCTTCAGAGGCGAGTGGCGCTGAGCAGAGCGCGAGGAGGTGCGACAGGACCATCGTCGCGGAGCATGGTGCTTCCCGGACGAGTGGCACTGGGCAGATCGCGAGAGAAGTGCATCGGGAGCGTCGCTGTGGAGCATGGTGCTTCACGAGCGAGTGGCGTAAGACAGGGCGCGAGGGAGGTGCAACAGGTCCATCATCGCGGAGCATGGCACTTCGCGGGCAGATTACGCTGGGCAGAGCGCGGAGGAGGCCAGCAGGTCCATCATTGCGAAGCATGGAGCTTCGCGGACGAGAGGCGCTGGACAAAGTGCCAAGGAGTCAGTCAACAGGACTGTCGTCGCGGAGCGTGGCACTCTGCGAGCGAGAAATGTGTGAGGAGGAGACAGGACTGTAAAACATTGTATGATGTTGTGTTTTTTCTTTAAAATAGTTGTAATTTTTGTGTTTTTGTAAAGTTATATTTTTGAGTAAAATATCTTTTTTGTAAAGTACTTAGGGCATGAAAGGGTTAAAGATAAGTGCGAGGATGTAACGTAGGTAGGATACAATAAAACGGAATCTATGTTGCATTCTCGCACTTAGTCAGTTTATTAATAACCACTGTACAGAACAGATGTATTCGTCTCGACACTTTACACCACAGTTTTAAATTAAGTTTTAAAGAAAGTTTTAAATTTCGTGATAATTACGCTCGCCGACGGCCGCGGCTAGCAACGAGCGATCCTGTGGCAGATGTAAACACCAAAGGAACGGGATAGAAGAATTGTGGTTTCCTTGGAGCCTGGAGGATCGGTGCGTAAATCGATGGCATGGCCGGTGCAGGAGCGAGATTGAGCGTCGGATGGATCGGCGCGGGAATCGGCAGCGTGGCCGCGATGGAAGCGACATCGGGCGCCGGAAAGAACGGCGTGAGGACCCGCGGCGTGGCTGCAGTGAGAACGATGACGGGCGCAAGGAGGATCAGCAGATAAGGCAACGAGTGTTCCGGGACGAAACAATGCCTGAGAAGGGGGTAGTGTAACGGGTTAGCGGTAGAATCGATCGAAGCGATTCTACTCCAGAGTCTACTTCTAGTCCATAGTCCAGAAACATCTGTAATGATCAAGCGACCGTCGTTTAGGGGCGACAATACGCGGTCTTGGAGAACGAGCGACAAGGCGACCGGGCCAGTGCTTGATAGAGAGTCCTCGGAAAGAGTGCTCGATAGAGAGTCCTCGGGAGTAGTGCTCGACAGACAGTTCTCGGGAGCCGTGAGCGCGAGACAGTCCTCGGGTGTCATTGATATAAATATGTGTTAATATAAATAGTTGTGAAGACTCTGTATAATATAAGTTAAATATAAATAGTGCAAATAAATCATGTTTTAATTATTGGAGACCCGGCGCGTTACAATATCTATTCATGTAAAAGCTAAAAAGGCAGGCCGCTCCACCTGATTGTCGAACGGTAATGGCTTAACTCCACGAGTTAGGTTTTATTTGGAAAGTTTGGCCGAAGTAAGACAGCGGGAAACAATAAAGCCCCGCGGGCGTGAGCGATCGCCGGAGCGGCCGGCCGGCCGGGCGGGCAAACTCGATTAGGTGCCCGGGAAAGGGCGAGGTCCGCGGAGACATGTGATGGAGGATTAATGATCTTATTGGTGATATTAAATTGTGTTGTTATCTGTAATTCGATTTTGATTTTAGTCATGTCTCTTTCTGATCGATACATGAATTCGTATATTTCCCCAAAAATGGCACAATCAATATATAAGCTACACGATAAACATAAAACCCTAGGTAGAATCACTCAGGCGCAAGTAATGCAGACAAATCAATTTTAATGGAAATAAGTGTTGTATAAAAGATTTCTTATTTTTAAAACGTGGAAAATAAGAGATAAAGTATCTCAAAAATGTCAAAAGCGGTAAGATATATAATTATAATAGCGAGATTGGAAGACGAAGAATTAAACCCAAGAATGTATAACGATTTACATTGTCTGTGAAAGTTGAAATTTTCCTAATGGCTATCGAGACGTTCATACTTTCGAGAAAAGATACACCGGGAAACCTAAATTCTATATACACATATATAGATAAATGATTTTTTTTAATTTCACGTTTTAACGTAGCCAGTTTCGTAAGAAAGTCAATTTTATAAAGTTTCATGCAATTAAAACAATTGGTTTAAAATTGTACTCAGCGAGGTTTTATTTGGGAAACGAAGGGTGGATACTTAGATGGAGAGAGCCGTCGAGCGGGCCGCCCGAACTGAATTCAAAAAGTTTAAATTAGAGTAGTTTATTTTTGTATCCCGCTAAGGGTAGCCGAGTCGTTTCATACATCGACTGCATTCCGAGATGACACGTCCTTTTTCGATTTCGAACAAAGTTTCAAATGGGATTCCAAGTGTGAGGAAGTGGCAGCGTCGTAAACTGAGCAAGTCGCTGCGAGAAACTCGGCGGGCCGGCAAGCGTCATTGCTATCGTATCGCAGTGCGGTCCTGCTACGTGAGATTAGCACGGATGATAAAGTATGCAGACTCTCAGAACAGCCGAAACATTTTCCATAAATCCTGTTTATATCGGTTACTAATATACAAGTTCATGCCAAAGTAATCAATTCAAATCCTCCTTCAATAGATTAATTCGATAAAGTCAAGAACCGGAACCGAAATCGATATTTTATACTCGATAATATTAGTTACTTCAGAATTGCTTGCTAACGACGCAATAAAAAGTAGGTGAAATCAATTCGTAACGAAAATTTCATTATGTAATTAAAACGACCGTTCGCATTGATATTGGGCCGTTAACACAATCTGATACGAAGGTTCCGTCTTGTGTAATAGAAATGGTCCTGCTCATAGTAAACCACACATTTACAACATTTCAATTGCCCCTCGTCGCCAGAACCGAGGGTACTGAAAACACAGTATCTACCTCACTTATGTTATCGAGAACACTGTGGAGTTATAAGACCCCATATAAAACATAAGTGTCCTTAAATACTAAAATATCCGAGCATCACTCATATACAAGTGCTATACCTGCACGCTGCATTCTACAAAGTTATGTAGAACGTGAAGAATTGAGTTAATTTTGGTAATAAAAATAAATTATATTGATGTATATATATACATATATAAATTTCAAAGTAAAACTAAATCTTTATATTATTCCGAAGATTGAATTTTATATTAGAATTGCATGTCTATTGACAATTAAATGGATTCAAGTTTTAACAAATAAGAATGATTTTTGTATTGAGTTTAAGAAAGGCTTTAACTGTTGTACAACAATAAAACATAGGTAATTTAATAAAATTGAAGACAAATATTTAACACTAATTTATGATAAGGTAAGCGAGTAGCCACGAATGGAGATGTATGATGATTTTATGCCACGGGTTTATGATCGAGGAGTACGCCGGGACGCGAGGCGGTGAAAGAAGCCACGGGTACTGACCAGCCATGGGCCCGTCGAGCAGGGTGTAGCGAGGGTTGGCGCGGATGTCCAGGGGCATGCCGTCCCGCAGCCAGCGCACGCGCGGGGCGGGGGAGCCCGAGGCCGCGCAGGGCAGGGCCGCCGCGTGACCTCGCTCCACCACCTGCGTGCTCTGCGGGAGCGCCACCGCCGGGAAGCCGCTCGGCACCTTGTCCGCTGCAACAACACAAACATATTTATTTTAGTTTTCTGCTTCACTTCTGATGAATGTATGCTGAAATTTGGTTAGTGTCATCTTAATTTATCGATTGATTCTGAATACAGCGGAAAACTGCCGGTAAACGATGTCGGTGAGTATTCATTTTATTGTGCGTTGAAAGAGTAACACATACGTGAACGGAGTATTGACAGGATAACGTTGAGTCAGAATACAACAAGAGTGATAAAGGCTGCAGTGAGACATTTGCGCACATATTAAAGTAGTTGTGCGCAAAAACATACAAAATAAAAAAAAAAATACTTTCAAATAACAATTGTTTTCGTTAAAAATTCAGACTCTGTAAGATACATTCACTGTATCCATTATCCGACAAGACAAATACCTAGAGATCTATTTTTTTAGAAAACCTTTTTAAAGAAAGATAATTTATAATGAAAAGCACTCGCTAGTCTAGTCTGGTATAATTTATATTATACGAAACAGAAAAAAGCTACTAGAAAATTGAATGGCGAATCTGTAGCATCTCGGGCCGGCCGGGCATGCGCTCAATAAAGAACTGTTTTGACTGAACCTTTTTGTTTAACCGGGCCGGGAAGGCGGCCATAACTCAACGAATAGATATTCAACCCTGACTCTCGAATAAAACGAATTTTGTTAAGAACTCGAAACGTGGCCAAAGTATACGCACACGGAGCGTATAAATTGTGAAACTCACACTTTTTTGCATAATTCAACAGTTTCGACTCGAGCAAGACGGGAGGAATTCGAAACGGTTCACCGTAACCGGGCCGTGGGCAGAAGTTGAGGTGTAATTCACCTCTATTTAATTTCATAACTTACTCACCTTATATTCTGTTTCACACGCAGACTGATCCGAGATACGCACGCCCTCGAGGCACGCAATTTTATATCATTATTAATAGCGGCCGAACTGTTTTCTGTTTCCGGATTTCAAAATCGATCCGGGGCAAGATAGCCGTAATTTAAATAAATTATGGCAGATAGCCTGTAACGAGCGCCAACATTTTCGGTATATTTTAGATATTATTTACGACGGGGTAAACGCGTCTGCGCTGAATAAAAAAAGCGACGTCATTGCCGATTAGAAGCATTTTTATGACACTCGGTAAAAGCAAACACATCCCATTTGCATGATAAAAGCCGAGCATCTTTTGTAACAAATAGCCCTCAGCGCACATTGTGCCTCGCAGGCGACTGACGGACGCTCGGGAAGCGCTCATATCTCCGAATGTTCCGATACCGTTTTATGGCAAACGGGGGTCGATCAGTTCCTTGAATTATTTTCCGTGCCATATATTTCTATTACCCACGCAGTCCCGGCGGTGCGGGCCGGAGGAGCCTCGGACAGGCTGCTCGCCCCGAAAGATTTCGGACCGCAAATTGCGAAGGTCTAATAAAAAATTGCGGTTACGCCCCCGAATTCCGAGCGTTCGGCTACCCACCAGGAACTCTTTAGCTTGCAGGAAATCGAAACGAAGGGCTTCCGAGAAACTTCAGAATGTTTCGAATATTTTTTACGCTCTTTATGAAATAAAAGACAAGCTCCCGCGAAATTTTTTTTTTGTAATAAGAGGACCCGAAGAGTAATCACCGTAGATAAATAATTTTCGAGGCAATTTCAATACGAAAGCGCAAAATAGAGGACTACTTAGCAATTTTTCACTTCTATCGGCAATATTCAGTGAATCCCGTTTCTTTAAAGAATTAAATTTTTTCACCAATTTTGTTCTACCGATGCGCCGCAAATCACCAGCCCCCAATGCTATTTTTGTTTCAGTATTCATTCAAAAATTGAATTTTTCATTTAACTAAAATGGCAAATAACGCTTCAAAACACAGGATTTTTAAGCGACGCAGCTGCGCGGGCGATAACATCAAACACAATTGAACCGCTTACCACAAATGCACAAAGTAAACAATGGTCATGCTTACACCGACGTACCATTTATACAGCGAAAACCGATTAATTGTATGGTTAATAATTGAAAATAAAAATATTTTACGTAAACTGTATATAAACTAAAAGAGTGGAAGAATAAAAAAAGCTCTATTATCACAGATACGTTTGTATTACTAATTTTATAGACCGGTTATGACTTATTGAAATAATGTGCATAGTAATTAACGCCGTGACATTCCAAACATCTTCTATGGACATGCAAACAGCAATATTCTAAGAAAATCTCTAGAGTAAAATGGTACATTGAAAAGACGAGATGGTACCGCAGCCTCCACGGCTCTTGACGAGTCTTTAATACATCACAAAACCTTATTGTTTCTTAATGTATGATAAAATAAAAAAACCCGAACGTTATATTTTGTCTAAAATTTGCCGAAAGATGAGCTTAGTCTATTTCGCGATGGAGGGAAGCGACCATCATATATTGAATTATCACATCCCGGCGAGGACGGCACTAAGAGGCACTCAAAGGCGTTAGGCAAACGTCCTGACAAAGGACCCGGTCAGTCAACCCCCTTCAAGATGGCTATAACTCTTCATTTGTTGGGAAGGCCACTAAATATTAATAAGCGAAGGGCCGCGGGAGCGGAGGGTCCGAGAAGATGACGCTCGGCTGCTGGAGCTCGCAGCGCTTCGCCTCGGCTCGCTCCACGCCCGCTGAGCCTCCACGCAACAGGTTGGGTTCAATTTTCATGTGGACACATCTGTTCCTTGCTTTATGGCAATAAAAACACTGCATAAAAAATGAAAATGAATGCTAATACAGAGTAAAGTGAGACACATCGGTACAATTCTGCTCACTTTCGTTGTGAAATATTGATAAGGAAAAATTCCCAGCCGACTTCCTCGAGAGACGGATAATAAATAATTTACAGTTCATAAGAGCACTCAATATCTATTTGGACGGAGCAGTCGATCTCCGGCGCGAAGGGGCGTTCGTGAAAATTGTAAAAATAAAAATAAATTTTAAATGAGCGCAAGAAATGTATTGAACATCATCGATCAGAGGGAGCGGGCTCGCTGACAGGTGATTTTTCGTGTTTCCAATTACCTTTGAGTATTAATTTGTCTGAAAGCTTCTTTTTTAAATAAAAAAATTCCCACGGCTCAAAAATAAGAATTTACAATAAACAATTATTATCCGACGTGCATTTGCCGAGATCGGATTGAGTATATTATTAACGGTAAACTTAGAAAAAATTAAATCTTCGGCCAAAAAAATACATACTTTTATGTAAACGATAATCTGAGAACCAATGCTCTGTTAAATAAATATCATATGTTCTGCTTGGCTAAACATGAATACAGTCCATTCGGGGTTCATGGTGACATGAATTAAAATCCCGAGACGAAATGATGTTTCGGGTGGAACTTAAGTTATAGGGAGTAGGCAGGTAAGGCGAGTATTTGCCGAGCGATGCAGCGCAGTCGCCCTGCACCACCAGTGTAATATTTATCTGGGGCGGTAGTTTGCCGAGGTGCTCTCGCCAGCAGGCAGCGATATTAGCCGAGGGTCTGGAGGGGCTGGAGGGACGCCGAGGGAAGGGAGGATCAGGCTGTTTGCGAGGCGCTGCGCACGCTGCGGTAATTGAGAGACTCTGTGGCACTGCAAACAACGCCATATCGGAGCACTTCGATGTGCAATTAACGCAAAAGATACACAACAAACCATATATCGTTTATTTTGAAAACACGCTACACGAAATTTCCAGATGTAAAACGAAAAATCGTATGTTCTAAAGTTGTCCAATAGTATCTTCAAAATATAAACTTTAAAAAATCATAATCAACCTTAAATAAAATCTATTTAAATATTTGAAACTATATATATATATATATATATATATATATATATATATATATATATAAATAATAGGAAATTATCTAGCAGATATTACGAGTTTGTTGAGCCATTTTCCACTTTATCATTTAGGCAATCTCGTAAGGTACTAACAGCGTTGTTTTGCCTAACCATTAGGCGCACCGACAGATGTCTGTAGTGCCGTCCCACCCTCTTAGTAAAGTGGAGATTGTGACAAGCAGAACATCGGATAATTCGCACATGGGCCCTTTCTTTAAGCATAAGTGCGGGCGCCTGGGTGCAGAGGCCACATGGGAAAGAGTGGATGTTTGCGGGCTGGCGGTATGGCTTATTTGAAAGGGTTATAGTTATGTCTAATTGTACGAAAGCTGAGGTTTAAGATACTCCGCGTTTCCCATTTGCGTCAGTAAACTTGGGAAAATAAACATAAATATCTTGAATGACACACTCGGGGTCCGCACCGCAGCGCAAACTCCCAAATATTTATGACACACGCGTTCTTGGTCATAACAATTAACTGCCGATCGAAAACACAAGCAGCAATAAGATATTCAAATATGATTTGTATTATTACGGCCGGTACTCACGAACTGCGAATAAAGGCGACGTTGATTAGAAATTCATCTAAATATAATTATTAAATATTGCGACAAAAATTATCGCAAAGGGTCAATAACAAAGGTATTTTATTTATTTAGATTTATAAAGCCTCGAACGGTGTATATAATACACAAGCTTATAAATGATTCAAGCACGGCTCAATCAATTGTTATTGGTAAAGACAAATTCACGGTTGCGACAGTTCTGATTCGCAAATTTAAAAATAGTGATGTAATGAAGTCATCATATATTGGGCAGCACACATTAGAAAATAGCGACGTCTCGCAATATTTCACTAAATTATATTCCAAATCGAAAGATTTGACAGTATTCACGATATGATTTTGGAATAATATCAATATTTTGACGATTTTTTTTTTTGAGAATATACCGCTAGTGTAACTTGCGAGGGCACTAGCCGATATACACGGCGCGGCCGGATTATACAGACTTGCGATATTTTATTCACTTCACTAAGCTAAGGAGAGTGTGGCGCGGTCCAGAGTGCCGCGTAATGGTGAGATATAGTCGCCCGCGCTGGACGGGGGAGTGCTCATTCAGGAACCACATTGCTCTTTGGCATGAAACTGTTGAGGGTTTTTTTGTATTTATCATAGGTCTTGATAATGAAAAGAAAAAAATATTTAAATCAACTCAATATTTATAACATGGGACAGGCCAAAGTAGACGAGCGATTCCAACGAAACTTTTAAAATTGTAAACGGTCACCTAAGTAATTTTTTTTAATAATTTTATAAACTTTCTGAAATCAATAAATTTTAATTTACCCGACAAACTACTCGAATAATACATAAAAGAGACAATTTTACGCGGTAAACAAAAATTTAGACATATAAATATTTACACATACGTTTTATTTTTTAATATTGTACTACGCATATATTCTCAGTGATATTTTGCGACATTTTCCATAAGAAGGGCTAACTCAATTAGAGCGTGGCCCTTAATGTGATTTTGCAGGGAAAACAAAAACATGTTACAGCAGCAAAAGCAACAGAACAAACGTTAATAATTTCCAAAGCTGCAAGCAGAGCGGCGACAGCGAGATTACATTCAATGGCGAGCGCCCTGTTACAATGCGAGACAAATTAATTGCAAACAAATTGCTTCTCACGAAATAAAAGTAAGGAAAGTGTTAATGGCGCCATTCCGCGGTAATGAACCGGGACGGCGGCCGGGAAACCCGATAGTGATAATAATGGGGGACATCTGGCACTTCCTACGCGGCCTGCCGTGTGGGCGCGCCGCCTGGACGAGAATAACAAGATTCTACCTGAATGGCGCATGAGGGCTTACTACCTAGTAAAGATTTTTTTTGACTTTCTATACAATTTTTTTTAACGTCAACAGCGAATATGTTTTAATGTTACATTGAGTAGATATATACATATATAGATTGCAGACCTCAAGTGCTGCAGATTGTAAGTTGAATATGAATTAACTATATTCACTGCAACTTATATAAATTTAATAATCTTAATTTTTACAGTTTAATAGTTATGAACAATTTTTACCCTCTTAATTGAATGAATAGCTACTTGCAATATTTTAAGATATTTTTTATAAACTATAATAGAAAAAAACCAGAAAAAAACCAGAAAAATAAAACAAAATTTATAAACACAGAATTCACACTATCACCTATCCGAAAGAGCACACAATATTCACCGGAAGATAAAAGGGTGACCGGCATAAGCTTCCAAAACGCCACAAAAACATGCCGCACGAGCGGGCGGACCGCCGGACCGCGCATCAAAAAACACACCCGTCAAAATAAAATGGAAAATCACTCGATCTGTCGCCGAGGGCTGCTGGAGGGGGGGAGATGGGGAGGGAGGGGGGGCGGGGCGGCAGGGACGCCTGCACATTAAAACCGGTGCGGCGACGGCGGGCCACCCCGCCCGGCAGACCCCGGACAGCGCCAGCCTTCTGACGACTCAATGAAATTACGGCCATCGTGCGACTGAAATGCATTTCGAGATACTCCTATATTTACGGACAAAAGACAGTTTCGTCTAGTTATTTATGCATTTAAATTGAAAAAGGTGCGCCGTCACCGGTGACGTTGCTGATGCTTTGGTTTCATACAAAAAATCTAAAGTAAAAAAAAGTGTAATAAATACACATACGCGTTGTCGATTTTTTTCTTAAGGAGTTTTTTTTCTTTCAAGGAACAAACAAAGAAAAATCATAGTTTAACCAAAAATATTGTTTTTCATAATATTTAAAATTATTGTGATTTACATTAAATGGGATAGTTTTCTCGGGGTAATTTATAGAGTATAATTTTAATTAATTATAGTTGTAAATGATCGTCATCATATTTTTATTTTATACGAAATCAATATAAAACGTATAACGTGTGTGGTAAGGTTGCAAGGAGAACACGTATTAACTTGACCATATACATTTCCCCATTATTTTAAATTAAAGCTTTCAGCCTGTGGTAAAATAATGTTACACAATGTGAACTAAATCACCATCGTCCACTTTCACTGAGGAAGTTTCCGGGGCGGCGCGGGCCGTCGAGCTGCACGAGCGAGTACCCGCAGCCCACTGCTGGCGTCGAACACGGGGACGGCGGATGGTGGAGGGCGGAGGGCGAGGGCGGGGGTCCCTGGGCGGGGGTCCCTTGCGGGGGTGGTCCTGAGGGGGCCGCGGGGTGGCGGTAGGTAATTGATATACGATCCCCGGCTCCCGGCAGGCCGGCGTCCATTACTCACGGCGGGAATGATTTAGGGTTGCGGCCGCGCGCGCCCCGCGCTTTGGGAGCCGCTGGGAGGGTGTTTTGTTTGCAGCCTCGCCTGGTTTATTGGCTGTGTGCACCCGTTGTGGAGACAGTGTGTCGCTTTTTGTGCCGATGGGTTCCGTTGATTAATTTTTGTAGAAAAAAGAGAAATTTGCGTCAAAGGGTTAAAGATAGGTGTCAAATAATCGCCGACTGATCTTTGCTTTTTAAAATGCATTTTGCTTAATTTTACAATACCTAAGCGACTGCTTTTTATTCATTCTATGTATCACAAAAAAATTTCAGGCGTTCGGATTCAAACAATATAATTTGAATCACCGTAATGAAAACTATTTTAGTACACAGTTTGTGGTCTACGAATTGTTTTGCCTTGTTTCATACTGTATTTTAAATTTTATTTAATGGCTTGATTAAATATTTATTAAATTGGAATATATTATTATATACTTTTTTCCCCCTTAAAATGTGAATTATATTTCTTAGTCCAAAAAAGTACACTTCTTAGAAGTATACTTTTAAGAAAAATGAGGTAAATAATCTTAATCGAATTATGAATAATAACATATTTACATTACATAAGTTCAAAGCGAGACAACGGCACCGCCTATGTAGATAATGGAGTACATAAAGCGTACAAACCGAATACGGCAGAAATTTCAGGTTACACGAGAATATAACGCCTAACAAGACAACGTATTAACAACTCTAAGCCACAGTAATTAGAATAGTGAGGTAAGTTTAACAACTATGCGAGATTTATCAAAGATTCATTGAATTAAATCCTTGATTCTAACAAGGCTACCAACTTGAAACTCTCGACGTGCGGCGCATCACAAGTTTCAAGTAGCATTCATTAAAAAGAGTTAGTGCTTTCAAAGTAGTGTGAGCAGTTAATTTCGTATTTTTGAGTTGATACAATCATAGTAATGTAGTCAGAAGAGCGAAGATCCGAGCTGTGCAGTTAATTTCGCTATATCGCTTTCAGCAGAAATTAAACAATGGTTAATTAGTGTAGGCGGGGATGCAGGGCGGGGGAGTCTGCACTGAGACAATGCTTGTCACAGTCATACGAGTGTCGTGAAATATTATCTCGAGACATATGCCATACAGATTGTAGTAAATACTCACGCATGACCTCCTCAATCATGCAAGTCTCAAAGGAACAAAGACCGAAGATTGCCGTGATGCTATTTAAAATTAACTGTCGAGAACTGTAGCAGTTCAAATTTACGTTAGATTTTAATCAAAGTACGACATATAATCAACAAACACGGTGCTTAATAAATTTTTAATATCTATATAATCTAGGCTTATAGATATGAATTGTAATGAAATTGCATGTGTCAACACAAATTGTTTTCATAAGAATAAGTAGGCTTATTCGTAGTACCGAAAAGTATTCACCTGACATACATCGATAACATCTCCCGACACCATGTTTTTTTTTAATCGGGAGAACGCGACGTGCCGCCTACTAGGCCGGGGTGCGGGGCGGCTCGCCAGTCGGCTCCGGGGTCTTCTAAATAACAACGCAGAGAGAAATTGGCAAACAAACTTGAAGGGTAAAGCGTTTTTTGTGTAAATTTAATTGCTCTGTGTCGGCGACTGCTCCCCGCGAGATTTAATGTAAATTAATATACAAAAAAGACGCGACGCGGCGCTGTCGTTCTGGAGAATTACACGAAATTCGCGCGATTATCTACAGCCAGCCGAGCGACGCATTTCTTTACAAATTAAAAACGCTTAGCGTGAGCCCCGCACAAAATGTTGCATTTATATTTTAATATTAATCTTGTGGAGTTCTCCTCCTTGCTTGTAGAGGAGATTTTACATTTGATGATAAACACTGACGTTTTTTCTCAAGATTATTAATTGGACATTTAATGCTAAAGAGTTTTCTTTTTATTTATTCAGGAATGGCGTTCTAGCTTTCGAGAGACGTTTAAGGTGTGAATAAAAAAAATTGAAGAAATTTTCTTTTTAAATAACTTCTAGAGAAAAACGAGAAGAAAAGGACAATAATAATCTTTGTAAAATGTAACACGTTAAAGCAGTATTTTTCTTGTCTTTCGTAAAAAATAAAAACGTCCACTAAAGTGCAGCGCTGAAAAGTGACTTATCGGTTGTTCTTTTTTGTATACGTACGTAAGCTATGTCAAGCTTTATCATATTACCAATAAAAAAAACTTCGCTCAATATAAAAGTTTATTTGAAACAGGACGGTTCTCAGCTGTCATGCGGTCCTTGAAGGAACTCAACTTGAACTGAAAGTTTCCACATGAAACAAAAAGGGATACATAATTTAATATAGCAACAACATATGCCACTACAGTGTGCGCTCCTCTCACACATCGCTACAATTGCTCAGCCAACACATCTGAAACTTTACGTACTAAACATAAAAATTTCAGGAACTTCAAGTAGATGTTGAATGAAAGGATGATTTATGAAGTAGGCGTACCCGCTAATCCTCATGCTTATTATAACGTGAAACACTATAGCCCTCACTCGTGCTCACACTTATCAACTTTACATTTGAAATTTAACACACAAAATCAAAAGCATTTTTATTCATGGATACTGGTGTACATTCATTATCTATTCTTGAATCATACAATTATGTTTCTACATTGTTTTACGTGAACAAGTATTATAATTATTGTACAGCAGGCGGTGTACCGGGAAAGAAGAGGGGCGCCATGAATTAGAAGAAGTGACAGCTGCCAGATCCACCTCGTCCGTTCGAACAACCGAGAGCAGAAAAACCCTTGGTTTTCTATTTGATTACAAAAGGCAAATATTTCCTATCTATCGTAGTAAGGAGGATAAATTTACATGCGATATATTGACGCCAGAGTGTTTTTTTTTCAAATTTTACTAATTGACATGATACATAAACAATGTATTGAAATTTGTTAAAGCATGTTACGATAAAAAATAAAGTTGTACTTAAAGTCCTAAAAAATGGACCGAAAAGAATATACTATTATATGAACGAATAAATGTATTGGGGAGTCGTGCCCTTGATTCCATTTAGTCCGACTTGGCTGTTGGGCTATTGGCGAAGCCCGCAGGCCGGCGCAGATAAATCAGATATAGCAGTCCATTATCTGAGACGGTCATCCGCCGCCAAAGTCAATTATCGAAGCCTAATGCCCGCAAAGTGAAACCAATGATATTTGCTCAGTCGCGCCGATTGTCTTTCGAGATGGGAGGTCTCGGGATAACTCGCTTTGGTACATATATAAAGAATTAAATTGCCGGACCGATTGTCACACATTCTGAAAGAAAATACATCCAGTTAATTATACGCAAAAATAGCTATGAATCATATACCTCGCCAGAAAATCTCAAAAGAAGACGATAACTACAGAAAGTAAGAAGTTGGGGTATTAATTGGTTTTCCGTTATCTAGGCGAAAAAAGCTTTGCGCAACTCGATTTAGAAGTTTGGTACGAAGCGGCTAATTGAGTATAACTATAATTATTATTTTCAGCGATCTGTCTCTTTGGGTTATTTCGGTATGCTGTATTGGGAAAAGAACTTAAATTTAAATTCAGTTGCAGTGAGCAAAAAAAATCTTTATTATGCTAGGGGAGCAAAAACTTTAACCTTTAAAGAACAAGACCCAAATTTAAAAGAATAAAGAAGATTGCGACAGTTGAAAAGAACAACTTGCTTTGCTTATATTGCGAAGAGCTTTTTATTCAGTTTACGTTAATGTTGTGAAGTACGAGTAAGACAATATCTGTCATTTTGGAAAAAAGTCATAAAAGTACAATTAGAACATCTTAAGTATAATAAAACTGAAAAAGAGCACAAGGCAATTGTCTATATATAACAGTAAACAAAACGGACTGTTAGCTTGATTAAGAGGCTGGAATTGTAGGATTGTGTGGATTCCCGCGTATGGCTGGCGGCCAACTAATTTGTAGGATTAAGCGCTATTAATGTTCTCATAAATATGCATATTATCTAATCCAATACGGCTATATCAAATCCCACAATATTTTGCATTACGATAAATTGTAAGCTCGGACTTTAACAATGTTAACACATTTAAACTAGGGTAACAGAAATCATAAGCGAGCCTAAGTAATGAATAATCATTAATGCCACGCGAACTTTAGCTTTCCGCACAACGATCGCAGTAAAACGAAACGAACGTAACGTGTGAGCGACCGCATGTCCTCTTCGCACGTGACACGTGCTCAGGTCGAGCGGTAGGAGTGATATATCAAAGCTGACACACTCGTACAATAACATACCATAAAATTACTTTAACATGGTGGTGCGAAAAATTGAAATTGAGTCTA
Organism: Atopsyche davidsoni; assembly: GCA_022113835.1. Taxonomy (NCBI): domain Eukaryota; kingdom Metazoa; phylum Arthropoda; class Insecta; order Trichoptera; family Hydrobiosidae; genus Atopsyche; species Atopsyche davidsoni. The sequence continues at coordinate 11,224,390 of JAILWY010000023.1, forward strand.
AAAGCCCGCTCGGCAGTTTTAACGAAGCCCCGCACCTGCCCGGGATGAGAGTGGCCGCGCCATTACGTGTATTGCGCGGTGTCGCGGCGCCCGCCTATGAGATATAACGGGATTTATGGCTCACTTTTGTAGATTGCTTTTCATCACATATTGCAAGCCCGCCCCGCGCGAATGACGCGTGAGATTGTGTGAAAAATACGTGTTTTGTGATATTTTTGTCTTTCGAGAGTGCCGCCGGTAGAAAAAAGGCCGCGTAAGGAATGTGCTACATTACGAGTGATTTACCTAGGTAATATCAACCGAAATATTTTATCTCAAAGTTCACTAAAAGTAAATATACTTCTTTTTAAAATGCGATTCAGTGTTCGTATTTCGACGTTACTTTGTTTATATTAAATAATCTGAGATAAAGTTTGGGCTCGTGTAATACAATAGGTCCGCAAGAGGTTCCCGATCGATCGACGGGGCGAAATTTCGTTTTACGACACAAACTCAAAAGTTGTAATGATAAAAAAGAACAGCGATCGGGGTTCAACGAGGAAATCAGAGGGCCGTACAAGGCCCCGAGGATATTTGGGAATAAAACACGAGAAGAAAGAAAAGAAACGGAATGGAACGTAATAATGAAACGTACCACCGAGGCGACGCGCGACGTCTCTCGTGCGGCCAAAACAACAATTCAAATTCATTTCGTGCCATAGTAAAAATTCACAGCGCTTATCTGCCCAACTTGTCCATTTGCAACGCACAGTAGCGAAAAACTCAGTTTTCAACAACGACTGTTTAATGAACATCACGTTAAAACAAAACCCTCCAACTCAAACTTTATGTATAAAAAACTTTTTTAGCTTAGCATATAAAAGCGTGTGATTTTAATATATTTTTAAATATATGTATTGATAATATTAATATAAAAAAGAGAACATGATATAATTGCAGTCTTAATGCTACCAAAAAACTAATGATAAAACAAAATGAGTAAATTCAATTGATTCTCATGCTAATATTTATAAATATGTCCTCTTCGTGTTTTCAGTTGTCTGGGTAATAGGTAAAGGTTGTATAGGTAATTCTCACTATCTTTCCTAGTAAACATGGAACACAACTGGAGTAGATTATTCATTTTTATGGAGGGACAAGAAAGTAGACTTCTGAGTGAGACGCACGACAGAATTTGAGACAACCGGGGATCGGGAAATAAAAGGTAATAAAAGAAACATGTTGTTGGGCCCTGGGGGTACGTTGGGGCAGAATGGAGATGAGAAAAAAGACAAAAATCATGCAGCTGGAATAAAATTTGTCCTCTGTCATCAGACATCGCTCGAATGGGCCAAATTTGATGGTTTTCAAGGATTACCAAATATTCAGTAACCACAGTGGTCGGTAAATAAATTATCTGCAGGACTTTTTACCCGAAAACCTTATTTTAGATACACCCTAGGTAAAAAATAGAAAAATGTGTTTTGAATATTCAGATGAAAATACAATCTAAATAGATAAACTTACTTTAAGACCAACAACCACACATAATTGAAATAATTTATATATAACTTATTATAATTTGCAGGTATGAACATTCTTTAAAAATTATAGTGCTTATTTAATAAGAATAACAAATACCTATTTTTTTATATGAAGATAATTTAACTGTCTTGCTGATGAATGTGTAAATATATTTCCCCTGAACTGATAATTTTGATCAAATTTAAATTAAACACAAGACATATATCATATGGAAATTACAAATATCAATAATATACTGTAGAAACGAACCAAATAATATTTTTTAAGATATCAATACAACCTTGATTAATTTAAAAAAAATATTAAGTAATGAAATATCGATCTTTTCGGATTTGACTGTACACCGGAGCGTTTCAGATTTGACAATGAACAAAAATAAAGCACTACAGAAATATATTCCTATCTAGAACAAAATCAATATAAATTTAATTTAAATTTTTTTAATTATGAGTGTTTTTTATTTGTTTGTCCACTATTTTTTTTATTATCCTGTAACCTTTCTGTGTATACATTTTTTATATAAGCTCGAAATTTTTTCATATAATTGCAAGCATGTTATTTTGTAACCAAAGAGTTTTAAATTATGACAAAAAGTACAAATTAAATTAATTTAATGAACATTTAAATAAAACAAAACTAAATCTATCATGATTTGATTAATTTACTCCTAACAAATTGTCTCATTATCTGCAAATCATCAAAACCGTGAATTTTTGGATAATTGTTAAATAGTTAACAAGTTAAATATCTTCTGGGTGAAATATCTAAAGATCAATTAAAATCAATGAGTTTACATTGATTATGTATTTGACTGTGAAATTCCACCATGCAGAGATACGGTTATACTACCGGTGGTTCATAAGCTCCTCCTGAGTCGTCGTCTTGTCGAAGATTTAGTGTAATTAGGCGAGACTGAGCCGCTGCGGCCGACCTCCGTGAACTGCGCGAGTCGCCGGAGACGCGTGCGTACGCAGGTATGTACGAACGCAACCCGCATTATTTATTCAACAGCTCCTTGATAAGTTGGGACAAGTCTAAGGAATCCGGTCGGCTAGATTACGTAGGTAAATAATTACAAGATCGGAAGCACTGAAATAAGCCACATTTTAGTGATAATCTGACAATAAATATTTTTACCATAAAGTAAAAAAAAATAATTACGCAAAACTCGTGCAATGCTAAAATAATGTAAAATTTTAAATATTAAGGATAATTTACGGACAAAAATATTAATCTATTCCTTTACTCTAACTTGAAGTAAAACACAATATCAGATATAAGTTATACTTTTTGAAACATTGCCGTCGATAAAGAAGCTTTCGCGAGGAGCGCATCGCCGGGTTTCACTGGCAAAGTTAGATTCAATATTAATTTTACGGAGGCTGGCGGGTAATGTTCTATTTGCTTTGTGGAACACTTCGCCACCTATATCCTCCGCTACATCTATCTCGCACCCACGGCGCTCGATAAGGAGCCCCCGGGCGCCAACTATCCCGCTGCCCCCGCGCCGGCGAGGGCCTTTTGTTTCCTCATCTGATATAGCGCCCTCGATAAGCGGGGAGGGGACCACGTATGAAAGATGAAACAAAGGAGGATATCGCGGGATCTCGTAAAATATGAGGGAGTCGGCGGATCGCTGGGAAATGTATCGCAGTGAAGTTGCTAATTGAATAAGTGTATTCTTGTGGTGAACTCACATCCGCCAATAATCTCGAGTAGCCGTGAGTTTTCGCGATTTCTCAAGAAAAGAATTATATAAATAATTCACACAAAAATGTGTATTCACTTTCACGAAATTCTTCACCAAAAAATAAAAGGAATGACAGTTAAGCGCGAGTAGTGTGATAGAGCTCGGTTCGTTAGTAAAGATATGACAATTTATAATAATGAAATACAAAAAGCATATCTATGAAATTCAGGCCGCCAAACTGTCTCAAGGCACGCTGCAAAGAGACACAATCGGATCGAAAATCAGCGGAGAGAGTTAAAGCCCGCGCCACTGCCGGCAACGCGCCGGCAAAATCGAAAGATTTCATCCAGAGTATAGCACCGAAGCTTGCAAGTACACGGTGTAATCATAATAAACGTGCGACTTCGCGAACCCCGCGGCTTCTCTTCAAACTTAGTTTATTGGAAAGTAAATTCAGATCACAAAAAATACCCTTAAATATATATATTAAAAGAAATAAATAAAATAATAAATAGATTTTTGTTAGCCTACAAAAGAGGAGAGTATCCTTTTTCTGATGGATCTTAATATTCGAGTCTCGTGCGTATCCCGGAACCTAGCCGTTATCATTTATTCATTTACCGAGCGCACAATACACATTTAATTTGAAACCAAACCGAGCAAGAGCAAATCTAATAATGTCTTCGAGAATTGAATAAATTTAAAAACACGAAAAAGGTCCAAAGCCACAACAAGATATAGAAGCCGCCCCGGCCACTCCAGAAATCAGAATGGAATATTCCACAACCCTCTTCACATTGGATCTGTCATAAAAATTGTTGGGATTTCTGCGGAACGGGAAAAGAAAAATAAGATGGAAATAAAACATACACAGGACCGGGACACTTTTATTTGAACAAGCAATGTAAGACAAAGACAGTCATCAAACTTGAGATATCAAAGCCATGAATATGTGCTCGAATAACAAAACGAGAGCCTTTTGATATCTTATGTTTCAATTTGCTTTTTTGGCTTATTCAAAAGCAAAAGCAAATAAATGTCCACTGTCGTGTAAGAAACAACGCAGGAGTAATTTAATACCGAGCATGAACAGCTTTACCGAAACCCGTGCATCTACGCAGCACCCCGAGCACAAGCCGGAGCTGCAGATGGGCGATTTGTATCGATACTAGCGCATCACATGGACGCACAGAACTGCGCCAACCTGACCGCAAGCCAGGATCGGAAGTCGACCTATCCACGAAGCGAGCACGAGTACCGGATAAAGGTACACAAGGCATTTGAAATTAGCCGTCTCCAAGGAAACCGACTCAAGGGGGAGCCTCCACAGCAATTCAGCGAGGCTTTGTAGAGCCGCGCTCGAGATTTTGCTGACCGTATTCTTTAGGAATTATTGATATTGTTACCTTTGAGATGGGAAGATGAAAGCCCCGGCGTAGAAAGGTCCTCGTTTAAGTTGTTTAAACAGTAATATTGTAACTTAGTAAATTGTGCGTTTCAAAATTATTTATTGAATACAATTGCATCAGATTTCCCATATACAACAAGTTTACTGTAAATTCTCGTTTAAATTCAACGTTATTTAGAATAATTCACGGCGATCTAGTATTTATCCAAACTTCCGATTATAAATGATGCCATAAATTATCATAGATTTGAGTTAATTCTCTAAAATGGTAATTAATAATAACTGCATTCGGTTATGGACAGGGCAGGCTGTTTGTCGATATTGGTTTTAATATTACTCAACAGCAATGCTGCCACTAACGCACCGAACATAAAGTAAACTTTCAATAAAACCAATTGAAAAATATAAACTTACTACTTGTTAAATAGCGCACACTATAGAGAATTTAATTATTGCATTCGATGTCACCCATATTGAAATTCCTATTTATATATTTTATATTCTACAAAAGGATGCCCAAAGTTGAATTTCACATGAGCATGTAACCACGCATTTATTTGCCAATTTTAATAATTATTATTTTACTAATTACAAAACATTCATTAGCATTTTGTTTAAACAGTTCGGTCAATTTCACTGAATAAAACTAGTGATGACTTTCGGACTATGGAAATACCGATGCGCACACATTACCATAATTAATTTCAGATTAACTACACAGCGAATTAAAACATCAACGAAATCTACATTGGACATTTAGGAACGAACAGATCATAATAAAAAATAACAGTGCAGCGGCATCCCAGAGAAATCACTTTGAAGAGATTTTTATTTTAAAACGTAAACAAAATTTTCACTGAATTTAGTTTTCGGCGATACCACTTTTTATTATTTGGTTTTAACTTTAAATTTGTATATAATAGTTTGATATTGAAAAAAATGTTGTAGAAATAGCTTGTGTGGTTTTACAAACAATCGGAATGCAAAGAATGACAGCTAATTCTGTCCATTCAACAAGGCAAGTGGCGGCCAGGGCGCGGGTCCCAGCGTTGAAGGACAGCTGAGCTTAGAGAAAACCGCAGGGACTCGCGATACTATTACGGGCCTCGATAGAAAATGTCTCTGTTCAAGTCCGATAGAACGTGATTGGCTGCATGCGATATCGAGGATAAGAATAACCTGTGCTACAACTTTGGTTCGCATTGACAATAACGGTTAGAAGTCTACGCTGATTTTGAATTTAAATTTGTGTATTTAATCACATTCAAAATGGTATTTGTCGAGTGATCCTATTTTGATTACATTTGGGCAATTTTTTATGAACTTAAACACTAACAAAATGTTTGTAAAAACAGAAAACCTAATGAGAGGGTACTCTAAAATTATTTTAAAAACCATGTAACTGTAATTTATTATTTATAATTGTACTTGCAATGCTATCAGAATCTAATTTAAACTGGTTCTAAAATACGACACACCGTTAATATATACGTATATATTTTAATATTATCAATTTAATAACATGAACCCGATTTACTTTGAATTGGAATGGATTTTGAAGTCATGTAATTTTTTCCCATTCCTACTTTTTTTTTAATCAAATTATACCAATAGCGAAAACCGATATTATCGTTCAAATCATAAAAATTCCACGTGAGTAACTGAATACACTGCTGAATTAATTAAATATTGCATTTATAGTACCAAGAATATACGATTAAAATCCAACATTAATTTTACACAGTAGTTATTTTATCTTATAAAGTCACAGTAATTTAATCTGTATTGATGAAATATGAATGTCCACATCTGCAACGAGACACTAGCAATAGCCGGAGCTGCCGGGCTCCCGATGCGCGTCCCTACTTACCGTTAGATTTTATTTCCTAAGACATTTCAGCAGAAGTGCAGTGTCCTTAGGCGAGGCGTCCGATTGCGAATAATCCATTTTACGTACGAAGTGCGATGGCCTGTGTAACGAGCCCGTGATATTGGACGGCCGCTGTAGCCTGCCATTGTAGCGCGTGCGTTGTATGCGCCACTATCAACACGCGCGCATATCATGTTGTAGATTCAATTACATTTGAATTAGTTACAGCAGTGGAGTGAGTCGTATTAAAGGCACTGCCGATTAACAAGATTCGGTGAGTAATGTCACCACCAGGCTCCTCCGGGAGATAAAAACGAGAAAGCAAATCTACGAAACAAGCTACGAACATTCCTGACGATGAATAAATGGTGACTTCATATTACTGGCATAAATGCAACTCAAAAATTGCAACATAGATTAATTAGATTATTTTTAAATGGTCTACGAAAACCATATTATTTTTATTTTACACTCTCATATAACAACAATTCGCTTGCATATTGACGAAAGCGCAGTCATAAAAATATGTTATTGATCTACGTGAGTGATTAAGTGCACAAGTGATTAAGTGAAAAGATTGAAATATTTTAAAATTAAAAAGAGAAGTGTTGAAAACCGGTAATCATTTGCCGGTACCGGAAGACTGAAATGTAAATAATTAATGTCTTAAGCAGTGAAAGCTTCTAGCTTCAGCCCCGTTTTATTTAACCGAGTGCAGTGCAAGGCGAACGGGATGGCGGACGCAGACGTTCCGAGCGATCCCTTATTTATCGGCGTTTAACTTCCAACCGCCCCCGCCCCGCACCCTGCCTGGGCGTGCACTCGGTACCGGTAACCGGTAACCGAATCATATTTCGATCGGATCAGATCGCGCGGAAAAGCGGTTTTTTTTATTTGTGTTCGCTAACTCTGAGAGCGGCGGGGGATTATGCAGGGAAGGTAATGCCAAGGAAATGGAAAATGAGATCGTTTGAAGAAAATACACAGAAAATTGAACCATCGAGGTTCTTTAATGTATTCTACTGATCACTCAAAGGATGATAGAGATATGGATGAAAACTAAATTATTATGTTTTGATACTCCCCATTACTTGCTTTATGCTTCAATACTAAATATATAACACATTTGAAATTACTAGCAATATAAAAACAATTTCAATTACGTATAATTTAAAAAAAAATACTTGGCGTGGTAGCAACCGTTTTACAGCGATCAGATAAGGTTGAATATTACTTTTATAGAAAAAATATTTGTAAGAGGGTTGCTTCTCCGCCTTGACCGTCCGTCTTCGGTCGGCAGATCGGCCCGCCCCGCACGGAATATACGATAGCTTCCGCCGTCTCTGTGCGCTTCTAACATTTGCCATTCGATCAGCCTCTGCACGTGCGGTGTGCACAGCCAGTATTGATGCAGAATGTAGGCACGTGTTTGCGTATCGAGGCATGTAAGGTAACTGATGCTAGACGCTTTGCTAAAGACAGCTCAGTAGCGGATGGTTTTATTAATAGAAATAAAAAAAAAACCGTTAGAAAAACCTGAAAGATATTGAAGCATAGACTAAATAAAATGATTTAATAAATAAACAAAAATCACCATTATTTAAAATAAAACAAAAATCAGGCCAAACGCACAATGAAATAATAACGTGAGACTAAAGGCGTGCTTAGAGGCGCGACGGAAAGCCAGAGCGAGGGACAAATTTCATATTTCCAATAATTTATTTCGCCGCCGAACGAGCGGAAGGCGCGTCTTAATAAAGGGGTTGGGGGTAAAGAGTAGGAAAACACATCAATCTACTTTACTCCAATAATTCATTAAATGTAACACATTAAAATAAAACCGAGCTAAAGGAATCGCTATAAAGAAGAATTAATGGTGAAAGAAGAGAAAATTTTATGATTTTTGCATAGATTTTTTAAGTAATGATAATTAACTACAATGTATATGTTTTAGTCGAATCTTATAGCTCCTATTTATGTCTATATATAATATTACATATATATCATAAATGGCGTATAAAAATAAGAAATGCCCACTGCGGACGTAAATAAAAATACTTACCACTTTAAATAAGTTTCGGTCAGTAGATTTTTAATCCGCAGGGGCGGCTGCGGCGGTGGGAGTGTTGTCAAAAACAAGCAGCGGGGGTAGAGAAACTTTTCTAATTAGCATATTTTTCACGCTTACATTGAGAGAGGGTTGCCGGTACAGTGACCGCGGGATAAACAATTTGCCTAAGCTGGGAGTGCCGGGCGCCGACTGCACCGGAATTAGAAATATCTTATTATATTTTCAATTTGGACCGGACCTATTAAAACCCTACCTGATATTTCATGTCGTAAGCGCGGGGCGAGTAATCGAATTCGCTTGCTGTAGGTTTAATAGGAAATCGTCGATCTCTTCTCGAATATTATCATGCCTACGGTGTCAATCTATTTACGAGTCTGGAAGTTCTCATGTCACGGCGCCCGTGTGTGGCTTTCAAAAGACGAGAATCGTCTTATGAATTATGAAAATAAACAGAGCAGATGAGTAAGTACTAACAGTATATTGTAATATTATAATACTGAGTCATAAAAGAGAACGAAATGGTGAATGTTATTAGACGCACAGTGCCTTCGTTCTCTTGTTAACTACGCCGAGTAATATTATTAAAGGTTAAAAGTAAATTCAAATTATACGGTAAGGCACAGTATAATGTCGAGTAAAATGTACAACTGTTTCGTGACAGCCGCGTGTGGCTATATGAATAAGTTATGATGTAGAAAAATTCAATAGTTTAATGAATTCCAGATCAATTACAATGGTAGCTAAAATTTCAATTTATGTGTAGGCGCGGATAGTCCGGCTGTTAAAAACTAATTAAACTACAGCGTTTATAATAAAATATGTACCATTTTATTTTTAAGGTTATTTTTGTTAATATAATCTGAAGAGGATTGTTTGATTTTAGTCTCTCAGAACTAAATAAAAAGGACGGCAACAGAAGTTATCCCGCTCTGTGGCTTTGTGTTAGTTCCCCGCCGTATATTTTCCTGTCACGCTAGTAAATAACACTAAAAACAAAAAGGTAACCTGGAGAAAGCTTTTAAAAGGATGTAGATGGAGGCTCCCACGTGGCGTGTAGGAAAATTCTTCCGTGTGTACTAACTCCCAGCATACACGGCGGCCAGCCGGGGTACCCGCCGTGGCCTGCGCCACTCATTATACACGCGGCGGCGCGGAGGTGTACAAGGGTGGACCGGTTTGCACCGAGGGATTCTCTTGCAGGAACATATCTTTCTACAGAACTAAAATACAAGAGACAATGTAAATACACAGACGCCAACTCGCGGCGTGTATGAAAACGTATAGGGGTGAATTATAGACGTTGGAACGGAGCGACGTAATTAGGTAAATAATAAACCCTTTGAATTTCTACAAACAAAACGAGTCGTTCGCGAACATAAGAATATAGCGGAACAATTTTATTTATAGATGAAAAGGTACCTTCGTAGATAGTCGATAGTAGACGATTTTTGTGCGAAATGAACTATGCCAGTGCGACGATGCATTTCCCCCTAGAGACCTCAATAAAACTGGAGCGCACGATGACAAAGGCCGAGATATTATCAATGGAAGATCGGCTCTCGGGCCATTGTCGATCGTGAACAATTCTCAAGTGGCCGGGTGGAATGGCTGCCAGACAAAGGCGGGAGGCCGCGGTCCGCACTGCGACTCGGGGGCGACGGATATTTCTACCCTGCCGACTGTACGTGTGTGCGTATATCCTCTTTCAGTACACTGTTAGATTTTGTTTGTGTATATGAGATGTTTTTTGTAATTAAGACTCACCTTCGAAAACCGCGAGGATAGCTTCGGCGTTGACCGCGTCACCGACGCCGTTCTCCGCCACACACTCGTAGGTGGCGTCATCGCGGCCCGCTCGAACGGGGTCTATGCGAAGCATCGCACCTCCCGTGTACTCCTGTACATGGTAACGCGATTGCGTGCCTATGAAATAGAAAAAAAAATAGTAAGTACAATTATAAACATGCCCAAACCATACGCAAAATATATCTCAAAACATACGGACAAGCAAATACTAGAATGGTTCCGAGAGAACTAACTAAATTAAATTACACATCTGTGTGTTGCGTGTCCAATAAAAGTTTTGATTCCTACGAGAATTCTTTCATTCAACTAATTGGAAAAAAGTCAACAAGAGTTACCCGGAAGTGCGGAGTGCAAAATAAATTTGTTCACAATAGGAACAAAAAAAGAAGACAAGACGACGGAAGATCGTAATGGCCGTCGGGAGCGGCAAACTTCAAATAAAGAGTATGGGCAGGAAAATAAAAATCAGAAGCAGATGCCGCCGACTGCGAACGCAGCACTCGCGAGCCCGCCGCTGCTGTGCAGCCTGCTAAGTAATCGCGGACTGTCTGCGGTGATTTTATTGCCAGATAGAGGAGCCGCGCAAGAACTCGAGCCTCGAAGCGCGGAAGGGAAGAGTCTGCGAGAAGAAATATGGTGAGATGGAATTACTCCCCGGAATGGCGAAGCCGCATACAATCGGGGGAATGATTACACCGTAAGCTGCAATAACACTTACGGCAGATAATTAAAGAATTCATAAGTTTTCGTTGTTTCTTCATTTTCTTCAAAACCATCAAAGCTCACGTTCTTCATTTACGAAAAGTTTACATTCTTACAGCTTAGATTCTCTTAGTGTAGGGCTCGCTATTTGCATTACGTCGCCTGCGTATTATGGCGGAAAACATCCATAATAATCCTTTTCATTACAATATAAATAAATAAAAATAAATATTAATAATACAATAATATTAATAATTTCACAAAGACATTACAAGATATATAAATTAGCCCGTTTTGTATTTTCAGGCGTCACCGAACGGCCATGTTAACCTTTGAGCGGTAATAATAAAACGACACAGAACATACACGTAGAACAATAGCCAACAAACTCAAACAGTAACTCAAATAGGAACAAAATAAACAATTACCCACGATGCGGTGATATCACCCGTGAAGGTGGATTACAACGAAAGGGCGGGCCGCGGGGCGGCGGGGCCTGGGTGCGATTTGCAATCACACTAATGATGCCTTTTTAATAAAGTTACGTGAACCTCTCTGCTAGTCAACTATTCTGTACAAAATCAACGAATGGCTTGTCGTATTGAAATTCAGTGGACTTTCTATATCCTTCATAATATACGAATCTTATGATCTCTTGCATTTATTTATATCGATATTTTAGGACTTTTAATATATAAGACTGACAGAAAATTCTAAGAAAACAGTCTAAAGTAAGATGTATTTTTCTTTGAAAGAGCAGAATACATACCTTTCTAATTTTCTTTCCTTCAGAATTTTCATTTTGAATCACGTAAGACCTTCTATTTTATAAGAATAAAAATTCAAAACATCACACCTAGAATAAGTAAGATCAAAGAGCCTTAAAATAGGGTAGGCAAAAACTGCGAAAGTCAACAGATCGCATAAGAATGCTCTTGTTAGTCGTCCCTCCCAACATTTACACAACTATAACGTCTTTTTTTACAAATAAATAGCGCAGGAAAATTATTTTACTGACATATGCTATTTGCTATTGCCAGAAAAAAACGTACATACTAAAGCGAGCAGTACCTTTTTATTTTAATTTGATGAAAGAATAGAATACACAACTTGAGTTTTAGTGGTAAGAAAAATAAAATCAAGGTAGTAATTAAAGAATAAAAATGCTTGAAAATGTAAGACGGGAACGAGAAAAATTTGTCACAAAATATCGCGATCTTGCCGGGCGCCCTTGTCAATCTTCTTCGTTGGACGGCAACCCTTCCCCGACTCCGTATAAATTAATGCTTCCGTAGGCAGGAGCACAATTAGCCATTTTCCGAGAACACCAAGTCGTTTTGCGAGTTGCTATGCGCGGCAAGTCGGCTCAGTGCAAGTTCTATGGCAGTGTTATTGACTCACGGATTTCAAGCGGATCGATGGGTACCCACGACTGTTTCACTGGGGTGTTCCAAAACTCAAACGCCCTTATCTAAAAGGGTGATGACTAGCGTGGTGTACCACCCCATTCACGTATTTTACAATCAATCATTTCACTGGATGGTTTAGAGATATTCACTACCAAAAATTATTGTACTTCCTTCCTCCCCACGTACATATCGACAGCATATAAGTCACACGCATTCTCTATAGCCTCGGAACCCTGGGTTCGAATCCCACCTGTGTAGTCGTTCACATCGTTCCATCTGTGAATCAATTGCCTTAATATTATAGATGGAATAAACGTGTTCGGCTGAAAAATGCAGATTTAATAAAAACGTTTAACAGTAATCAATATAATTTAAAATAACTCATCACATTGTTGATTTACCTCCCCACAATCACGAAAAGTGCGTTATAAAAAAAAAGTTTCTTTCGGCCGCTCTAAAGGATAAACTTTTATTTATAAATCTAGAGTATAATTGGTTTAATTACGGCAGGCTTCGTTTTACGTTGTCTTTAATTTGAAAATAAACATGGCCAATTAAAAAAACTCCTTCCCATTACCGCGGCCCAGAAGTCCGCATGGCTAAAAAAACAGAGGGGAATAAACTACTATTACCGAAAATTAAAGTGTAACGATTTAATAATGCTTTTTGTTTGGAAACATTTTTTAAATGATTTTTAAACAACATACGACGAACAACAATAAATAAAAAAAGTAATTTACCATCGATGCTCAAAACATACATTTATGAAAAAGTTAAGTAATGAAAATTGCTTTACGCACACATTAGCATGCCTTAGGAAAAATATTCATAAACTTACTGTTTCCAAATTCGCATAAGGCAATTTTAAATATTGAAATACAGGATGATGCAGTGAAAACAAGAAGTAAAATGTGCGCAAGCACAACTAGTCGGCTACAACTTTCCCGTCTAGCCATTCCTCAGTCTTTTCTCAAGATTATCTAGTAAGTTTTTTGTTATTTCTTAAAATCAATAATATTTTTAGATCAATCAACGAATTAAAAGCTGTTGATCCTGCATCCTAAAAAGAACATTTGGAGAAATCAGAAACCAACTTTAAAATATACAAAAGAAAAACATAATAACGACCGGTGTACCTTAAAATCATCGAAAACTTTTCACCGACGCACTTAATCATTTGATATTAAACACAATATTAAATCCATTTAGACTTCCAAATGTATATCAAAGCCTAGACCTCTGTATCATGACGACTATTAACAAAAATAAAATTATCAGAATCAAAAGGACAAAAACGATTTCGAAGTCAAATCAGAATTTAAATACGGTGGAAACAATCATAGTTTGTAAAAAGTTTTATAATTATTCCTAATTCACAAAAAGCTGTATAATATCGTCCCTAACAAAGATTTAATTAAATTGCGTGACTTATAATATTCTCCAGGCTTAAATAAGTCTTCGTAATATTCAAATTAATCGGGTCGAAGCTGACTAAAGTAATGTGCCAACCTAAGTATCGCATTGCTGAAACAAGGAACCTAATTTAATTATTAAATAATTCACAACTAAGAGAGGTTCTATGGCAAGAATAATTTAAGAAATATTATCAGATAGAAGAAAATTCATACAACACAGTAGCTTACTAATTACATTTAAATATTTTTATTGCATGATTTGTTTCGAAAACGAATAATTTTAATATAATTGAAACATATTGATATTAAATTCTAGAATCATCAGTATGGTAATCAACTTTGAGCATTGTAGTCAAATGAGTAAAATTTAAGTCAGAAGTTGGCGATTTTAACCACGATATGCATTATTTTACAAATTACTGAACTTAATTCTAATATAAACATTTTTTAAACGTGTTGTAGCATATGTGTAAATTAATTTTTCCTATATATTAAATAAACTTGCCATTTTCTCAAAACTTAAAAATATATTAAAAAAAACGATTTATAAATCTATCAGTTGTCATTGGCACAATTTTTTGTTGTTGCTTATAACACATCAGAAAGTATTGACTGCTTTCGGTGCGTCCATTTACGAATAATTATAAAATAAAATCAATAACTAAATACAAATTTAGAGCATAAATACGAAAACAATAACGAAATGATAATAAAAAATAAGCACCTAACAAGAACGAAATTGTAAGGAGGCCATTAACGATATCACGGGCACTCGGCGGCGGGGCTCCTTATCGCGCACGGACCGCGGCCGGCGAGGCACGCCCCCGCCCCGCCGGAATAATTGGACCGCGCTTCCTAAGATAATGGACTGCGTGATCGGAGCCCAGCCCCGGGTTACTTTACACTCCTCGTGGGCTCTCACTCGCGCTCCAACTATCGAATAATACTCGGATCCCTGTCTGCTAGTAAGCATTGCTGCTTCTGTGAATGTCCTTAGGAGGCTAGAAGAAATTCGTGAGCTTATTTTTAATATAGTTGAGCCGGCATTCGTAACGATTTTAAAATATTAAGCGGACACAGATTGATCAACAATAGACTGCAAAGAATGAACATGCTTAATTTATTATTTCAAATTATTAAAATATATTTTTTATAGTTATTAAAAAAAATATTACAAAAACATTGGCGTGAAAATTATCGCTGGGCTGACCGTCCAAGCACAGATAATCGTTTGAACTCACTTTACGTATTGAGGAGTCGAGAGGTCCGCAATCAATCAAAAGTAAATTACGATTGTGTCCGGCTTGGTCAGTTTCAAGTCATTGCGTCGTCGTGTATTGGAGTATCGCAGAAAAGGTGCATTATCGGAGCAACTATACTAGTCAATCAAAATATGTTTTTAAGAGCTAATTATTATTGTAAAAATACTGGTAGACCCTTATTAAACGACACATAAAAAATCCTACCTAAAATAATAACTACAATTTATATGACTGAAGTTACAAATTGCTTGCGTTTTCAAAAAAATGAAAATACTATTATTTCTAAACCATTCTACATAGGAAAATACAGAATGAGGAGGTTTTGTTTTACGATAAATATAAATGATAAGGTACTCACTAGACACCCGCTTGCCGTTCTTCTTCCACTGGATGACGGGGGGCGGGTCTCCGCGGGCGGTGCAGTAGAAGGAGGCGATGCCACCTACTCGCACCTGCTGGTTCCGCGGCTTTGTCGTGATCTCCGGCGGGTCTGCAACAAGGAACGTCGTCACAATACTGCACATACACGAACAACTGCAGTCACAGAGTTCAACACCCAACACTACGCCGCCGCTTGTTCAAACCAAACGTTGAAGGTAAGGTTAAAAAATCGATACTTGTTAAAATCATCACATGGTAACACAATTTTAAAAAAGCGAAGATTGTGTGTTAATCCCTAGCAACTGCTTTATCGTTTTTTTATAAATTCGACTCGAGCAATTGGGTCATTTTCAAACGCAAAACTGAATAAATATTTCAAAATGTTTTTCTCCCAGACGAATTGAAAATGAGTAGTCATTTCATTCTCAAGACTATTAAACGGCGAAAGATTAATAGCGTGAATTTCCATAAAAACCGTTTTACCGTCTGAACATTATTCAACTTTTCAGATTCAAATCAGCTTTATATATTTGATTTTAATCTCGGTCGATACCTGCGAGGTTCATGTGCCTGTTGTAATAACCCAATCACACCGAAAATCGATTACTTTGTCGAAGCTCAACTAGGAGCACAACTCACGTGTATTCTCAAGTAACACAATTAATCACTTCATTCGCAACAGTTTATTAATATATGAAAAATATATATATATAGACATATACTATATATAAATTTCATATATATATATATATAAATTAGTAATCGTGGAATTAAAAATGCATATGACTAATGGATCCCATAAATGTTTAGATTCTAGAATAAAGCATCGAACGCATCAAAAATATTCTAGGGTCACATCGGTACTTTGCAGGATATTTTTTGGGTCTGTATTTAACGATACGAAATTTGCTTACATAGTAAATCCATTTGCGTCGATAACAAAGAGCGTGTACCCTTTGAGAGTGATGAGGTTCTTTGTAATTTCTCTTTGGTATAATTCACCTTCGCAGTGTAAACAACAAAAAACAGGATTCTATTCACACGGATAAAGAACGGAAAAATACTTAAAAAGCACGTCGGAGTTTTAAACCTGCCGAACGATCTCCAGCTCCGAAGTTCGCCTACGGACCGGGAAAACAGTCCCCTACGTCCGAGCAGCCAGTATCGAAGGAAGATGAAAACAAAGCTAACTTAGGATACGGTAGTCTCCACTCGACTTATCCTTACAAGTTTAAATTTGTTACAGTAGTCTGAATATTGAATTGTAGACATAATTTTACAACTTGTAAAAACTAACCACTAGAATTTCGTTGAGGATTCTCTGCTTTCAGGGTGGCTTTTAAATTAATGGATATTTTAAAATATGAACAAACTGAGAAAGTTTCAAAAGAGAAAATAAGATAAACGCGGCGCCGGGGAAACAGTAAACTTTACTCGCCGCATTAGAAAAATAAAAAAAAACAAGGAACTAACAGGCTCTAATGAAAAATTAATAAGGCGAGTCGTTACAATGTTTCTGGAAGATGCATTAGATAATAAAACTAACGAAATTAAAAAGTGAAACAAAAATAACGTTAACGTTCGTCTAAAGATATTTCTTGTAACTCGATTTAATCATGTATTAAACAAACATCCAATACGGCAAAAGGGCAAAGTAATAAGTAAAAATTCAAGGCTTCAATAAACATGTTTAATCAATTTTGTTGGCTCATTAAAATTTACACACTCATCAAAAATATTAACTGATATAAAGCCCATCTGCTTTGTTCGGATTTCTAATAATTAAAACGATTTTTCCTCGCCTTTCGGTTCTGCGCGAGGGGCATGCAGACACTTCATTGATAAAATAAAATTTAAATCACACAGAATGCCCATTCAGCGTCAAATAAAGACACACCATTATTGACCTTTGAATAAATTTTGAGGGCGTCATGGGTTATTGAGTGATTCATCAATTGATTTAAAGTAAATATGTACTAAAAGGAGCTTTCACCGAACAGAAGATATCCCATGAATCTATTTTTGCTGTACGAATGAAGTGACTATCGACTCGTTACTGAAAATACGCATTTTCATTAAACGTATTCACTTTAACACAAATCGTAAGGGAATTTGATCAGCGGGGACATTACCAGGTAACCGTTTAAATAACATATCTAAGTTGCCGAAAGGAAAACATTAAAACATTACACATGTAAGAAAAATCACAAACTGTGTTCAAAATAAAACAATACGCCGGTCAGAAGTCATTCTTACCTGTCCCAGCACTTCTGCAAATCCACCTGAAGTATATGCGAGCTCCTTTAGAGCTGACTCCATTCCGTTGTTACACTGGCGTTCACAAGCCCCGAAAAACATTAGCTTCGCTTCACCTGAACACAGTTCATGTCTTCATTTCCCTGCTAAGTCCGCGCGGGTCACCCTTACGACAGAGGGCGAATTTACGGCCAGATTACACTTATCAGATCCGAAACCGCCTGGCCCTCCGAGAATCCAAACATCCTGTCTATATTCCCCGAGTAAACAGAATATTGACTACGCCAAACAATTATTTTAATTACAGCTTATTTACAACGTTGTCGTGTTTGAACATTATTAACGACGCGGTCATATTTATACGAAACCGTACACGCGGCATCAAAAATCGTGTTTCTACGCTATCAATTTTCAATGTGCGTTATGGAATGGAGTACGCTCGGGGTTAAAAGTTAACAGTTCTTGATCCAATCGGAAACCACATTACAGGTGTGACGTTTGCGGTCGCCCCGGCGGGAGGGCCACGGTGGAAATCTGACAAGTGCAGGCCGGGCGCGCCGCTCCGCTACCAACTTACGCGTCAAGTACTGGATGTACGAGAAGTCCGAATAGTTGCCCCCCGGGCTGGGCGGCTGCTCCGGCATCACCGGCGCCGGCACCTCGGGGTTGGGGGACACATCCGCACGACCGAATAACAATACCTTGTAATACTTGCGTATGCTTATACTACACCACGAAATAAATTGTGCTTAGAACGATGATTTTAAATGTTACAAGGTCGATAGTATATTTTGAGTATCAGGAGCACCCGAATTGAAAATACCAGAATGCTTCAAGCTATACGTAAACGAAACAGATACTGCATCAATATGGCTTCTCGTCACGTACGTACTCTTATCTCAAAGACAATCTCTCTATTCTTACATTATTCAGTATGAGAGCGTCTCACCGGCCGACGAAGGAAGAGTCAGACCGTGAAGCTGGCGTGATATCCGCGCCATTAGCATACATAGTGTCGTCTGGATGCACACACCGCAACTCATATACGCACGCCTCTAGTCAATAGTATGTTGCAGTCTTCGTGTAAATGCGCCCGGGTATAGAGATATGGACGGTTTGGAATGTGGATCTAAGCTTTGGGATTGGAGTTTCGAGGTTAAATTGAATATATTTCACGAAAGGACTATTTACACTTAATTAGAGTTACGATTGCCTATAAAATATTTTTGTTTGCAGTTTTTTTAGTAATTGTTTTGTGGACAATACAAAGTAATTATATTTAACATAATTAAAAATAAAAATATTTCCGAAGTTCAGTATCATTACATGTCATAAACATATCAGCGGCGGTGATAATTTCATAATTGATAAGCAACAAGAAAGTTTAACCCGAGCAATTGAATAACAACAGAGCAATTACCGAGAATGGCATACAATAACTACTGAAATGTCTAATCGATGGATAACGAGGTCGATTTTTCAATAAAATATTTAATCGTTTAATTAAATAGAAAAGCCACAATAGAATAGCACGGCTCCATTAAATTACGCCTTCATTAATATCACATGTAGACACTCCGTGGCATCGACTATTTTATAAACATGAATTTGATATTTTACTAAATTTAACCGGGGAAAATCTACCAGGCCAAATTATATCTCGAGGCTTTTGATACTTAAAGCTTACCAGATTGGTGTTATATCAGACAATATCCTCGTAGCTCGGCTGCGGTGGGGTGTTTGTGGAGCCTCGTTGTTTTCATTACATTTAGGGCAAAAAATATGAAATAAATTATCACGAAACGTTCTTGAGCAGCGCGGCGGGTGAAAGGCGTTTTAATGAAATTAGTAAAGAAGGCGCTTCGCAATCGATAGGCGGGGGCGGGGACGGGGCGGGAGCGAGGGCGGCTCAGCCAGCAGCCAGCGACTCGCGGCTTCATAGCGGTCGGGGCTAAAACACGCGCTGCCGGTAATTACAGTATTGTTTTTTTTTTTTTTTTTTGGGAAAGAAAATATGATGGTGCAATCTTATTGAGATGCAAAAGTAAAGTTTACAGTATCTCAAATCCACGATAAAATATTGTTGAATATCGGAAACAGACAATCATAAACCAAACTCTAATCCTGTGATATAACGTTTAAAAAGCGTAAATTGATGCTGGCACATAAACGACTAAACGACTAAACGCTTCTGTCCCTATTTAGATTGATTTTAATTTCAGTTATATTTAAGATGATTATATATCAATGTCAGACAGTGTTTGAACCGGGTTTCAAATTAAGAAGTCATTGAATTGCGTAATTACCAAAACAATTTATTTGGATCGAGAGGCAAACACAGGCTTAAAGCGTTAATTGAAAAGGAAAACCACCATGTTTTTACATGAAATAAAAAAAATGTGACGGCAAATGTTTGCGGGCTTTATACGAGAAAAAGAGAAAAGTATACTCAAGAAAAAAGTATACCCACCTTTATTGGCAATTAACCCAAAAAAACATTAATTCGAATTTTATAGATTTCTGACGAATTTGGGTAATTTAGTGTTGGCAAAATAAGTTGTAATCAAATTAAAAATCCATTCACGCAGTACTTTTTGTGCAAATCGATGATTACGTACAGCTGAATATATTAAACAAACTTTTTGTTACTCGTTGATTAATTGTGAGCAAGTAAATAGCTTTAAACCGCTATTTACGTTTACCTAAATACAAAAAACATATTTACTTTGTGTAATGTTTGTTGTATCTCACATTTAGAAATAAACATAAGAACAATTTTAAGATTTATCTTAAAGTAGCCAACTGGTAAAAAAAACCTTAAAATTAATTTTCTAACTTGGTATGGATAGTAAACAATGATCAAGATATAAATTTACATTATTGTTTTTATACTTAAAGTTCAAATAATTTTAAGGCTATATTACGTAATCACAATTAAAAATGTAATATATAAAGTGATTACAAAAACTATTAAAAATAAAATATGCACAATTTTGTTCAGCTTAACATTTTAAAACATTAAAATATTTATTCTTTAATATTCGAATATAAACAAAAGAAAATAAAACATTACTTTGTTTTTAATTAACAAAAGTAATCACGAAGACAGGCATTGTGCCATGAATTTTCGGGGATAATAACAGTCGGTAGAAGCAGTGCATCTGTCGGAGGTACACATTTTCGCTGCGGTAATCACTAGGGAATATCCTTCCTTGATTACCTCCCAGGGGCGTTCTCTCATCACCAGTCAAAGAGAGGGCCGGGTCACCCGGGCGTCTCCCAGGCTAATGCTGCACAATAAACGATTAAGGCAACGGGTAACGTTATAAGAGTTTTAATTATTATTTTTTTAAATATATTGATGCATTTGCACTACATAATATTTGAAACCATTTTGAGGGCATTCTTTTAATATTTGCTATTGGAAATATTTAAGAATATACCACTCCGTAGCTTAAGTTATTCCATAATAGACCTAATAAGACAGGGGAATCTTGTATAATTTAACTGTTGAATGACGAAAGTGACTAAACGACTGAGACTGAATAAAAGCGGAGGTTGTGGTACGCTACGCGTATAACTGCACTTATGTCGTGCTTAATATCTGTTGGCAGTGGTGGAATTTTTTATTGCCGAACGTCTTGGATAGCCGCCGGAGTCTAAACCGAGGCCTAACGCATCTCGAATTGGCAAGTCTCCCCGAGTCCAATTCTCAAAGGAGGCAGCTCTCGCGCGGCGGCCGCGGCTCCGGGACGCAGAGGTTAGAGCCTAGTTTACTGTCGCATGGCGTGTTATGTAATAAACCTCGAGTGCCAACATAAACAACAGAGGCGTAGAAGGTACTAAAACTAAGACAGAATATTAAAATACAAAAACAAAGGAGAGTATAAAATGTATTCTGAAAGCAGAATATTTTACGAGCTGCGCGGCGACAACCGCGAGGCCGGAAAACAGTCGCGAAGACCGCGCGATTTGAGGGGAATTAAAATACTCGGAATTGGGAAGGTTTACTACCGACAAATGATGGAAAATGCGATATGAATTATGGAGCTAAGAAATGTACGTACCAAACAAAAAACTTACATACGTATATGTTTAAGTGAAAGGTAAACATTTATCCATGTGTATTTTAATTTTCGTTGTAAAATCGTGAAGCCTTAAATGCAATAATCCGCCGAGGGTTTACAGAGTGGGAATATTATACTTATGCTATGGCGAGCCTCAGAGCAAGGCGGTTAATCTCGTCTAAACAAACACTAACCGCATAACAAGGATATCTTTTACAGCTTCATCAAAACTCAAAACACACCCGTGCACGTGTAAGAAAATTGCTCGCCAAAATTCTGAGAGTCGAACGCGATGGATATAAAGTGATTCAGAAGGTCAACAACAAACCATATAGGAAGACCATACATAGAAAGAGATGATAATGCCGGACTAGAAAAGGTCGGCGGGTCAGCTACAGTGTTATTCGATATCGAAGCCCCTACCATAAAGCTGGAAAAATAGGAATTCATAACTTTTACAAAGCTTTTAAATAAAAAATAAAAATAAGAAAAGCGCAAAAAGGCCGGAATAGAGTATTTTTCCACGGGCTTATGCTTATAATCGATAAACGTATTTATCGGGGAGCTGCGTATTTTTAAAATAATATTCAAAAAGGATAACAGAAAGGAACCCTTCGGAGGGGTTAACAGCTTCATTCGCCTAATGATGTACATTTATTATTTTTGCATATAAAATTACGGAATAAATACATAAATGCATTGTGAAGAGCTAACCCTGCTTGCCGCTATGTGTTAGTTTCATTAAGGTTTTCATATCTCCGCACTGAGCAGTAGCTCGCTTATCGAAAGTGTGCCCCGAATACAGTTTCGTCGATTGTATCTCTACTACTTAGAGCCGCAACGATTTGCAAGCAAAGCGCAGCTTGACATTTAGCGGGCACTCATCGCAGAAGAAAAGTGTCGATCGATTGTTACAATAAAGTGTGCTTCGGCCAGCGTGTCGCGCGGCCCGCCGGGGCGTGTCGGAGCGCCGATAAGGAGCTGCAGTGGCCCCGGTTTATAATTATTTCCACGCCGAATGCGATAAAGGAATTCGTAGCACCGCAGGCTGGGCAGTCATTACGGCAACTTTAACGACGACGTTGTAACTGTTCCGAGTAAGAAAAGCTTTTTTTTCTATTGCTGCTAGGATTATTTGTTATTTTTTTAAATTTTAATAGTGAAGCCAAATGATAAATAGCTTAAAATCACGAATGAATCAAATAAAAGAATCATAACAAATGATACGTTTTGAAAACTATAAATATGAATATGTTGTTATTACATTTGCCCGAGTGTTGCAAGTGCTAAGATATCCTGAGTATTCACTTAAGGAGAGAAAGCTTACTTAGTGTTATAACAGTACTTTTGAAACACATGCGGTCCGACACGTAGCCGGTGTCGTGAGATATCTTATTTAAGTATAATATTAGCGTTTACAAGTTGTGTTTAATACATTTTAAAGAACTCTCTGGTTTATGTTTTTTGCAGAACACATTTCGAACCTAATATTATTAGTTTTTTTGTTGTTGTAATAATAAGTACGCAGGTTTACAATCAGCCCACGGAAGCGAGATATTTTTAAAATGCAAATTATTTGTAATAATAAATACGAAAACGGACATACTTTAATGGAATTATTCACAAAGTAGCTCTCGATTACACTGTGCAGAAAGGCCATTAGCAGATTAATTAGATTTTCCTTAAATGCACTTCAAAATCCAGTGTTATTTTTTTAATGCTCCGCCAACCGGCTGTTCCCGGAAGAATGGGCTGTACTGTCAGAGCAACAATTTATTTATTACGTATTAACGTGAGTGTTCGAGAGAAAATATCATGTCGGGTGAATATTAACCACGCAAAGCTCACGTGGAATAAATAAAAGTTAAACAAGTGCACAAAACTGTACATACCGTTATTGAAAGAAAAAAGAAATTTTCTGTAAAAGTATTTAATAAAAAGCTAAATTTTCATGTAGCCTAGAAAGCGAACCTTTATGTCATTGATGAACGTTTAGGACTCGGTTTTCCCAAATCCCAAGTTAACGTAGTTAAAGATGGAATTGGATCCTAGATTTTATCAGTTGTTGATTGACAATCAAACTTGATACCCTGACAGTTATTGATTCGGCAGTTCAATGACCCCGTGCCGTTTTGCCGCCCGGATAGAGAGATTATCATTAAGGTTCGGGCGGGCCGGCGGGACGACTCGACAAGACAGATATTTACATTTAAATATTCAGTAAACACTAGCGTCGAGTCCATCATTAAAAGAGTGATAAAGCTCCGAGAACACTATAATATTCTAATCAGTAAAACGAGAGTTTCATATAATAGCGTCATTAGGAAAATAAAGTACTCAACGCTCAGGTCCCACACATTAAAAAGTGTGTTCAAAAAGTTTTGCTCCAAAAATAATTTATAAAAATATTCACTTCTCCGACAGTTAGCGTGGAGCGGGCATTAAACCGGGGGCGGGCACGAGATAGAGCCGCCGAGGAGGACAGAAGTCCGCGCGTTTTATTATTAAGATAAGGGACCGCGTAATGAGACACCGGCGTGGCACATCGTAATGGATCCCTCAAATTAGGCCGATACAGGGCTGCGCTCTATACACTGGGGTGACGTATAGCCACTGACACCTGTAATTGGCCGCCGTAAATAACGGCCGCGAGAGGGCCGCCGAATATTAACAACGAGCGCGGCGAAGACATTTGTCTCGCTTTTGTTCGGGCGTCTTGTTTATTGTCACGGCTCACGGTGTTCGTCAAAGACGGTCGAGGCTGGTGGAGGTCTTTTCGGCAAGGGCGCGAAAGTGGGGGCGCGACAAAACAGAGTTTGAGAAAATCTAACGAACACGACGACTGCAAGATATGACAAAATGTATGCGCGTAACAAGATAAGCATTAAGCATTCCACCACGATACGTGTGCAGAATGAATCACAAATCCCAATCGTATCCATTCCGAAAACCTTTCAACGCGGGAGAAACTTTCGATGGGATCCGCGTGTTCATGAAACGTCTGCAGCGCGGTAAAAGCGATATTTTATTTACGCAAAAAGTTGTGAACACACATCGAAGAACTAAAGGGAATTTCCTGGAAGCGAAGCTGGAGAGCTCCCGCACACTCCGCCAGCAGGATGTAGTGCAAAGGCTTTTGAAGATAAAACAAAGGTATTATTTACACATCAGGTGCTTTTTGTAGCAATAGCCGACCACTTTGCTACGCGCGGAGGGCGAGGGGAGAGAGGAGGAACGGGGGTCAGGGGAGAATAAGAAAATGTCGACAGGCAAGAGAGAGCTTTGCAAGATATAAACTTTATTTTAATAATTAACGTTTCTGTAGTTTTTAATTTGACATATTTAAATTTAGTTTAAACATTGTGGCAAAGTTGCTGCTAAATGAATAATTTATTTACACATATACAATGTATATGTGTAAATTGTAAAAAATACACATATACAATGTATATGTGTAAATTGGCCCAAATATATGTATATTATACATATATTTGGCCCAATTTACGTGTTGTAATTACATTTCAAGGACAATTCGTTGCAAAAATATACATACATTTATTTAGGAATCGAATGCTTGCATAAACATTCAGAGTGGTAGCGAACTTCATTTTAGCCATTTTTCGCCACCACTATTATGCAACTGAAATCTTGTTGCTCTCAGGATCACTTCGTAAGGATTCGGGTTGACCGGTCCCTAATCACGAAGCAGGTCACAACTCATTTCCAAGTTAGGCAACTTTGCCCAAAACCCATTTGCATCCGGGTCAATTATGAAATGGATCCCGAGTCAAGGTGATAGCAAACTTTTCGCATATAAATGATAATACTCGTGTCAGCTGTTTCCTAGTGAACTATCACAATGTCTCTCATAAATTATGCCACGGTTTAAGTCGAATAACTGATTGTGTCCATCAAGCGTTCCTTTTCTAATTTATTACCACTGAGATCACCAATATAAAATACTTATATTCAATGTTACTGTGGTTTAATTTTTAAATGTCTGAATGACGTCTTACTATTACAATTCATTAAATAAGTGACAAAAATTTACTTTATCTTTTTATTATTTTCAAATTACTACGATTAACAGAAATGTTAACCGACACTTACAAGATTATTCATGTATCGTAAAAATTATTTAGCCAGAGATGTCATCCGGTATTAAGTAAACTACTTAAAAGGTCATGAATGTACAATCCAAAGTAATAAGCAACAATGTTTTTTTTCAAACTGCCACTAAGATACGCTATGGAAAAACTATTTTGGGAACCTTTTGTTTTCAAAAAATCATTGGTTTTTTGATATCAGTAGAATAGGCGGGACGGACAATAACGACAAATCTCAATAAGGTGTGAGTAATCTCAATAATTGAGCCTATTTTTAAAACAAAATGTAAGAACACATTTTAAAAAAACTCGATAAAAATGTTACTTATGTATATAACAATACAAAATTTTATTTGATATCAAGATTCAACTAATTAATGTAGACTTGGTGAAACCAAATAGTCACTCAATAAATAAGACTCTTAAACTTATCTAGAACACACTGCGTACCCCCGCGTACAAGATAAAAAAGCAATCGAATATATTTGTCCGATAGTGGCGTGACTGCGCGTGGTGAAGCCTGCCTGGGGGTGGCGGGAGTTTCGAATTAACGCGGGGGTAATGCGCGGCCCACTCGTGTATAACAAGCCTCCAAGCCCGTTTAACAAGAGATCATATCGCGTAGAATTCAATTTTACGAATTAGGAATATGTCCCACTGTCACTTGTTGGTAGTAAATGTCCTAATCCCGCCTGTAGCATAGCAGATGTAGGTGTGTGCGAGTCGACTATGATAAATGGCGTTATAATCGTTACTGTCAATCTGAAGGTAAATAAATAATACTATTGTATTGTATGCATTTATAACATTTTTGTGTAATTTAAAAAAAATCCAACATAGAGATTTCTATTATATTTTCTTATTTTTGTTATTGTGCTCTCTTCGACTAAACTAATAGCTACACGGAAAAATTCAGTCCTGGTGTAGAAAAAAACAAATCAAAACGATGTTTTCATACACTTTTATTGTCAATGTAACTGGAAATATACGCAAACAAAAAAATAATGCAATATTATTTCATTTCAACAGAAATAACAAAAGATGGCAATATATTAAGATAAAAAAAAATATTTTGAATCTGAGTTTAGAGAATTTCAGCACTGAAACACGAGAAAGGCGCCCACGTGAAACAGTCGACGGGCGCCGCGGCGAGGGAGGGGTGGGAGGGGAGGGAGGGGAGGGGGGAGAGATGCGCCGATAAGGGCGCATTAGCGGTAATCACGGGGCATCGCGGACATGTCCGATCCGGGGTGTGTGAGGCGGGGCGGGGCTGTTTGTTGGCTGTCGGGCTCGGCGCATGTCGATGTATGAACCGTCTGAGTGTTCCCGCAACAAACTACCGCGACTTAACATCAGGTGCCATTATAACAAATAAATATATAACATCTTATGATATTTTCCCCACTCTAGATAGATAAATATTTATTACATTGGTGAATAAATGAATACTAACGAAGTGTATATTTTACGGCTATAAACAATTATAAACATTAATTTAAAAAAAGGCTAAAGCGATTAGCGGCTGTGTTTTTTTTTTAAATTATACTTTGAACTGCCTGCCAAGTTCTTCAATGATGTAAGAATATTAAACATAAGAACTTGTTTGATTAATGATCTCCGAGATATTCTAATCCATTTTATCTACTTTCAGCAATCATTATGTCGTTAGCGAAGTCTTTTCTACTAATATTTTTTTATTGTTAGCACCTTCAAATATATGTAGCGAATGAATATAATGTTTTACAAAATTCCAAACCGCTATGTTTAAAGTAGACTTAAATGTATTATGTAAATGAGAATCATCCATTACCATTTCACAAAAAAATAAGTGACTGCTTTTAAAGTCTGAAAGATCAGTTTTTGGACTAGTAGCACAAACAATAATTGGAATTAGTCGGATTGCATAAAGTACCGGAGCATTTGTCAAATGCATCCACTGATTGCGTTCCCCGGTGAACGCGACCGCTGGCCGGTTAGAAGCGAGCCAGGGCGTAAGCTGATTAGCCTCCTTGCTCCACGGACTAGGGTTGGTTCTCCGCATCAGTATGGATGACCGCCGCGCGCGCTGTGCAACTGGTACAGCCGGTATCTCTCGACCGCACTCACTGCAGCTACATTTATGTATTAAGATCGACAAATTACAAATTCACCTTATTTTTATAAGCATAAAAAAACATTTATACGAACATAAAATATTTGTCATATACAAAAATAGCTAAAAAAAAAATAAAAGGTTTATTCTGTAACATTAAATATTTTGGAAGAATAATATTTATTTGTTTAATGTTATGAGTATCTTAGGGTGAAAACATAAAAAATAGCACGAATATTGAATACCGACATTAGAAAGGTACCCCTTCACGGCCGGTGTGGGTGTAAGAATGGATGAAACAGTAAACATTCGGCCCCACCCTTCGTGTAAGTACACGAACGAAGAAATATCGATCAACGTTATTAATGAACTATCATTCTATCTTTAAGCCACTTTACCGCCACTGAGTAAGTTTGAGAATTGTTTGCTCTAAAATGATAAAAATTATTTATTTGATAAGCTACCAGGCAGACAAGTCCATGTTACCGATTTGACTTAAGTTGATTATAACGCTTGCGAGGGTCACGATATAATCGAAAAAAAAAACCAAGATGATGCAAAAATAATGGTATTTTAAAATTAAGCGATTTTAAAATATCTCAACCCAAAATAGAATCTCGTAATGCATAAAAACAAGAGACTATGAACGCAATCTGTTTTGAAAATAGAAATATATATCAATGAAAAACGTTAAGGGTTGATTATTAAAGCGACCCTTCTTATTCCCAACAGTGCTGTCACCGATCCGAAGAATATTTAAATCCATCTTGTCGGTGCCGCGCCAGGCCCGGGGTCGGGCGGGGTCCGGGCGGGTCCCTCCGGGAAAGATGTAAGCTGTAGTCATAGAAGGAACGGCCCGACTAACGACATGTCATCTTCGGAGCCGGGGGGGGGGGGGGGCACCTGCGCGCGGGGGTGACACTCCTTAGAAGTAACTTATTCGCCGAGTCCTTGTTTAATCCTGCGGGTTATGCAGCACAGGAAAAGCGTTATAAAGTACTGAGGCGGCGCGGGGCCGTCCTGACGTCCAGCCCAATTTCAAAATACATTCAGGTGTCGCGGCCGTCACGGCCGGCGGCATCAAAAAGTTACGGCCGGGCGTGTGGGCGGACCGCGCGCCCGCGCCCTCGTGTGACTTCCTTTGTCGGGCGCCCTCTCGCGTGGCCATAGAGGCGGCCGCCGGCGATAAGGGATCTTTACACCGGTATTACAGGCGATATTTAAGGCCAGCGGGGAAATATTAGGCGTTTATGGTTTAAGGTTTTGTGACCGCCATGTTGTTTTCGGTTTTTTTCAAAAGAGGGAAAAATTTGATGACGTCGGTCTTCGGATCGTAACTTTTTATTTTTTTGCATTCGCATTATATATTATATATATTACGTTTTTAGAGATAAAATATTCACCTAACTTGTGACAACGATGACCATCATTGCCGTACTTCTACGAAACCAATAGTTAATATGGATATTTTTATATTAGTCAATAATATGGTACAGCTAGTTTTATAGCAGCGTGTACATTTTCTTTGGTCCTGATTGTAAACAAGAAGCTTAGAGATGATAGCCCGCGAGTCGTGCCGAAAGCGAGCCTGCCCCGAGACCCGCGGAGAGCGCCCCGACGGGGCTCGAGTGCCCGCCCACTGCGGCCGGCACACGGCGCGCTGGCAGATCCATTCACTTAGCGAAGGCACCGGGGGATTCCTTGGCTGCTTTTCCAAAAAAATGCGAACGAAACAGCAAAGACATCGCAATGCCGTTAAAATGTTTCAGCTCAGACTTGGTACTCCTTAACTCCGAGGGATCCCCGACGACAGGGCGAGGTGTTTTATCGCGGGGAAATAATTGGTAGCGATCGCGGAGGGGAGCGGAGACGCCGGCCGGGGAGGCGACAAAAGATCCGCTGATTGCACAAATAATGAGCGTGAGAAATTAATACGGCATTGTCTACGCTAAATTAAGATATTGTAGGGGATTTATAAAATTGTTCAAAGAAATTAAGTGAGCATTTTAAAGAAATTTAGAAATATTTTTACTCTTTAAATATATATTTATAAGTACCGAAAATACCACGAGCTATGAGAATCTAATTGATCATTTATTAATCAAAACTTAAAGTTTTCAGGTAAGGTAAGAAAGTCGAACTTCCACTTTCGCACGTACCGACAGTAAAATAAACTCACCTTACTCAACACGTAAATCGCGAGCGCTTAAAGTCCACAATAAATTTAAAGCTTGACGAATATCCCATTAATACAAAGTAACACGCTCGAACTCGAAGCTTTATCCCGGGTGTAATTTATTTTTCCTCTCCGACCGAAGCCGACCGGAGGCGGCCGCAGCGGCCCGGGAGCGAGCCGCGAGCCGCGACCCCCGGCTTAAGGTGGGGCCGGCAAACGGCCGTATCTATATATAACACCCCTTATCTCGGCCATTTGACTCCATCGAATAATGCTCAGCGTTCGTTATCGGGGCGAGCAGGTTTATTAAGTTCCGCGCGGTCACGCGGCCCGGACTTCATATGTGTCTCGGGCCAAATCTCCTAATCTTCCCTTAGCCGTGAGAACGTATGAGTCGAAGGGGGCGATAACCGCCGGAACGGGGCGGGCGCGGTTTTAGCGTCCTTCGACGTACGCAGAGGCTTTAAGTTTCGGCAGTTCCAGTGCGAGTAAGACGCGCGGGTTACGTTCTCTTCTGAGATTAGATGAACACTGATAGGGGCTGACTAATCCTTTTAATGGCGTGACGATTGGGTCCCGTAAGCTTCCGCAGGTCGAGGGAGGGGCGGCGAGGGCGGCGCAGATTGCAGACCTGGATTACGGAGCTTGAATTATTGCAGCAATCTCGCTGCGTGCCGGCACTGACGCGCGCCCCGACGACATTCCGCACACTCGAGATAAGTCACTAAACGATAGAGCAGACTTTAGTCTTCCCAGGTTAATAGCAGCTAGATAAGATAATTAAATATTTGACATTAATTATATACAATACATTTCTCAATTTAAACGTGACTGCAAAACGCTTTCAAAATTTTTATTCAATTAAGGAACTGTGCAGAGATCCCTAAATTATATATATACTCGTTAGTAAAATGACAATTTCGCAAATATGAATACTGTATAGAGATTTAATTTAGAATTAAGTTTCAAAAAGTGTACAGGTCATAAACACAAGGAAAAGTTTCTCAGGCACCAAGTTGAATGCCAACCGAGGTACATATCACAATTTCTGGAAATTCAAGTCCGGTATGGTAAGTTTTCTCAGCATTTGTTCTAGCTACTTACAAGTTAGCGTGCTTCGAGATGGGCTCTTTAGGGAAATCGCGAGGGAACGTCTGGCGAATATATGAAGAAAAACGTAGTTCTGCGAAGCTTTTTATTTTTCTGTTGATTTTAAATTAGGAGGCAGAATAGAGGCCTTAATCGCCTATGAAAGTTTCTTAAATTGCTTTGTCGTTAAACGGAAAGTATCTATCATGCAGACTGAATATATTTGAGAGCTTTGTTTCAAAAATGAAATTCAATAAAGCGGTTTTAGAATATTTGAAGCCGATCTTGCATCGTTTGGGGTATAACAAAATAGGCAAAATACGAAAACAGAAGCATTCCATGATTTTTGCAACGACAATCGTAGATTGCACAATACGCCGCAACGCGACGATTTGAAAAGCTGACACAATCAGGAGACATTGCACGCCTATCTATGCTCCAAAGCTGAGGCGTTTGAAACAAAATACACGTTCAATGGACTACGCTTATTTGAATATAAAATAAAGAGCTGCATGGCACAGACTGCGGTTTGTGAGATCTAAGAAATGAACACAACAAGATACAAACTTTATCTCTAAAGTCCAACCGTTTCGTAAATCTACATGATTAGAGGCAGGCTGAAATATGTTGCACAACAAATGTAATATGTACCTCACTGCCTTATTCATAATTACACAGAGATCAAAACATCGAATACGATAACATCTACGTATCTGTCGTCTCTTTTTATATTATTTACTACAACTCGATATTTTACACTAAAAAAAACTTATAATAAGTAAAGAAGAAATAAGGAATAGAAATTATATATATTATAACTTTAAAAACGTTTAAAGTAACTAACAAAATTACGAGAATGCATTTAATTTATGAATACGAGTATAAATTACAATGTTAATTGAATGGATATTTTAATAAAGACTACGAGTGATTTTTCATAATAAATGCATTATATTTATTGAAAATATTGATTGCTTTTAAGCTAAAAAGCACCGGATAAAAAAGAGATTGGCTTTTTAGCTGTGATAAAAGTATCGGGATTAAAGAAGTTAAGTAAAAACGAATTTCGAATGTTAAGATTTGGGATACACAGAAACTTATACGATTTTTCGGAAACACTTAATATTCTCACTTCGGCAGACTATCGATAACAGAAAACAAAGTGCTGAGGGAGTTGGCTTATCGAATGATTTTTTTTTGTAGTGTGAAAGGTTATTTACAATGAAACACCAAGGCAGGACTATAGATTACATAAAACGTTCAAAACAACTGGGTTGTTTATGAAAAGAATTTTGTTTTATTAAGGCAAATCTTATAAGACTAAAAACACATTAGGTATAACAAACTAACATTATATTAAATTAGGGTTTATCTGGTACTGCAAATACTTAGAATGCAAGTTCAATAAAATATAGCGTTTTTCAGTACTTTTATTAAGTTAGTCGATTTTAAAACATGTTTTATTGAAAATATATATAAAATCACAGGTCCATACAACCCTCCGTTTGGTCAATTAATATATTTATAAGAATCACAGTAAATATATCATTCGAATTTGATGCAAATGCAAAGAAGAAATGAACTGAAACACAATTCTCAGTGTGCCTGCCAAAATAAAGAAAATAAATCATCAAATTATATTTCTATTTCGGTATAGGCGGGACGAAAGACGAATTCCGAGATAAGATTCGATCCCTCCGTGCCGGGCTGGCCGGGCCGCGGGGCTGCGTTTCGTGTATTTTAAATTACAAAAGCTGTTTAAAAATTCAACAAGGTAGTGAAGTTTACTTTTCAGAATGTTTAATCTGCCGGTAGAGTAAATCTTAAATTTATCATGTTTACCTTCGAAGTAGGTGGCTTCGGTGGGGAATTACAAAGGAAGCATCAAAGGATTATCCGGAAAAATCTCACAGCGAAATTAAAAACAAACAGACTATACTCGAGGCTGCCGTGGCTTTCGATATCATTGTCGGAGTCATCTAGTTGAGGATGGGGAAACTCTTGGGGATTCTCGAGAACCCATTAGTCAGAAGAATATTTATGGTTAGAACTGAGTGACTTAATGACTGGATGACCCAGCCCCTCTCTGTTAGTTTTAACTACTTTTCAGACCAGGAGCATAACGATTGCCGATCGAGCGTTGTTTTGTAAACATGACTTATCTATTTAATTAAACAATACAATAAACCTCCTCAGACTTACCTAAAAGCGTTCTTAGCAGTCTTCGTTACTGCAGATTTGAATCTAGATTTGAATTAGACACTAACAAAGTGTAACGTGTCAAGAACGAAAAATACATTAATCTGATGTAATGTTGTATCTAGTATTTAGTACGCGTCAAGGTAAGATTCTATGTTAAGAAAATCGCATTTACATTCTAAAGCATCCTCCTTTATCTTTTAATAAGTCTTCCAGTCATTATCACGACGTTTGAACTGAAAATCTGCAAAGATATATTTTTGCGCAAGACGGTTTTATTCTCAATTAAGATAAGACGACTCCGCGTTCATATTATATTTATCCTTGACAACATTCTGTAATAGTTCATTTTTAGTTGGTGTAGTCATTGAAACTTATTTCTACAAATGTTAATTAGCACTGAAATATTTAACAATTTGTGTACATAAAAAAATATTCATAATGTTTTAAAGTGAAAACATTTATTAAAAAAAAATAGCGAAAAGACACGACAAATAAATTTGTCAAAAATAAATACAGATTTATGAAATAGAAATCTTCAACAAACATAAAAAGTGAGACTATTGGGAACTGATAATATACGTAAATTGATACAAAGTGCAGAGATGAAGCCGCTACTAAAGAATACTCGTATGTAAGTATCCGGTGATTCCTGGGAGACTCGAGCATTGGAAAGCATTGCGGCATGTGAAAATACGAAACAATATGCCTTTATCGGAGTACACTTTGTTTGAAATAAAATAGAGCAAGGAAAAGGAACATAATGGATGACTTTGTATTCATCCACCGTGTATCAACTCTCAGACCACTCAGTTTCAAATTTGTAGCAGATTGAATACATATCGACTGCGGCCAGCTCGGGTCTCGCAGCCAGGCGACTATTTGTCATTCCGTCCCTGACAGTTACATCATACGATATATAAATCCTAGACGAAATATCACGGAATCCTATAAATAATTGATGAGATTTATCGGGACTAGGCGGGGTT
Organism: Atopsyche davidsoni; assembly: GCA_022113835.1. Taxonomy (NCBI): domain Eukaryota; kingdom Metazoa; phylum Arthropoda; class Insecta; order Trichoptera; family Hydrobiosidae; genus Atopsyche; species Atopsyche davidsoni. The sequence continues at coordinate 11,258,902 of JAILWY010000023.1, forward strand.
TGATTGAGCTTACGAGACGTACTATTGATGGTCTTGTATACGATTACGGCGGCTCTGAGTAGACGGTATTCATGAGATTAAATTATGTATTTACATTAAAGTGTTTTCAGTATAAATCCTATTAACTTCCTCTACTGAACTGTTGCTATGAATATTATGCGAGTGAGCAAAATCAGGTAGCATAATCGCCCGAGCCGTATTGTGACTGAGCCTCGGTATATGAATGTTTAATATATTTGAGAAAAGTACCACTAAAACCTCACTGTGAATAGAAAGATATTTAACGCGATATTTGAATCCTGACTCCTGCGCTCGCAGAGCCCCGGAGTCAGCAGATGTCGCCAGGATACGGGGAATAATTTAGGTGTTCACATGCTCTCGGCCGCCGTGTCCGATGCTTCCATGCAAATGTATTTTCTATCAGAGCTTTGCGGATAAAGCGTAATGCGCGAGCTTTTACGCACGAGGGCCGCCGCCCGTCTGATTCCACATTTTGTTTTCAACATCAATCGAAAATAAAATGGCCGCTCGACACAGCTCCTCTCTCTTTTTTGAGCGCTTCGTGACTAGGCGTCCGTGTTTTGAAAGGATTAATAAGATAAATCAAATACAAGTATTAAATGTGACGGTACAAATTTATAAAATACAAAAAAAAACTACGAAAAATTGGCGATTTACATTGAATGTTTATCGAATTTTACTTAAAGGGAAAAAAACAAAGTTTATTGTTCTCACATTTTTTAACATAAAAAACGCTTACTTTCAATAACACCGTACAGCCAGTATTTGATTACATTTTTATGATCGTATCGAAAAAATACTTTGCGTATTTTGTAATACTTTCTACAATCACACAGCGCACGCGGCACGCAGAACAACCGACCGCGCTCTATTCGATGTCGGCATGTTGATGAAAATAAAAGGCACACCGCGGGAAAATAAAAACAAGTCATTCAGCGGGATATCGATCGCGACAGAGCAATGCGAATATATCGAAACGGGGACATTACATATGTCACCAGCAACTGTGACGCATTTATCAAGGAAAAAAATCAAATTGTAATCTAGGCAGCCGAGGGGCCCGGCTTATTTACGGCGGGGCTCCGCGGCCGGTAGCTTCATGCAAAACACGTACACTTTTTACAGCGGCCCGAAAGAACAGATATCCAGAAGATATATTTTTCCAAGTGAATGTAACAGTTTGATGAGACTCTCCCTTTAAATTCTTTTATCATTCTTCGGTTTATGGCGATAAATGGTTCGTCATAAGTTTTTGCGTAGACAAAGGAGTTTTTACTCGCTGGCGAGGCGGATGTGCCGAAAGTGTGATGGCATTACGGATAGATCGGATAAAGACGTGTGGTTTTTGTCAGTAAAAAAAACTCGTATTTTTTCTATTAAAAGATAAGAAAGTTATGTTTAAAAATCAAACAAATAATTAACGAACAAATTTATAAACTTCCAAAAAATGTGCTTCTTGAAAACAAATGCTATTTTTCAACTGTGAATCGAAAGGGACGATATTAACGGAACAAATCTCTTTAGAAGCTTGCTTCAAATAGAAGTAAAAATACAAAAAAAAAACAATTTAAACAAAGCAATATCCGACTCGGTGTATCCAAAATTTCTTCTGGATAGCTGACAACAGCCGAAAGTAAATTATTCGAACGGGGGCCGGGACAAAAGAGTATCAAAGGAGATGTGTCGACACAGGAGCGCGATGATTTCACTATATCTAGTGATTAGATACTTGCGTGGTAAATTAAAATGCCAAATAAAACATCGTTCCACCCCGCCATTACTCACACTGGCCGGGCGCCTGCACTGAAATATATTAAAGAAGGAGGAGACAGAAAGAACAGGGCGGAACATAACGTTCCCTTATAATAAATCAGGAGAGGCTCCGGTCGGGTCGAGGGTCAACCCACAGCAAGGGATGATTTCACAATTAGTCGCACTGATGATGTATTGGCGTTATTTGTTCGAGGGAGCTAAGTCTACGTCCAACAAACTCAGGATAGTGGCAGATACTAATGTCGAATTCGACGTAAATACATTACACTTTTAATAAGATAAATAATAATACTAATACTATGTATTTCAGGTATTAATAATTGTTGGGAAGCTTTATATTTTTCGTAAGTGAGGATATAATAAATAAATAAGTATAAAATACAGTATTAAAAAAACTAATAATAAAAATATATGTTTAATTTATTATTGTCAGCAACACGTGTAGGATAAATAAATTAGTTGAGTTTTTCGAAACAATAATACGACTTTCTGGTAAAATTGTGTCGTTGATTTTAAGATTCCAGACAAGTCTCGGGAGTTGTTCATTATTAATGTCGTAATTTCAAGAATTGGCCGCCCCTGCACGGCCCGCCCCTTGCACAGAGGAAGGAACGTTTCAATTTAAATAAGACATTATATAAAACTCAACGTTGGGACTTCTTAATTTGTTATACCAACGGAGAAAACAAATAAAATTGCGTGAAAATTGGAGCATTGCGTATAATAAATATTATGGGGTAAATTATTACTACAAGTTAGTAAATTATAACTCCCAGCCTAGCTCGGCTACAAGAAGAAAAAATAAAAACTTAACAATGGCTGATTATAAATTGTAGGAAATATACCGAGTGCTATTTTTTTACGATATAACATAATTTTCGGCATATCAAAAAAAGTAAACAAAGACGATCATAAATAAATTTAGCTTAATCAAAAGTGTACAAATATACTATTATTACATGTTAAATAAATGACAAACGGGCGCAGCCTGGCGTGTGTTTAATACATTTTGCTTGCTCGCGAGGCGCGTCCGCGGCGGGAGAGCTGCGAGTGTTTGATCGGAAGCACGGCTGGCGACGCGACGATTGCATTTCTCAGCCTCTAGAGACCTGCATTTATGTTGATTTCATATTTCGCATTCGACTGAATGTACATATTATACGGTGGTAATAATGTCAAGCTTTAACATGCTGCAATAAGGTTCAGGCAGTTACGCAAACACGATCTCAAGAAGTCTCTCCAGTTAGCTGAGATTTATGGGAATAAAGTGAAAATCGGGGTTAATATTTATACAAGTGCATTGAGGATAGGAAGCTAAGAAATGACGTGGTATTTTTCACTCAAATCAAGAAATACGGATCTTTGTGATCTATCGATAAATATCAAATTCCTAAGGATCGTTTTTCGTCACATTCAAAATACAAATAATATTTTTTTCCATTTTAGTATTTTTCAGGGGTAAAGTTATCGTTAGAACTTATAAAAATCATAGAGATCAAAGACATAAAGAACATATTTAAAAAAACAAATTAAAGATAAAACAAAAAGAACCGACACATCGTTGAAGTTATTTTATCTTCTTGCTAATCAATACTTCATTGAGAGGCCAAAGGAGAGCCCTTAATAAACGTATGAAATTAAATCATATAAGCATGTGCAAACCCTTTGACAACAGGCATGTCAGGAGGATGAGGTATAAACATGCGAAATTATGATGAACCTCTACGTATCCATAAAGAACGGGAAGAGCACCATTTCTGAGCAGGTAGCGTGGCCGCCAAGTAAGATAGAGTAGTTCCCGGGTCGCGCCTTGCAGTTTTCATATAAGATTTTCACGATAAATAATAGCGAAGTCACAGCTTGTGCCGTACCGAGTCGAAAGACCGGCGATATTTATAGGCGGCTTCGAGATAGTTACGTTATTATTTCTCGGAGATGCTGGGAGACTCGCTGGGTTCAATTACCTGGCCCGGGAGGAATTGGGTAACATCAGATATAGCCATCGCAGACAAACGGTTGCAAAATAATAAAAATGTAATATAATGAATCCAAAAAAAAGATTTTGAAACTCTTAGTTTTTTAAATACCCTTAGATACTATATATTAAATATTATCTGTTGTAATGATTTTATTTGTAAAGTAGAATAAATAGTTAAAATTATTTGTTACTCCTAATTTAGTACATAAGTAATTTAATACACGATGTTATACTACAAAACAAAAATTATATGAATATATATTCATAAAGCCTGAATTAATTACAACACAATTGACTGTTTTGAGTACTTTTTCAGTGAAATATTTCTCCAGATCAATGATTTTTTAAATTTTTTATTAAATAAAATTTCTACAATCTCACAATACAAGATAATTACTAATCTTGCATGCATGCATTTGTGACCCAAGAATGAATAGTTTTTACAACACGACAGTCATGGGATGAACGAACACATATATGCATTACAGCTTCTACAATAAATAATTTGAAATACTTTTGCTCCTGGACGAGGGTGCTTGCCCGGCGCAGTAAGCCGGGCCCCGCACCCTCACAGTTGACCGCGGAGTGGAACAGGCGTAACGCATGTAGACAGACGGGGTACTTAGCAACCTTATCGGCCTGATTCCAGATACGGTCTTCGCTCTCGTGTACGAGGTCTAGCGGCCCGTGAAATGAAGAGAGACTTAGCATTCTAGCCGTGGGACATTGAAATTTCAAAGATGTATGGAGGAAGGGTACGATAAGGAGCGGAATGACGACCTGTCATCGTGACGACACTGATAACGTGCCCGTGTGACGTCACAAAGGATATTTTTTAAGGCAGATAATGCCACAGGGCGAATAGATCACTTTGGGATGGTACCGGATGGAAATTAACGGACCGTGTAGTTAAATTTTCGGACATTGTTCGTAAATTAAAGTTTAATCTTTGGGTCAAGGGAACAATGTAATGAAAGATTAAATTAATATTTGAGATAGACGCGGGATAATTAATACAGCACCTTAATAATACAATTTAAAACATTAGATAGTTAAAAATACATACGTAAATAAATAAAAGAACCTCAATTGATTATTATTACTAGAAATGCGTGCACGTTTCACTTAATATTGTAAACTAGCAGATGTAGAATCCAAAACAATTTAAATAAATTGTAACCGTGTCAGTGTTGTGCAAGACCTAGCGACATTTATAAAGAATAATATCGGTCACGAAATGATTTCCTATGGGGATACAGAAGTGTCTGCTGTACGAAATCGCACCATAAGCTCACCGGCGAAGGGTCTAGTATGGTGCCCGGTCTCTCGGGAAGTGACGTCAGCGAACAGCAGCGTCAAACACGAGAAACCTTTCAGAAGTATGCAAGTTTTACTAGGGTGCATCAATGTACACGATTGTATGCCAATATGTGAGACTAATAGTGCATTAAAGCGAATTTAAATACTGAGCTAAGAACTCAAATTTGCATCGGGTGTAATTTTAAAAGAGATAGAAGAAACATTTTAGAATCAGTAAAAGTATGTATATTGAGTCATCATAAATAGTCGGAATAAATCGGTACGTACAAAATATCGTTAACATTGATACAATTGAGAATTACACGCGCTCTTCGTCAAAGAGATATGACATTCAATAGCGGAATTGGAAAATCGAAAAATAATAATGACGCTGTGCGCGAGGCGGGCGCTGGACGTTCCGGTACGCCAGGCCTCCGCAGCGGGTAATTGGTACTTTACCAGTTTTTCCTGCAGAGCTTCGATCGAGACTTTGAGATATTTATACATATTGTGTCAGTATGTGGCTACGTGTATTAAAAATTGACGTAGTTCTTGTATGTACAGAGTATAAATAAAAATATATGATTCCATCAAATTAAGCACTAAGCGAGTTTGAGAAAAAAGATATAAACCGGCAGAGTTATATGTGTGATAATATATCTGCTGAATATGATGAAATCTTCAATTTATTCATATTAAAATAAATCAGGTCGAGAAAAGGAATATTAGGTAATAGGTTAGGTAGGTGCTAACATATAAAACAGGCTTAACTTTTTTATGGCAATGAAGGAAATAAAGTTAAGTCCTTATTCGTATTCCTCAGCGCTAGGACGCATTTTTACAATAAACGCCTCTCCTTAGCGCACATAATTTAACACTTTTTATGATTTGTGGAGTCTTGAAATTTTAAAGTACCCAGACCTTTGTGAGAAATAAAAATGATAAAGTTGATGTTGTTTGTAAACATTTAGTCGGTTTATTACGGGCTTAACTTTCGGCGCGGAGTATCCGCGAAATCCTTCTTGTTTTTACTGGCTTTAATAAAAGTTTATTTCTCTCAAAAGATAGGATGACTCTTCGGCTGCGCGGTTATGAAATAATTATTTTTTTTAAATCTACTTTGGCGATAAATCAAAAACATTCAGATACACAGGCATTGCGAGGAAATAAACAGTCACAGAGACGATATTGAACCAATAAACGACACTTGCGTCGGAAACGGGAAAACTCGGAATTATAATCTAAAAATTGGGGTCACTTTGATATACAAGGGGCCCTTTCAAAGACACCATTAAAAAAACCGTCTATTGGGCCGCACCTCGCTTTAGAATAAATACTCAAGTCGGAACTCGACGCGCGCAACTCAATAAAATTAAATTATTTCAACAAACCCGAAAATGCGAACGGAAAAAAGTTTCTCCGCGGCCAGGAGGGATATAAAAACACGAATAAAAAGAACGTAAAATGTGATTACCGTAAACCGATGAAGAAATCTTAATTACCTCTTGCGGGGGAACGACGAGTAAACGAAAACGAAAGTTACTAGTGTGACACGTTCTGGATTCACCTCGCGGTATTCCTGTTTATGGGACGTTGAGACTCATTAAATTTCAGCAGAATGAATATAATTAAAGGAGAAAACAAAAGGCGACCGGCCCGGAGCGGAGTACTCGCGGAGAGGGGGAGGGGGGCACTCCGGGCCCGGAGTTTACCTGACGTTTGTGTTTAGCTGTTTGGAACGCGGAGGGAATCCGAGTCGGCGTGTTTTAGGAAAACCTTCAAAGGAAACGTTTTTTTTCTCTCCTCGCTTTCATATACGATCACCGCGATCAGGCGATACCTCTCGTTCTGCAATATTCTGTACAAAACTGATAAATCATTCAAAAATCCATCGCGGTTGTATTTGAGTTCACTTTTTGGACGAAACGAAGATAATATTTATTTTGAATTACTCACATTGTTTATTTTAATAATCCCACGAAAATAGAAGGACAAACATCCCGAATATACTGTTGGTAGGCCTCCTTCGGTTTTTGATATTTTAGGCATATTAAGATAATATTTCGTAATCGATTAAAACCCGCACCGCTTCTTTGTGGATTTCATTACGTATTTCATGTGAATATTTTTTGAGGTAAAAACGAAAAGAGGAAAATGAAATCTTAGGTAACTTATTTTAAAAATCTAAAATATTAAGAAAAAAAAATACATAAAAAAGCCTAATCAATATTTTAATGACTATATTAAACAGAGAATTTTGTAAATAAAAATATCACTGAATTCCAAATTACTCATAAACGCTAGTATATTATGTATATTAAACACGCATATAGTCACCATTTACCCGCAAATAAGGAATCGCTAAGCTTTGCGGGTCGAGCGACAGTCCGACGGGTCGGGAAGAGCCGCGGCTGGGGCTCCAAAAACCGGCAAAATATTAGGTTTGTTCCTCTGCAATATTGTTTTAGTGTGTACTAAAACATGACATTGTTGAAAAAAACAACGTGAAAAAAGATAAGTCATTTGTGACACTCGATTTCCTCACATCCGATCATTATTAAATATACAAGCTGCACCTCAATATAATATTAAATTAAGGAAATATACATTCATTTTAAGAAATACTAGAAAAACATATTGAGTTACAGATTAAATTGTCTCTCCATTTCATAATTTTTATAAAAATATCACAGCCTTTTAAACGAGAAAACAAAACAAAAAATTCATCAGTTAATAAATTAATGCATATAACGCAGCTTTATTGCCATAACTGATGGCAAAAACTGATGATTATTTCGGGTCGCGTTTAATAATATAAATTTATCTCTCCTTTTTTAAAAATATAAACAAACAGTTTTTGTTACTAAATTTGTTTCATTCGATTTGACAGACAGATTAAACTTTAATCAAAACGATGTATATAAAAATATATTGTTCAAATAAAGTTGCTCGCCTGCGATTTTCTTCTAATTCAAAAATAAAATTAATTTGAAAGAATATAATATTAGTAATAGAATAACTTTCAAATAATAAAGGTTTTTTAAGGTAGATATAAACCATTCACAGTGTTAGATTTACAAATAATTGTATGGAAGTATTTCTACGGAGCACGTGGTTTCATTGTACGCTCGAGATCGAGTCATATAAATCAGTTAAGAAAACATCGGCGTTTTAGTCAACAAGTTGTTTTATATCAGTTCACTAATGTTCGCAGAGTTGGTATTGTTAGGCAGTCACGTGTGCGCGGCCCCCTACGAGCTCGCGGCTACAATTTGGATAAACCGCACGGCATAATGAAATAACCATTATTTGTTGTAAAAACTTGGATAAACCTTCTCAATAATAATAATAAAAAAAACTCAGGTTTTCTACAACTACGTTTCATATGTTAAACAGTATTTTCTAAACAACATCAATACGCTAATTTGCCGTAACATTCAATAAACAAAAAAAAATAGTTTTATGTTTATGCTGTTTAAATATTTAATAAAAAAAAATTGTAAAAAAAATTATTTAGCTACAATTTAAATTAGGTAGCTAATAATTGGGATAATAAGGAGTTTATCCCGAATGAAAGCTGTAAAATTCTTATTATGTCCCGGCACAGCAGATGACTAAGCGCAAATACGCTTAAAATTGAACTTTGAAAAGTAAAATGGCCACGTTATCGGTGGACCAGTTTAATTGCTCGATAAATATAAAGTTAGCCTTCCCCAGAAAGTTGGCGCCAAGTTTGATGACAAACAGGGAAGAGACCAATAATAAGCCCGCTACCGTTACTTACTTTTAAATGACTTTTTTATCGGGATAGGTTTATTGAATTGAGCTCGGATGACGTCTGAGCGTTTCTTAAAAAAATAACAACTCGGATTGTAAGACTTTTAAAGCACATTGGGATAGAAACTTTGAATGGATGCTAATAATTGTTTAAAAAAATATTTTTTGTTACCAATAGAGATACTCGCGTGATAACGATGAATTTATTTTTTCTATAATTTAATTGAATACGAGATAAGATTGTGAAAAACAAGAACTAATTGATATTTCTAAAAGTTCAATCGTGCATGCGCCTTCTGGTAGTAATTTGGAAACAATTCGTTGAATATATTAACGCGGTGTAGATCGGTACGATAAACGAGTAGATGCGATAATTGAATGTAGGGGAGTGATGGATCGGAGTGGGCAGGAGCGGCGATTGATTGGCAGAGGCGAGACACTACCGGAGGTGAGACCATCGACTAACTACAGGCTAGAGGGGGTTGTCAGAAACCACGACCTGTATGGCCGGTGCTAATGATCATTACAAATAAATCAGAAAACGGAAAGTAATTACATTTATAGCATTTCAAAACACGCTATACGTATATACGTAAAGAACCTATAAATCTTCCATTAATTCAATTACTTGGGAAATGCACAAATAAGCAGAATAATTGAATAATTAAAAGCTTTCCTGGAAGAAAAACCAAATTCCTTAATGCCCGCGAAGGTCTAGAGGCAGAATATCCGGCAGGCACACTGCCGACGGTTTTCTCGGAAATTATTTAACCTACCCCTATTTATAACTTAACAACCTGGCCAAATGGAGGTCTTTGTTGAACTTTCACCCAATTCCCTTGCCCCTACAAATGTTTTCCCCAAAACACACAGCTGTATAGATTACTTTGTTGGTATACGAAAAGTTAATAGATTTAAGCAATTTATGAGACGACATTGATATTTATAATGTAAATTTGTATTATAACTCTACATCAAAATAAAAGATCGATCGAATCGAAACATCGCCTTGAGGTAGGCAATCTTGGCGAAAAGACACGAAAATAAAACTGCGTATTCATATTAAAGTTCGATGGTAAAGCGATATTTTTAAAACGTTGTCTTGTTAGTCAATAAATCACCCGCAAATGAGTTATAGATAACGTCACAGGTGGAAGACGTTAGAAATTTCAGGATGTCAAATGAATATTTTATTAAAAACAGGGGAAAAAAAGCATCATCCATCATGCTCGATGTAGACAAGGCGGCTGCTAGGAGGCATCACGCGGATGACAAACGGCAAAATAATAACATTAGTGGAATTCCAGCGGACCGCTCGGACCGTCAGCCGCCGGCGGGTCTCGCAGTGCCGTAAAATGTCGATCGTAATACACATGTCAAAAGCTAGTTTATTCCCAGAGCTGCGCGGCGCTAACGTCGCTCTATTTCAATGATATCTTCTCAATATCGCAAAGTGCTTTCCCAGGTCTACATATTTACGTTTGATATAAAACATGTGCGGGGCGTGTATCGTACAGCAAACTGTCGCAGGTACGCGGGCGGCTCGCGAGTCGCCCGTCCCCGTCATGATTTAACGGCGGCTTCGCGAGATGCGAGCCCCACTCTAATTTCTAACGACCGTAAACGTTTTATGCCTTATGAGAGCGTCTTCGGGGCGCCTGGATTTTCAGAATTATTTCCCGTATAATGCCCCCTTGTGATGTGATAAGAGACAGAATGCGGGCGGCGCTCGGCAAAATTTTAAGTGCCCCGTTTTTTTAAAGCGACGCATTGACATTTTTTGTATAACGACTTGAGTCAATAAAGAATATGACTCGGGAGAAATAAATCTTTTTAGTCATTTTAGAAATTTTATTAGAGTTTTTTTTTTTACTCTTATTTATAAATATATGATTTTACGATATAAAAATACACGGCTTTTAACATAGTACAAAGTGATACAATAATAACAAAATAATTTGTAATAATACACTTTAAAATAATACTGAAAATATGCAAATATTAATTATAACTAATTACGCGGTAAGTAACGCCGCTAGAAGCCACAAGAGTCCCCGAGGACGTCGCACGTCATCAAAGGCGGAAAAACCGAGCACGTGGCAGTACATTTTTTATCAAAGGCATTCCGCACCGTACTCCACTTAACGCGGAGGGGCAGCGCGAGTGCCTACTGACGGGCTCGCATTATGATCCGACACGAGGCCGCAGGGCGCCCATTGTTAGCGATAACCTGGATGAAGTTACCCAAACAACCCCGGCGACTCCCGACTTTGGGAAGAGGCTCCGGTGATCAAAGAGCCAATAACACTGCGGACGAGAGACTCGTATTGACAGAGGAAGGACTGAGAGCGGCTGACCGAATGTCTCAGCCACTTACTGATTACGACCAGCGATTTCAAAGCCCGCGGAAAAATATTTATAATATTTTTTTGTAAAGACGTACCGGCTTGTAATATCTTAATTATTGTGTGTCAGCTTGTGGTTTTGAAAGCAAATACTCTATTACAGTGACGGGTTTTTAGTTACTAAAAAATAAAGTACTAGGTAAAAGGGTTCTCAGTAGTCAACTCGTGTTGGGAGGATGAGCGTAAATATGGTCACCACAAACATTTTTACGAGCCTACATACCGCTCTCTGGGCAAAAGCCGTATTAACTAAACATGACACATAGCAGAAAATTCTCGTAGAGCAAATAATTAAATTTTAAATACTAAATTTTGGCACAGTAAACAAGAAGACCATACACTGAACGACTGCGCGAGACGACTTAGTGAATCTATAAAAAGAGTATCTAAAGTGTAGTTAACGAATTGGATGTCTGGTCAAAGTCAGTGACGGTTGTTGTGTTGTAGTGACGGAGTTGCGGAGGGTGCGCGCTGCGGGGCTAGACAGTGAGCTGGTAAACACCCGGGGCTAAGGTAAACAAAGTATTCATTTTGAATAGTGCCCCACGTCGAGGGGTCAAAATAAAGAGATCTGTCATTTTGATAAGTATGCGTTTTACTAGCTACTCAAAAGAGAAGAAAAAAAATCATCGTTAAATAAGCGAAACACATAAAAACTGCTTGCTGTTATAATATTAATTTTCATTTGCAGACATATATTTCCTCGATGAAAAAAGCTATGCAATTATTTAATTTAAAAAAATACAAAGGTACGCACTATAATTATGATATATAGACACGCATCTGTCTTGAGTTCGATAATGTTTTGATTTTAGTGTTTACTAACGATATTTTGGGGCTTCCTAAGAACAGGATACGAAGCGGCGAGCTCTGTCATATAACAACGGTCCTTAAGCACTAAGCCACCAAATTCAGCACATACATGACAATTCAAAATCAAGCAAACACAATATGCCAACTATCTAAACGGCTTACTTTAATAATAAAATAAAAATAAACAGGAATTCACTTCAAAATTTAATATACATTTTGTGTAGTGTCACCATGACACTGAATTTTTTTAGTTTAATTTCACTAAGGGCAGTACGGAAACGCGCACGTAGACAGGAAGCGACACACGTGCACTAATAAACCCACTCCCCGGAGCGAGTCCCGCGGGGAAGACAATGCCTGCGAGTGTGTAACGTGTAATCCGACCGCGTGCGCTCCACTGCGGGCAAATAGTACAAACAAACCAACATCCAAACAACACAGCCATCTACCTAATTGGAACGAGTCAACAAATAACACATATGAAAGATAATTACGATTACTACGAATGGATAAGTATAAGCAAATAAAATAACAGACGCAATCGAATATTATGTTTTAATACTATTTTTAATAAGGTTTGTTTAATGGTAAACATTAATAAAAAGTACACTTTACGTGAAGAAAAGATAAAGTTTGCTAATTTAAATCCCACCTGAAAGTAAAGGGGATTTCAAAATTCGAGAACTGCCGGACAAATTTAGTTACACAAAAAGCTGACGAAATTTTGTCTGCGTGGGGGGCGGGTTTTCAGACAGTGGTTTCCCATGTGTGTAGGTACAAAAAGAGAAAATGCAAAATCAACAAAAGTCTTCTGCATTCTGTTCTGCGAAGCTTCTCGTAGCTGAGACCTTTCACGGCCGATCTCGAGTTGACATAGAAAACTAAAAACATTACATAATAATTAACGTCACTGGTTAAATATGAAATAATTGCAATTTTGATAAAAGGTTTATAAGTTAATTAAGATGATATCTACGTAATGACGGTGGTTAAGGGAACCTAGACATTTAATTCGAGTGTGTATTATAATTACGGTTATATTACCTGTGCGTATTAATTAAATTGAAGTTACTACTTAAGCCGAGCACACAAGTGCTACACGCAAAGGCTTTCAGCACTGATGAAGAAGCAATAAAAAATGATCCTCAGTATTCTCTCCGCTTATCTCCCTCGCTCATATTGTAATGTAATTTATGGAAAGAGATTCAAACTCCGCAGAATCCGTCCAACTTCAAACGTTTATCGTATCATCTTTATTTTATATTATTTCGATTATCGTCATTTACGTAAAAATTTGAATAAAAGTTTTCCATCCCTGCAAAGGAATTTGGAATAGATTTTCAGCAAGAAATATTATTCGACAGTAAAATTTTTAATGTTAAAAAAAAAAACTAAAATAATATAAATTGCAAGCAAAGATGTAATCAATTTATACATAAATGTAAAAAAAGACAGAAGAGATAGCAGTAGAAGGTTTTTCCTTTTAATAAAAATCCCGTTTTTTGTCAAGAATCGCACTTCAAAGAGAATCAACATCGAGCAATACAATTCAAAGGGACCCGCTCTGGAGGAATCATCTCTCGCGTAAAGTTATTTGTACACGAAACGAATCCTAAATCCACTTATCGCCCATTTATAACTTTTCATCCGCTGATGACACCCACAAAGGGCGGATCGGAACGAGAGTGAATAAATAATGAAGAAAACTACAAGTCGGTTTGATTATCGTCAGACGTGACGGAAAGCGCGGAGGGCGGGAAGTGGCCGCCCAGAACAAAAGGAGCCGGCTGATACAATCGGCACGGGCGGGCGCCGCGGGCCCTTCCGACGAGCCGGCCGAGTTAGGCCAGGCCTTTGTTTTGAGAGGATGGTAAACTTTGAATTTGTATTTTTTGCGTATCGAATCTATTGAATGGATTTTTTGTGTGTCTTGTGTTGGTCTGAAGGAGAATGCCAGCGCTACTTTATTGTTATTAGGATGTGTACTAAATTAAATATAACAATGACAATAATTTTTATACATACACAACTTATGTGCTATAAGTAACATATCCATCATACACACACTTAATCTATTTATTTAGAAACACCGAGTTCTCTTTGCATATCACACAATGCTATTTCCAAAACGAGAGCAATGAGAACAAGGGATTCCCGATATAATACATGGAATACTAATAGAGGTGGTGCGAGCATGGTACCCACCGACGATCAAAAGAGGATTAATATTAGCAGCAGCTCCGCGAAGTACCTCCGCTCCGCACAATTGCCGGCGATTCAACTTTACAACAGATCGATAATGCGCGCTGGTAATTCCATTTGGATTACGCCAGGATTATTAAAGATTTCGCACGAACTGGTGTAATTATTCGTGGAAACGAGCCGAACAAAGCGGAAAATTGAGTATCACGCGAGAAAAAACTCCGGGAAATGTGACTTTTCACTGTAGTAACAGAGGACTGGTGACATATAAGCGAATAGGTAACGGTGGCAAACCACAATTAGAGGTGACTTACATTACAAAGAGGACTCATAGGGAAAAATTTAAAATACAAATAATTTGACTTGTTCAATAATCATAAAATAAAATTGTGTAAAACGTAATACTAAAATGAAAAGAAACAATAAAAATCAAATAAAACTGTAATTTATATTTGTGAATATTGCACCACAATGTAAACAGTATAACTGTTTGAAAGCGGGGTGGTATACGACAACAGCAATGTGACATGTATAATACGAGTCATGTATAATTTTTATAATTATTAAAAAAAACTGAGATTTTCTACATGCAATGTAAGCTGAATAAACATTAAATATGAAAAATTGTTTTTACACATATTTTTCCCTACATAAACTCAACAACGAAAACTGAAGAATCCATGTACGCTACCATTTTAGCCACACCTTGTAAGCCCCACAACTTGCGCTCAGGATCAGGGGATAGTCACACACCTTAATGTAAGCATAGCCATAAGAATAATTGTAAATTAAAATTAAGAAATTAATGAATCTCGAAATTGAAATTGAATTTTTTTGTTGTTCATTAAATCGCCAATACAAACTATTCAGATAATAAAACATGTTTATAAAATAATGTTTTTAAAATCAATTGATTATATTTTGGCACTCATAAATATTCAATCACTCGCTCAAAAACAAACGTAGTATGGTTTCAAAGTGACAAAATTTTCAAGCTGTGTGCTTTCAGCTCGACGGTTATTGTATTTTCACGAATTGGTTTACAATACTCAAACGGCAATTTATAAATGTTTCCACAGTAGCGTGCGTCAAAAGTCCATTTTCTTGTGACATAAGCGGGTCACCGGCAGGAAAATAAATGAAAATGCCACCCAGCGTACGGATTCTGGACTGGCTGTTTACTGGTGAGCTCGGTTCCATGCGATGTACACCGGCGGGGGCACGCGGTGTATTCTGCATGATAAATCGCTTTCAATTTTACCGTGCACCCGAGGACTGGGCGGTGCACGGCTCCGGCCTGGAGTATTCTTTCAATAAGACACGATGATATCAGCACATTACGCGGCCCAAACAAGGAAGCGCCTGACGGGGAATGATTAAAGAGGGGATCCCACAAATTATATGTACTTAATATATATACCACAGCGCGGGCGGTGTAGATTATCAATAACGATTTATGCTTTTCACACTAATAAGATCAATGAATTTGGTATACAATGGGAGACAGCCTTTCAACGCCCACAATGGAAAATATTTTCGATAAAATATATTTATAACAACGCATTGTTGAGCAATATGGCAAATTAATCTGTATTTCAATGTAAAATATAAAGTAATATTTAATAAAAACATGTTTAAAATGTTTTTCATGGCCTTGCGTTACTAACAATGTTCCTTAAAACGAATAGTTCTCAATATCAATGTAATCATTAATGTGAAGTTACTTAAATCGACAAAGAAACGCGTTGTTTGAATTTCAGAATATTTTAGAAACAAACGAGCTTATAAAAATAACAACCGAAATAAAAACAAGCAAAGTAAAGAAATAACTTAAAATCTACAATAAACTGTGGAGTTAAACTACTACTTACATTACTCTTATCAGTTTAAATCAATAACAAACGATCATGAATGTAACTTCTTTTAATGTTATAACTATCATATCGTATCTATATTTGAATGTTATAAACATAAAGTATATGTGAAATATCGATGTTAATTATTATGGTCTACATATTAACCTAAAGCTTTTTGTGCCGAACCTTAAAAGCTTTCAAAATAAAAGGATTTTTACAAAACGGATAACCACACAATACAAAGTGCATTAAGCGCCAGGTTACCGCCGGCCGCGCGCGCGCTCTCACGTCTTGTTGTTTTTCTTGTTCAGCAGGAGGAACACGTTAGTTAAGATAAACTATTACTTAAGTGATTTATCTCCCGTTAGAAGCGGTGTAAATCAGCGAATCAGTATGCAAAAGCATGTACGGACGTGAAGGCGGTGTACAGATAAAATGCGGACGTGGGGCTAATGAATGGCGCCGCACAAGTAAGGTAAGTCGGATTTAATTAGCCGGCGGATGCAATAAGTTTACCTGGCCGGGGAGGGCGGGGCGGACGGGCGGAGCGCTGTGAAGATTGCCGTTGTTGACTGTTGACGTTGCCGTGGACGTCCGCGGGATTTATGTAGTCCTCCGCCGTCATGTTTGGTCAAAGTTGCTTACGTTACACCGTCGCGTAGGCGCTATCAATGTTTCGAGCCGTCAGCTATTTGCATAGCTAACCATTTATCTCGAGAACTATTAGGGGAGACATTTTTTCGTGTCATTTTGTTCCGCAATAAGGTCGACAGCGCTCATTTGAACGGAGGAAAACCCTCAATATAAATAGAATATATTAAGAAATATTGAAGTTTTCTTTTTCTGGCCAGTTGTGTTATTTTATGCCTAAAATCGGATTAATTGAAAGTTGCCGTGAAATAAAACATTCCCCGAAATCTTGTAATTTCACCAACAACTTCCGCGGTCCCACCGGCCAGAGTGGAGCACTAAACGGCTGACGCGCCGGAATTTCTCGTGTCCGCTTTAGCATATTCACATGTCGGCGGGCATCCCCGGCCGCTGATTCCGCCGGTGTCGGCGAAGGGCGTGTCACGTGACGTCACGAGACCCCACAAGTGTGTGCGTGCTTGTGAACGCGCGTGAGTATACCTAGAAAAAGATTTATGACGCAATTGAGGAAAACGAACTATTTAGAAAATATACGTTCTCCCAGCCTAAAACTATGATTATGTTTAGCGACTGGTTTAATTTCTTGCTACAACTTAATATTTTATATTATATTTCTGGATCGAGTATATACCTGGTGTACATTTTTCGTAGCCGTCTTTGTGGTGGTAGGTTTGGAGATATTCACTACGGGTTGAGTAGAATTGAAACGACGACAAAACAAAAAATGGCACAAAAAAAAAACAAAATTGTTTTAAAAGTTTTAATAAAATGAATCACAATAAATTATATTTATTTAATATGGCGAAACAAAAATAAAAGGTGCATTTAAAAAAGTGTATCAATAATAATTATGTATTTTACAATTAAGCTTGTCTTTAAAGCACACATATTGATGGACATTTTCAGACCAGTTGTAGGAGAATAATAAAATGAATTATTATGCAGCGTAAACTCCTAATGATAAAATAGCATTAGTAAGTCCATTATTATGTACCTTAGTGCTAATATTTCAACATAAGAGCTACAGACAAGTACTTCTTGCTGATATTAACGGGTATTGTAATATATACACAAATAATATCAATTAAGTACAAACAATACAAAGACCTATTATCAATACAAGTCAATGTGGGCGCTCAGAACATATTTCACCCAAATAAGCCGATAGGTTTATATGCCAGCTATGATGCTTTTGCATGCAAAATTGCGAGTAAGACGTACACACGTCGAATGCAATAAAAATATCAGAACATATTTTGCAAGCATCAATTATATCCTTGACGTCACATATATTTATTGCCTGGATACATTTTTAATGTTTGTTATTTTAATGTATAAATCATACCAACTCTACTCAACTAATCAGCTATATAAATTGAAATATTATTTTTTCAAATGATCGAACTTCAACTTATAGTGAAATAATCCGCAAAACTATGGTTCATAATTTATTAAGGTCCATAAAATCTATATCCAACCTTTCACAAGCGTAACTAGGCCTTGTAATTGAATGTGTTTACTTGGGCTTCTATCGACTGTTGCCCTAAATAGAACGAGCAAACAAATAGTATGAAATTTATTTCGGGGTACGTACCGTTAATTTCAATAAAAGTTATTCATCCGAAAAATTCAACAAGCATAATATTGTAAATCTACTAAAGGGGATGTTCGATATATTTTCGGTGGGGATGCTGGGGAATCGGATTAAAAGTAGGCATGGAGTAACTAAGCACTATTTAAAAAAAATTATAGGTGCTATCCATTTTAGGGTTGTCATTGGTATTTTTGATTTGTTTGACATGAGATACTGACGCGGCTACATCTTTGGATTTATATAGCATAGGCAAGTGAATATAAAAAAAATAGTGAAGAAATGCAAGACGGAAAGCACAATGCAACAATTATTATATCTTTTAGTTTTCTTAGGCTATAACTTATCTCCTAGTTTTTTATCACCATAAAACAAATTTTACTTGTACAGTAAAAAAAATACTATGAAATTTAAATAAATATGTCAACGTAATAAGGAAACTTTTTACCCAGTATATCTATTTCTGTTACACGTGTTAAAACCTTAAACAAAATATACGTCCTAGGATTTAGTAAGGTCTGATGAAAAACAAAAACTTTTAACCAACATCGGGCCGAAAAGGACAAGGTCTTTATATAATAAATCAACTTTACTCACGAAATCACACTCGCACGCACACAGACGTCAGCCGCCGCGCACACTTGCGCGTGCGGAAAACTTTGTAATATCTACAGAAGAAAGCGAAAAGAAAAAACGTATCAAGAATCCCAAAGTGGCGGCGGCACACTACAGAACCTTATCGACCAAAGTTTATGAAAAGTTACTATGTCCACATACATTAGCCGGCAGAGACACGGCTCTTCGGATGGGGCCGAAGGTGTTTCAGGAATAAATTGAAACTGAAACTAGCGGCGGCCACTTAGCACAAGGCGGACCTCCCTAAAATGTACAATAGATAAGGAGACTTTTAATTAACCTCAATACACGAAAGCACACAAGCTATTGCATGAATAATACATCGCCATGAATTGAGAGAGCCGATGATAACAGTTACATGTGGTAGATTGCTACAGCTACATGTGGTAGACAAGGGAGTAGATTAAAATAAATTAAAATCAAAATATTTTATTGAAAATAATGCGATGTTTATTGAAATACGTGTAAATCAACAGTGATATGTTCAACGTGTAATTAACTTATAATCGGAAACTCTTACGCTGTCTGTATTTTAAAGAAGATTCCTGAGTAATAATAAATGCTCCATTCATTTGAATAATGGTAGCGAGATTTTAGAACCTAAAAGCTCAAAGTGTCACAACTTTCTTGATCCGAGCTGAACTTGCCGCCAAGTTATTCCGAGCGACTCGAAACTAAACTGATAATTAAAAGTCAACCCAACAAAGACATCCTTAAGCGAGCGTTGTGATTTTATAAGTGCTAAAATTTACATTAGAAGTGTATTCAGGTACCACTCGAAACCGACCCCTTTTCAATCTGATATCCATAAAAAATGCCGCTCGACAACGGGTGATGTAATAAAAAGTATAGTTGAATTAACGTTGAACCTACCTTCTGAAAACAAATAAAACCAGATTGATGGGACGTCCCCGGGGAGGACACGGAGCGGGGATGCCAGAAACAACCGTTATCAAATATACAAAGGAAAAACGTCAATCTGCCAATAGGGGCGAAGCGCGGTTGATGGAATGGATAGGCTTACGAGGCTTGCCAAGATATTGTCAAAATACAAACCAAATCAACAATGTAATTTCTACAGAGCTGGAAAAATGTGAACGCCGTTCAGTCATCATTTCTTTGTGATATACGTGGCACGAAGGCTTTTCAGTATAATATTACTTATAAAATATCTATATATTTATACATATATATATATATATATATATATATATATATATATATATATATTTATATATATATATAGTATATATAAAGTGAGTATATGGGGACCCCATATATAGAACCAATAGCAAAGCAATACTATGATAATGTATGCATAAGGTCATAATGATGTTTCCTTGGATACATATAGATATGATAATGCATATTAATAAGAAAAGAAAGAACTGAAATCCTGAACAACAAATTATAATAATGTATGTCACTATAATAAATAAAAATGGCACAAATATTTTTTTGCAATTTGGAATATAATGAATAATCGGTTATACCAGAGGCACCGAAATATACTCGTTAACAAAAAAAACACCATCGACAATAGTCAATATTTAAATATTCGCTGTAATGTGATTTCCAACAACCTTATTGAATAAACAACGGTTTCCGAACGAAAATAAATACGGGGTTTTCCCACGCGCTCCCTCGCACCTGTGTCTCTCCCTGCAGGGCGGGATGACGCGCCGTCCCCCTCGCACCGGCGTTATGCCCGGAATATAATGTGAAATAAAAGGAAGCCGAAGGTAAACAAATGGCTCTCGGCGGAAAGATTTTATATTAAGTGCGGAGGAAAGGATTCTCGCAGAATGTGTTGGACGGGGCGCAGGGCGGATGCGGGGCGGGCACGGACCGGGCGCGGGCCGCTGAATGGACGGCCGCTCCGAGGGTCGTGATAAATAGCGTGGAGTTGACATATCGGTACACTATGGTGCTTAATGAATTGATTGAGAATTCCGTCGTGTGTATCTGATTTCGAAAAGGGTTAACATAGAGGTTTTCTTAGTACACTCCGTAATATTTCACCCACAAATTGTTATATTTTATTTGAGTGGCATTAAAAAAAGTATATCTAATAGATACATTTATTTATGTGCATAAAAAAAAAAGTTGGTGAACACAGTACACCATCCCCATGCAAGTATTAAAACTTCTAAGCTTTCAAAAATCGATAGATAGCATATGCAATAAATAAAAAAAACATGTATAATTTGAACACAATTAATTTTATTAACGACCGCATAACTGCTGTACTTTAAATAATTATAACAAAACACATTAAGCTAGTATAATTTTTACATTACGGCCATCACTGACCACTCCTCGGCCGGGCCGGGGCAGCCGCGGGGCGCCGGCACGGACGCCGGGGCTGTCGAGGAGGGGCGACTGATCGATCACGGCGACCGCTTTTGCCAAAAGTGCCCGAAGACCGCGTCAAAAAACGTGGTCGGCGGAATGCCAAAATGAAAAACGCATCGAAACATATATTAAAACATTTAATTATTAAAAGAATTTTGAAAGGAGAAATACGTGCGTGTCGCACGCGAGCCTCCGCAAACAAAAATGTTACACACCGAACAAACAATAAACATGTCAATATATGCTTTCCTAGTCGGCCCCGCTCACTTGGAGTTACAACTCGAACTTTTACATTTGCCTCTTAATATTCAAATTAAGAGGCACGTGTAAAAGTTGGTGCCGCGCGTCCGAGTATCGAAAAACTAGCAAAAGAAAATAACACTTGATGATATGGCATTTGTACTTTCGACTGCGAAACTTGGAACACTTAAGTTTAGATTAGAGAAATTCTCATTGGAATCTAAAGTGGGAATACAAATCATTTTTAATGATCTTTTTGTTATACCGACGAACGGCGCCAAGCTTTCCGCTACACGCAGGAAGTCAACTCAGAAACCAACATGACTGCAAGCTAGCAGCACAAACACCCCGTAACACATCAAATCAAATGCTTTTCGATACTATTTTTAAAACATTTGCTATTGTAATATCTCAATTTCCGAACAAACAACATTTTTTGACAAATATTTGTGATTGTTAACAAACACCATTGTAGCATATTAACATAAAATCAAATATTTTAACACGAAAGAATTATTCCATTCCCATACCTCTAGTATACAAATTATTAAGATACTTAAACCTTATAAAAATGTGGACTTTTCAATGTGATTTTGTTCACAAACATAATATATTTACGTTTAAATAAAAAAAATAGATTTGATTCCTTATGTTCTACACAATAAAAGTGCAGGTTTTATAATATTTATATACCCCATTGAAGCAAGATTCACAGGATATGTATTTTACACGAAAACTTGCTATGCATATATAGAACCTTCTAACAAAAAAAATATCACACGGATCTGCCCCCTTACATCGCGACTTTTCACAAGCAAGACAACTCCTTCCATCACACGAACACACGTCTTCATTTTGCACATTAATAGAAACATGTATCAGGCATAGGACTTTATCTAATTGAACGAGCATTCACTTTCGTGCTAACTATACACATAGGTATGGCGCATATTTTGGCTTATATTCATATATATGACAAACACTATCATTCACACAAACGTTGTCTTTGTAAGATAGGAAGCTACTTTCCATAAAAAAACAGACCATTGTAACTCAAATAGGCATAGATAGACAAACGCTCAATAGCATTAAACGAATGTGTTCTTACTTCCCACAGACTTTATTTCTTCCGAAAATATTAACAGGATAATAAATGTTTTCAGTAAATACGACATTAATATTACATGAACAAGTATATGCAATAATATAAACAACGTAGACCACGAATTCCCTTTCGAAAAAAAAAAATATGAAAAAAGTTATAATCTTCGATAAAATTATATGAGAACGAAGATCTTAAAAACTGTACAATTATTAAGTTTTACTAAAGAGAAATATAATTTGATATTAAGTTTATTTAAATAAATTATCAATCAGACAGCCCGCAATTATGAACGATATGTTTTAGGTACGCGGTAAGTCAGTCGACATACTTCGTTCATGGGGATCAATGAAATATTTGATAATTGCCATATGCTAGAGGTTTGCCTTCCAATTAATTTAAATAGACTTAAACTCAACTGTGTATGCCTAAATAATACAATAAAACTTCATTTCGCACTCTATAATTTTCAAAATGGTGTCAAGTCATCAAATTTAAATTGCCAAGATACATCACTCTAACAAGTGCTGAAGGCCTGAATTCTATTTCAAATTACAGGGATAAAAACGAAGGGAAAAAAGGAAGGAAATGGTATGGGTTCGGAGCTTAAGTAATCTCTTTTTTGGCTAGAATTTAAATAAGTATATTGTTGCTCGTTTGCTGTTGTCGCTATAAAATAAAAAAAAATAATTTTAAATATATACCATTTAATTTCACTAATAATAATCTAAATAAGCACAGCAAACATGAGTCACTTTGATAATGACAATCTGAAAATTTAATACCAACCATTGCAATGTAGATTTTCACATGTAAAATAATTACGACAGTTAGTTCTGATAAATGTATGAAGATGAATTTCTTAGCCTACGAATACACTGATATTGTGTAAAAATTAAGTACGCCTTCTATAATGTCCTTAATTTGCTCAAATCAACTAATGCAAAAAGCTATTAATCAAAATTTAAATGTGCGGAGTTGTAAACATTAAACAAAAATTCATAACTTACAAATTTCCATACAACATACCCGGCGAGGGCGGCGATATGATAAACGCGATGTCATCCCAAAGAAAAATGTAGCCGATTTAAGAGAGCGTCGTTATATCAACACTTCCCGGGTTTAATGAAAAAAAAGATAAGTGGCGTAACTGGGAGGAACTCATCGATAGCACACGAACCGACTACTCACGACCCTGTCCCCACCCTCTGCGCGCCCCGCCCCGGTCCACAGCCTCCCGCGCTCGCGACGCGCGATTAAAAATATCGGAAAGCAATTTGTCCTCATGATCTTCAAACATAAAAATGTTGCAGCATCACGAACAACGACTCCATTTTTATTTTAATAAAATGTGGTTGTGAGAATAAATTGTTTGAGCGTTTGGCAATGATCTTCTATCAATACGTCTTGGAAATTGGAAGTACACTTCCAACGTAAGCCTGATAGAGGATAGCTGAACCAGTTACCGACGCCGCATTACACCATAAACAGCGCTGTCGCTTCAACTATAGGTTACTTTTATGTTTGTAACTTACATAAAATCTACTGCATATTAAACTTTTAACATTTATAAAAAAATATATTTAATATGTTGCAATGAAAAGAGAAAATGAGATTAAAAGTCTTTAACTGGTACTTCTGGAGAATCAAAAGATAGTGAGAGCGTCCAAAGACGCATTTCATGGATGATCCCATAAATCAAGGCAACTGCTGTCTCGTAGCAAGAAATGGCGCGTGTTCAATAAAAGAAGCCATATGTTTACCGCATAATAATATATAATACGTCTGAGGCAAACCAAAATGTGTAATAAATATAAACTATTAAACAATGAATGGTGAAGCAAACAAGTGTATGTCTTATAAAAAATAAAAAAGCAACCATTCAGTGTTGATTAAAAAAAACAGGTTGTTTTGTAGACGTATTATTTACATGATGTTTTATATCGGATTTGTTATTAAGAGCAATACCATACCTAAAACAATTCACGAAGTTAAAATTGAAACTTAAGGCCAAATTCATAAAATTGAACCAATGTGCCCAGATTGCAATTAAAAAATTTAAAAGTATCATGAAAAGAACAACAATATTGTAAATAAATATACTCCCAAGTCGTTGATTTCTATAAAAGTAAGAAGTTATTAAGTTTGCTTCCACAAGTCGGCGGTGTTGCCAGAGAAGCGCAACAGGGGTGGAGTGTGTAAATCATAAAGGCCCCGAGCCTCGCAAATCCTAGCCTGCAATAAAAGACAAGCAAAGACAGGAGAGTGCGGGGAAATGTGCCGAAAAATGGGGGCAGGGAAGGCGGTGAAATGTGCGAGTGCTGTTTCATTAGCGATTATTACAACTGAAAGTGTTTTTTTTTTATTTTTGAAGAGAGTGCTTCCTTTCTCAGAACATAAATCACTAGGAAAAACAAGCTTGATAATATTACATGGAAGTATGTAGATATGTACGTTCGGAATATGTATATAATTCAAAATATCTCGTGAGAAATATCGGGGGCGGTGTTCTATAGTATCTTTATCACAAATTAATGGCATTACGCTATATTCAAATTTGGGGTCTCTAACTGAAATCGTTATGTAAATTTCCAATAAATATATTCAGTGTACGGCCTTAATTAGATATTTGATCTCACATTATTCATCAGTACGGAGAACATCGACGGAAAAAAGAAATACTTCAGTGGCAGAAACAATTCCAAGGTGTGCCGAGCGGAATTAACTCAAAAACAACGAATAAAGTAATAATTCATCGAAACAAAGACGTATAATTTGAGTCCTTATTTAAATTTATTGAAAATTATCCCGATCGCCGGCGTGGTTGCGAGGAGGAAGTATTGATTATTCATCACATCGAGTCCGAAGAAACCGTTCTCGTACAGAATAACCGATCATAAATGATAGGTTTCAAAAAGCACTGGCCGGCATTTAAATTACATCCAAAGGAGCAAATAAATAACCGGGTTAGTGGGAGAAAGAAACATAAATATCGCTATCGGCCTCCGATCGCAGACATCGAATGGCCACGCAACTTACGCAGGGAATTACTTGCAGCGGGCTCGAAAACAAGTCGGCCCGAGATCGTGATGCCAGATTCGCGAGCGATTACTTTAATACGCTCTGCAATAACTGAAACTCGCTAAGGCCCGGCCTGGCGCGTTGAAAGATCTCTTCGATAACTCCGGTGAAATATTTCACAAGTCTTTGAAGTCATCGAATAATATTTCAAAACAAACTTTTTACAGCCCCCTCGACGCTGGTTAGTAATAATTACCTCTTATTAACGAAAACGCGAGATTAGAATACGGGCGATACCGCGTTTACAGGTGATGAATAATCACTCCGCAACCGATACCGGCCGGGGGTACAGTCTCGAAAAGATTCGGGAAAATACTTTAAAGATTATTAAAATAAATCTACTGCGATAGCAGACACTAAATCTCTAAGGTCCCACCTGTTTACGCTCAACAAAGAGAAAATGTATTCAAGTCCACGTAGCAAAGGAGATGACAATCAGATAAAGAAACAAGCCCGCGGAAAGAATAACGACCCAGCGCTGAATATTCGAGAGAGCCCCTCCAAGACGCGGGCGCTATTATAAATCGCCATATTAAAAATGAAAAAGACTTCGAACTCGTCTCGGTTATCGGCGCGCGCCACCCGGGGGAGGAAGGCGGCAGACCAGCCCAGTGCAGGCCCCGCGGAGTAAAGGCCCAAACAAACAGGTTTACGATGTGTCGCGGGGGCGATTAATTGAACGCCCCACTTTTAGCCGCTTTGACCAGAGCGGAGCGTCTGCGCGATATATTGTCGTCGGCGGATACACCAGGACACCGGTAGGGGATGATATGAATTTTCCTATCGACACATTAAACGACAGTTCATTATTGTCAGAGCTTAATAAAGTGAAACTGAGACCTTTTCCTATATTAAATAAAAACTCAAAAAATATTTTACATATTTTAGGTTAAAATATATCTTTGTTCTACATAAACATATCTTTGATCGGGAATACTATTTTCAAGTTATTCCGCGGCCTATCACGCCAGCTGTTCGTGTTCAGGTAATTAAATCACTAATAGCCCTGTAATTACACAGCAATATCCATTTTTAAATCACTTCACCGTTCCAGGTGCGACTTTTATAATAAGTATTGATACTAAATTCTAAGCGTCCTTGTTACGCAACACGAGGTGGAAAAAAAACAAATCTTTTGTTTTTAAATAGCCGCTAAAACTAAAAAAAAAACGACTTCTATTATACGAGCAGGACGTGCGTGATCGAAAAAATAAACGACACACATAAATGCTTAAGACGATGTTTTACGATATTCTAAATAACTGCTCGAAAAATCTTAATGTAAAATGGGTATCAACTAACATGTCGAAATTTTTAAGACAAGGCTGGCACGCGACGCAACGACCATAATGATTTATACGAGAGGGCGACTCCCCAATTCGGGTCAGCCCCCGGAGCCGCGGCCCGGCGGCGTCCCGGCCGGCGCTCCGAGGGTCTGTCCGACGTTAGGATCTCTACGCGTATTGTTGTTGAATTTACTGAAATCACCTTAATCAGCCGGCTTCGGTACTGGGATTATTTGTCATTATCACGATGTTTCCCGATATAGGGCCGACTGGCGTGTGAAACGTTCCGACACTACTTATATTGTAATACTTCATATTTTTAAAATCGTAATATTAACCGTTCAAATGTTCCACTGCGATTAAAATATAAAATTTTAATGGGAAATCAATGAAAACCAATTAGTTAACTAATTTTCTTATTGTTTTAAACAAAACAATAGTCAATTCCACCACACGCGGCACTTTCTCAAATGAATAAATTATAACAATTGGACGTGTAATTTCATACTGCGCGGTCTTAGATGACGCTTTATTTTTCCCTAGATAAAACGTCGTTACGATGCGAGCAGGTTACTGTCGCTCTTGATGACAAACACGAGTAGTTGATAATGCGCACTTTATATTGCCCGCTGGGGCCTCACAACAGAAAAAAAATGATCGAACGAACAATAAAAGTAATATTCGTAAAAGCATGCAGGTCATCACGCATAGAATTACAGCTTACATAAAATAATAAAACTAAACATACATTCCGGTATGCAACGGAATTCACGAATGTGAGAGTTTATTAAGATATAAATGATCCTATTATAATTCGATAAGTCCCCCTTCATGTA
Organism: Atopsyche davidsoni; assembly: GCA_022113835.1. Classification (NCBI taxonomy): domain Eukaryota; kingdom Metazoa; phylum Arthropoda; class Insecta; order Trichoptera; family Hydrobiosidae; genus Atopsyche; species Atopsyche davidsoni. The sequence goes on from JAILWY010000023.1 coordinate 11,286,804, forward strand.
TATTTTCATTGCTGAACAAGAATGTAGTGTGATAATGCGCCAAGATTTCTTCGTTACAAATACATCGATAGACCAATTTCCAAGGGGTCACATAAGGAAGGCGGCGTTCGTGGCGTGATTCACCTTCATAGAGAACTAAAAAACACAGCAATAGGGTATATTTCAAAAAATAAAACAACGCGAGGGGTCGCGTCGCCGCGCCGGTGAGCGATGGCCGCCGGCGCGGGCCGCACTCGGCACGTACTCGGCATTCCACTCCCGCGACCACATTACGGCGGCCAACTTTACATTTGCGACATTAACGGCGGAGCGGGAGACCCGGCGCCCGCGGCCGCGCCCGGCCCACTTATGGAATAACTTTTTTCATTTTGTGGAAAGTTTTTCAAAGTCGAGGCGCGTGAGATTCTACGAGTCGAGAAACACGCTCGGCGTGATGTATGATTCTCGGCTCCGTACGAGTCCTCGGTGATCAGGTTCCGACTTCTACGTAGAAAGTGGTTCGCACAGTTCAAAGTGGGCACAACCGGAAGGCTGCCAATCAGGCTGCGTAAGGACTCTCGCAAAATGGTACTTTGAAAAGGGACTCACAAAGGGGAGCTCTACGAGCTACGGTCGCGCACTGCACTTTACACAGTAATGACTTTTAAATAGTAAAAAGCATCTACTGAGAGCACCGTGATTCGCAGTTAATACATACGTTAAAAATATTAGAAATCATTTGGTGAAAAAAATAATTGACTATGTAGGTAACTAGGGTGGATATGCCCAGAAGCATTTTCTCAGGAGCCGGTGAAGAAGTAGTGTTTGTTCACAAATAACGTCAATGGCTACTTCGTAAACCACTCTATCCTGAGAAAAGCTAAGCAGCTGCAAACTTCGGTTTCAAAGCCTTTGCTCTTGCATCACAGTATTCTTTGATTTTCGTTACAAGAAATTCTAAAGCAATATTCGAAAATAGTGAGAATGCGAGCACTGCACGGATTTTTTTTGTTGTTGCATAAACGATAATATTTATTTCTAAATATATTTTTAATTTCAACAACTACGTGAATTATATCAAATAAAGACCGAATAAGTGCACTGCAAACATGGCTAATACCAAAATAGTTTTTACTGTCTATTTTAGGATTAAACCCAGCACTACCTTAATTTGTTTCCGACGGAATTCCGACAAATTTGACATCTAAGAAAACACCTTGGTTTTTCGATATTTAGAATGAAAGCACTGAATACTTCGCAAAATATCACAACCGATTCAGAAAAAGTTTAAAATCACATTTTCTTTAGTTTTACTCGCCGCGAGTACAAACTACATATCAAATAATAAATCACGCTGTAAGGCACCGTTTTCAACAGCTTCTCACACATAGAACGTTTTCTAATAAAAACAAAGAAAAAAACTAATCGGACTTCTTTGAAACTCGGAAAACTTTTGATAGCAGTCAGTTATAAATCTCCCAATATTATCATTAGGGTAAGAGTCTCCGCCGCCATACGATATTACTGAAATTACACCGAACAGCACTAGAGCGGCCCGGGCCTGATTTCTGTTGTTAAGACACACAGGATTAACGACTCCGAACGAGCAGAGCTCTCGTAAACGAAGCTTCGCGTGTGAACTTTGAAAGTGACTCGAAGCCCCCCCCATTAATATGAGCCATTCCATTTAATTTACGATAAGAATGTTCTGGGCCGAAAGAAATACATCGCAGATTGACCGGGCAAATTAGTCCGACGCATGCCACTGCCTTCTAAGCTTCACTCGGAGTATTAGTTAAACAACCAGCCGAGCGACGGCAATCTAATGGAAATTAAAAGTTGACAGGGTCACTCGTAACCGGGTCCGCCACTCGGGTACACCGTCGACTGAACCTGTTGACTGCTGTGAGTGATAAAGACACCTTTTTATGATATGATTACAAAACCTCAAACAATGCTCCATTACGTAGGTACGTTGTCTATCCGCGTTCAGATACAAACTGTGCGCGTAGTAAAAGCAAATGAAAAGCTACAGTTGCTTTAATTTTTAATCTAGAGAAAAATACTAACAAAAACGATTTAGTTTAATAAAAAAATAATACCCTACAATAATGGTGCGAAAATTGGAACCAAAAAAACAAGTTGTCGACGCAGAGAGTTCACGCTAGCGATAATTGCACCAAAACGCAAATCCGGCAATTATGTTTTTCCACTCGACGGCGCATTTGTAATAACCAAAAAGAAGAGAACATGCAACTAGCTGCAAAAAGAGGGCGACAACAATTAAGGCCAGATGTCTGCGCTCGCCGACCGCGACACGTTCTTTTCAAACAAACTTAAATCACTAAAATACCATTTAAAGCAGCTGTTCAGCATAGTTTTTCATCGGAATTCTCTCTCTGTGCTCGGCAGCAGACTGCGATCGGGAACTACTTCTAGAGGTATTTGGCTTGCCGAGTTATATTCGTCGGCGCTTTATACGTGAGGGTGTGAAATGTTAACGCAATAATTGCACCAGCCAGCGAGAAGGCAACAAGGCCTGCATTCAGAATTAAGCGTGCGTTATAAGGAGTGGCAAAAATATCCGTCTAGTTTTGGGAGTGGCCGCTCTATTCTAGGAAAAACAAAGCGGCAATGGGGATTTATTCGTGAAGAGTGAAACAGCACAGCGCGTGGTCCCGCGCCTTTCGACTTTTCTTTATTACTGTACCTACAAAGTAAGTCGTGAGATTGCGCTCCGCTGGACACGCGATATTTTGTGTTTATACTCGGAGCTTAATGATGGCAAACGATTTGTTAAACGACATTTATTGCATTTCCCGGTAACTTAACAAATTCACAACTATTATAAATTACATTTAATTTATTTGTCGTAATTCCTACGTCAGCTCATAAAATCAATAAAAAGAAGAAAAACTTAATTTTGTCCAACAATTTTGCGCAGAATTTCATCGTCCACACCTTAAGATTATTAAATTTATTATAACCATGATTTATGAGATGAAAAAGTCAGAGAGAAGACACCAGAACTGGCCGCTAATGACTGAAGATAAAAGGAGCGAAAAGGCATACGCTCGAGCCCCGAGGCAGGTTAGTCAAAAGGTTCGCTGGAGGAGCTCTGCCAAAGAAAAAGGTAGATTCATCATTTCGTGTAAATAAGATATTCCGAAAATCATCATATATAAATACTTATAACATTGACTCTTATTTTCCAAAAAAAAAATTGACTCGCCATTGCTGTTTATTTTAACATGGTTACTTTCAGATCTACCTCGAACCATCCTCGTTCAATTAGTACGATATTTGTAACCAGTTTAATTAAATAAGAGTTGTCAATTGTTGTCTATGGCGCTTACTTTATTAAAATAGTTAAAAATGAAATGCCCCAAGACAGACTAGCAAGCAATGTCATTACCCGAGCAAATGGTATGAAAATTATTTATATATAATATATACTATGTAAAAATATATATATATATATATATAATATATACTATGTAAAAATATATATATATATATATATATATATATATATATATATATATATATATATATATATATATATATATATTTATATGAAATAAGTTGTATTTGTCAACCACGTAGACTTAACGTTTACCGGATTACCTAATTTTAAAGTCAAAGAAAAAAGTCGTTTGCAAGCTGGAAACGCTTAGCGGTCTCAACGGCCAGAGGGGGAAGGATTTCACAGATTGTAATTGCATTCCCTGCAACTGCGTCAAAGGCTTCATTGAAGAACTGGCACATTAGTCCCTGCGACGGGGTCGTACCACTAAATGCCAGCGCTTTGTAAGCTTGCACGTCTCAGGCGGTGTTAGAATGGTTTTTGTCGGTGCAAGTGATAGCTGCCGTTATAATGGAGATCAATTTAGAGACTGCGATCTAGTAGACGCGTCATTACTTTCAGCTGTACTGATACTGCGCTAAAAAGTCGTCAAACATAGGGCTGTCGACACATTTATTATACTGAAAATATGCAGCTCTAACTAAATTTTCAATGAAATTCTTATCAATAAATAAAAACAATTGATTTTCATTTAAAAATAGGTTTATTATTAGTAGATATTATTATATTAATTGTATTCCATATTCTGACGTATTGTATTCTCATATATTTACCTCTTTGGGGTTTATAATAGTTTGCTGATAACTACAAATATGGACATACGTTCTCATCATTATTTTTAATACGAAATTCTATGTGAACGTAACAGAGTTAAAAGGACACAATGTAAGCCAAGGGTACGAATCAAACACAAACGAGTGCTCGATACGAGTGTGTTAAGTTATTTGATAGTTTTTCTTTATATTTCCATGATAGCATATTTCTCAAAAATATAGTTTTATAAATTATGACCAAATAAATGCTCGATAATATCCGATCTTGATATATTCTTAAAAAAAAAAAGACGTGTTTTTTGTAAAATATCTTGGAATGTTCTGGTATTTAAATTCAGGTGCATTTTCTTCTGTGTTCAAAATAGGAAAAATTAAGAATGTGTATATTTCCAGAAAAGCTAATCGAGCTAAAATAAAACGACTCGAATTGGGTTGACATTAGTAATAAAATTGGATAGTAACTCACCAGATGCGTACACCACAGCGCCGAAAACGGCAAGCCACAGTACGAGTAGAGCGGCAGGTCGACCGCTGGAGTCCGCTGTGGTCCTTCCACCACAGCCGCCGTGCCGCTGTATCATTTTTCCGGCGCGGCCTCACAAGACCGATCGCCCCGCCTTCCCTCCTGTGTTCCGCCAAAAATGGCCAAGAAAAATGGACAGTGATAATAACATGAAACCTCGAGGTGAGACACATACAAGGCGGACTTACTTACTTGCGGAAGGGAGGAGGGGGACGCGGGGTGAGGATGGAGCTTTATTTACTTACGCTTCAGCGAAAGTACTTTGTCAGATAGAGGATTTCATGGGGAAGAGGGACTTCACAGGAAAAAGTTAAAATCTTACTTGAAATGTTACACACAATATCGAGAATTTTCAAAAAATTGTAAATATTCACATTTATTACTAAAGTTTCTTTCGATAGATTGTCCTAACTGACGTGTAAAGTTCAACAATTGAAGTAATAGACTATTAATGATATGGAGGTCAAAGTATTTCTTACGTTACTTATTTTTAAAATACACAAAAACACTAATATCACAGATACGGAATAAGAATCCTATATTTATATTATTGACACAGATTATTTTTAATGTTATTAGGAAGAAAACACTTGAATATTGTTTAAAGTTTTAGTGTTACTTTCATAACGATAACATTAGGCTGTTCGATAGTCAGACAATCAATCTTTTATCACAACACACTTCAAGGAGCTCAATATGTATTTTGCAGACGTGCAAGCGCACCTCGATCCACATCACTGTCGCAGTTCACCGCACTGTCCGTCCTTCCCGACGAGCGGTCGTCCTCCACCACGGCGTTCGAGCTCGGCCTCTATCACGTCACGCGCGCGCGGTTCGCCGAGATCATCAGGCTTCGTGAGCGATGATGCCAGCAAAATTTTAAACTTTCGTGTTGACAGATAGAGCGCACCGCGTCTACCGGCGGCGAAGAGGACACGCGTCCGGGCGGCCCGGCCGGAGAGCGCGATCGGTGCGGGGGGCTGTCGGCGCGGGAGGGTATGTTTGTCGCCGGCGAATGAAAAATAGCCGGTGCCATATTGAAAGTTTTGGAGATGTCAGAGTTCGTTAGAATTCATTGCGAAACTTTAGCCGAAATCCATAATAAAGATTTTGTCGGATCGTAAACAGTTCGCCAACCTTTTCTCGGCCATAAAAGCCGTTCTTCGCGCGTTCGTTATGGGACTACGTCAAACACTTTTTCTTTTTACGCGGCTCTTCATAGTGTCCCTTTGCGTCGCCGCGAGCACAACAGGCGGTTTTGGAATGTCAGTAATGAAAAACATTTCCCTGCAGTCGGGGCTCCATGCGGAGCGGTGCGGGGAGGTGGGGCTTCACTGCGAGTTCAATTGTACGTCAAAATGGGGCCCTGCTTTCACGGGGCGCCATCGGTCGTGTGCACGCATCGCGGGGGACCACTACTAATAATCTACTTTTTACTTCTTAAGACATAGACCATGACGATTTATTTGGAATACATTTTTTCTTAAATGATCAGAATTAAAAACTGTTTTTCCCGTTGATAATACTAACTAGAAAACTGTTATTAAAAATTATATAACCGCTTGTCTATCAGGATTTCAAAGCACGTACAAATATCACGATACCGAGACGGGAGTCCGTTGACTCCGTACACGCCACGCGTTGCCATTACAACTCGCCGTACGGGAGCACTCGGAGGGATGAGCGCGTCTCTACTTTCAAAGGACACAGCGGCCAATGTACGGGGATCGTCTTCAGCCGCCTGCTGAACGAGCAAAGTACTCGTACCAACTTCAAGCGGCTATAGAGAAGATAATCGCAAGCTAGACGTTGAAAACTCTAAGTTCTTTCAAACGTAAATAATAAAATAAAACGAACCAAATCGTTAAAATTTATAAAACCAATACAAAATCCGACGGTCAAAGGATGAACGATGATGAAAGATTAAAAAAAAATTTTTTTTTTTTAAATATTAAAAGTAAATCCAAATGTAAACTTATCAACAATACAATATAAAACTGAATGTATAAAACATTGCCGCTGTAGTACGTAATTACCGACTCGCCACTCCCGGGCGGCCCGCGAGGCGCGAGTGGCCGCGGCGCGCGTCGCGACTGACGCACAATACTGTCTTATTTTAGATTTTAATTTATTGTAACTTTAAACAATTTGAAAGAAAAAGTTTATACTTCTTTCCTAAAGCTGAAAATTCAAAAAGATTTATTACTCTACATATATATTTTTTAATATTTATATTTTCCCTATGTCGGTGACAAATTTACACATCAAGAAACAATTTTAATTAATATTTAAATGTACTTCAATTTCAAATGAATTGATTTAAATAATTTCGTATTTATTTAGTCGATTGTGTAGGTTTCACAATAATAATAAAAAGATACCAATAGAATAATGCAATAATGTAAAACGTGATTCAATTGAATAAATTGTCATATACAGTAAAACTATTTCAACGTTTGTGGCGGTGCATTTGTAAATCGACCTAATACTTATAGATAAAGCGACTTAAAACGTATCAACGAAAAATCAAGGCATAATGAGCCACAAAGGAACGAACACAAAGGTGATCAATCACAACCCGTCCCTGTGTGTACACGAACACGGATCCCAGCGGGGGAGCGGAGGGTGCACAGGTAATCGTACACACGGCGCCATATTTAATTTTCAAATGGATGTTTTACGTTAAACGCTTCGCGAAGACCCCTAAAGAAATTTCAATGAAAAGAGAAATAAGTCTATTTCCAGCCCATGATATTACGTATTACGTTGCATTAGCGACGACACAGCATAATGGAGTTTCATTACTTTCTGGTCTCGCAATGGTAATTCGTTATAAATTAATGAAATTTTCCGATAGCGCTAATGTTTTGTTGTATAAAAGTCAATTTAGTGAGGGTGGCACCGCGAACGACGAAATACAATTATTTATCTGAAGTATGTGTGATCATTTCGTGAACATAACACACAGCAATAATCTATGTATATAGTCATAGTTTTACTTTATTAGGTTAAAAACATATTCATTATTGTAATTTCTCAAGAATTAAAAGATTACAGACAATTACAGTTACAGATTACAGATAATTATATCAACATAAAGTAGATATCTACTGCCGATCGGTCTTTATAAAAATGCAGTTGCATACAGTTATAAAGCACTCGGTAAACTCACAATACCTGATGTTTGCAAAAGCTTTAGTTATTGTAAGCGAGTCGGAGCTTCTGGGGTCTGAAACAATACGGTACGTAATAGCGATGTTCGCGGATCGTATATTTAAACTTAGGGTAAACTCGTGAAATTAAGTGAAGTCTTGCTATTTTAAATGTCGGCTAATATATTTAATAATTAATAATAATTTAAAAAAACAAATGGCAACCATGAAACAATGTTTCATTTAAAAACACCAGTAATTTGAAAAAAAATCGCAGCACATCCATTAGTAAAGGCATGACAGTGGAGTCACAAACCAAAAACAGACGAACTCAATGCCAAATGCGGGCACCGGAAATCGAGTCACACTCTGTAAACAAACCGGGCCAGGTCCGTGCGGCAGGAGAGGCAGCGTTCGGCCATCGGAGTCATGCAGTGTCGGCGGGACTGTACTCATCGAATCTTAATAGATACATTTAAATTCCGTTGCAGTGGACCTGCACTGAGCAGAGCCTTTATTTATGCACTCAGCCGGCAATCGCGTAATACCGGCTACGTACACGTCGTAGACATACGTCGTAGCTCGTAGAATATTGCTGTCGTAGAGCCGGAAGCCTCAGACGGAAGCCCTAATAACTTTGAAAATCATTTTTATTAGATAATCAGAGCAAAGAAAACAAATGTAAAATAATTAATTAAAACACGAAATAATGACATTATTTTTTTGTATGTTTTAATGAAAAACAATAAGTTAAAAAAAAAAGTTTTGTATGGACGACCGATTATAATCTACGATATAAGAGTTATCTCGGCGGATAATACTCGCCAAAGTAATAAATACCGAAAGCTCTCTCACGCAAACAAGAAAAAAATATGGCATTCACCGAGCGTAAGAGCGAGCAACCGAGAAAACCCCGAGCGACTGGAGTCAAAAAACACGAAAGGAGGAAGGATTTAAAGACTTTATGAATCTCCAGTACAACGTGCGAGTTTGTGCAGCGCGCAAAGCTCGTGTTCCGCGCCGCGCCGTGAGCCTCGCCCGGCCGCGGCGACACGCCTTTCAGCGCACAAACGCCGCCCTATTCAAACACGTTGCAGAAAAAACAAGACTCGAGTATTGAATTTAACGATCCAGCATACAATTATAAAGGCAGCGCTACGGCCATTTAAATACTCGCAGCTATTTTTGCCACCGTACTTAGTTACAACGGCACAGTGCAATTGTATTTCTCAATTAAAAATATCGATTGCCGCCGACAGACCAATTTCAATCAACTTCATTGTACTTAAGCTACCTGGCAAAGCTTTCATATATAATAGCAAACAGGGGGCACTCCAAACACACAGTATCGATGCATTAATCCTCAAAGTAGAATCTCAAAATATATATATATATCATCACGAAACAACAATAGATTGTTAAAGATATCCAAAGAATTCATAACATTTGCCACAAGAAAGTATAGCGATAGCAGTTCAATTTGCGCGAAAATGTCAGTGTTTTTCGACTGCCACATTTTCAACCGTCAAATAAACAATAAGTGTTACAAAAAGAAACACCCGGAGAAAAGAAAAGTACCAAATGTCATGAATTGTCGATCTCCGGAAAACAACTGTCTGCCAATCACAATTCACGGCTGTCGTCACTAAGTGACTGGCCGGAGGACATTTCGAATTGACAAGAGAGTGGAGATTCCGAGGCCAACCCGGGAGGCACGAGGAGCGGCAAGCGTGCCCGCGCGAGACCCGCCGGTTGACATTCTCCGCCACAGTGCAGGTTGCGCTGCTGGCCGGTCGGCCACCGAAATTACCCGGACGAATTTACGTCAGCATACATATTGTATTATTCCCGGGTCAAATGAACTTTGAATTCAGCTTGACTTTGTGCGGATTACTGCAATATCAAGATACTATCGGCAAACAAATAAAAAAATAGTCAAAATCGTGCTCATGAAACGTTACAGTATGCCTGCACAAAAGAATCTGCGGTGCGCTATATACATAGTTGGCGCGGTATTAATCCAATAAAATGAGGAGGAAAAGCACACGATGTAATAACTTTCATCAAAATTTCATTCGCACTACGGAAGCGCGCTATATTCATCCCTCACGATAAACGGGCGTCCCATTTTACAGGCGAATCACCGACATAAACAGAATGACGAAGAATTAATGACGTAAATTTCCCTTAACGAAAAAAAACAATATCATGCAAATGGCAGGCCACACGAGGCGGTCTCCGGGCGTAGGTGTTCTGGTGGCGGAGGCTCGACTCCCGCGCCGAGAGTCCTCGAGATAAGAAAATTCACAAAATGGCGTCGTTAAATTTCAGTTGTTCTCTGAATAATGACTTTCCGAAATATGCTGTCCCGAGAGTGTGGCGCGTGTAATGACGCGCCGACAATGGGCGCCGAGGGCTGTCACTTAAATGCACATTTGTTTCCCGTACGACCCATTATTTTGCTAAATTACATTTTTATTTTAAGCAGGGGAAAACCGAAATGGCACTCAATATACGCCTGCAATCTCCATTTCGAAACCGTATTAATTTCCTATTCATACTTTATTTTATAAATATACACACACACACACATATATATATATATATATATATATATATATATATATATATATATATATATATATATATATAAATAAATAAATAAATAAAGGTTTAATATTTGTGAATTAATCGCAAATAAGGTAGGCCAACTGCTGAAGGCAGTCTCGACTGAATTAATCAACGATTAGGGTTAAGCAATTCCACAGAAAAAAACGAGGAAGTGCATAAATTTCTTAAAAAAGCATAAAACGCACTGAGAGCACAATGAGAGACCGCAGGTATTAGCATCAAAGGCCCACAAAGCGGATTTTTGCCTCGGCGGGGGTCGAGCCGGCCTGGAGATCGGGCCCATTGTCCCGGGCGGATGAAAGGGCCACGGCCGCGCGGATAAGTAAACGGCCGAATTGTCTAAAGCAGTGCGGCGGCAACACGCCGCCTGAATCGGAATCGCCCTCATTACGGCGCGCCCGCGGTGCCCTTTTTTGTACGTGGAGAGATTATCTGCGCCTATGATAAGAGCCCGCCGACCCGTATGCCGATTGAAAATGTAATTATATGGAGAAACATCTTGATGATTATGAACATAAAACCACCTTGTTTTTATAGCTTAATTTCCTTCCCGGATAATTATTTTATAGATAGCACAATGTATTTTTTCACAATTATTTTGGGAGTTTTGTTTGTTTTTATTATTTTAAAAAAGAACGGAGTGTTGCGAATAATACGAGAACGGTAAAATGTAACAAGAATAAATAACAAAAAAATATTAAAGATAAACAACGTAAGCATATTTGAAAACAATGAATTAATTTGAATAAATATTACGAGAACGTCGCTAATTAATTTAGCAAAAAAAATTAATTTAGTACGATTTTTTTTATAAAGATATGACACGACGGGTTTACCAAATACCTAAATGGGAGGAAAATGCCTTGGAAAGAGCTTTAATTTCATGATAATGGGATATTTACTAAGCCCTTTTATATTATATTTTCCAAATGATGTATAATGTTTATAGACGCATTTGTATTGTTTTTTTAGAAGTTCAGAAACGAGTTCATTCAACGTTTTGAAATTTGGAGTATACATTTAACATTGAAAGTAATCTAGTGATCATGAGATACGAGTACGAGCAAGTGCACTGGGCCATAAATCTTATCCTGTTTATCCGCAAAGAGCGGGCGATCTCAGAGAGTAGCACTGAAGAAATACGGCGGAAAGTTATTGAAACCCCAAACTGATAACGCGCCTAAAAACTGATACAAAGTTAAACAATTTCCCAGTTTTTCCGGACCCTCGCCGAAGCCGCGGCGATGGCCGGCCGGACCGGGCACGTGCGGACTCATCTTCAATAAACAAGGATAATCCAAGCCTCCCGACTTGCCCCGCTGCCGAGTTATGCCTTCTGTTCATTCTTGTTTACGATCCCGACGTTTTGTATACCACGCATCACACATTAAATACAAGTCATATGCAGACTGCGATACACGAAATGTACGTAAGTATGCGATAAAAAGTGTAAAAATTGAGTTTTATGCAATGAGCATATTTTCTATATATCACACGTATATGAAAAATTAATACGACATAATAGCAAGTTTTAAAATTTTAAATTACGTAATTTTAGCGTTTATCTGTAGTAAATAGTAACTTTCTTTTAAAATGTACTAATATTAAACTATTAAAAAGATACCAAATTCAAGCATAAATAAGTGTATTACGATATGAAGAGGATATTTGTGCCTTTTGTTTTCCTTTTGATAAAACTGTTAAATTGAATCCATTAAATAAATGGCAAAGAAAAAATTAATCATATTTGTAATAAATAAAAAATAATATTTGACAAAAGTGTTTGAAAAATGAATATGTTTAAATGGCTTCGTTGATGTTAGCTCAATAATCAAAAATGATTTTTCTTTAGTATTATGAAATAGAGCCAGGCGTCTGGCAAATATTATTTTCTTACAACAGACTTCCGCGGCGTTGATTTGTCATGTCACACTGCTGTACTCCATTTTTGCAACAAAAAAGGCGAGAATAAAAAAACTTTTGTTTTACGAATTTGTAACTTTTTTAAACGAGTTTACGAAAAACATGAATATTTATTTTTACTTGTGCAAAACTCAAAATCGTTAGTCAAAAGACCTCAATTTGGAATTCATTTTTAACCCGATTTATTACAGAATATTTTTCAATCACTATATTACATTTAAAAAATGGGAATTTTTTTTTAAATAAGTATAATTTATAAAAAATGCATATTGAAATTTCGTATATATCCTTACATTCTTTTAATCTTTAATCGTTAATATCCAAACCTACATATATTTTCTTCGCATACGATAATGATATTATTCAACAAGGTGAATCTTAAAATTATTCGCCGGTGCCTAATAGAAATAATTTTTGTGGTGAATTTACGTAATATTACATAGGAGTGGGCAAATTGTCGACACGTGAACTCGCTGATTATTCAGTTTTACGGAAAATGTAACTAACTGACTATATGATGATTTCAATCAGCATGTCGGAGTTTAAAGATCAACTTCATTGTGATTCTATTAAGTATTCCGACGTGAAGGCGCTTCAAAGAAAACCAGAACATGTGGGAGGAATGGTAATTGATGTAACCACATACATGAAACAGATGTAATGTTATATTATGTACCTACATAAGTCAGTTTTTTTTTAGTTCTTATTCTTTTTGTGAATCGTAAAACATTAACTGAATACGTACAAAAGTGTTTTGGGGCTTGTGATAAAAGATTAGTCCGCATTATTTGATAAAATATATAAAAACACGAAAAATATAGAATAAATGTATTTTGTTATCACCACAACTAAATGCATAAAATAAGAAAAAGCAATAAATAATCATAGCTTCGCATTTACTCAAATTACAAAGTAATAACATCGCGGGGTGGAAATAAAAAAACTATCACGTACTTTAGAAAAATGGCAATATTCAAGTACAATATTCAAGACACATTAAAAAGAAAGATAAAGAAATTTAATACGACGATGATATAAAACGTTTAATATCATAAGGTATATCGGCGTAAGCCATAAAGACAAATATTGTCTCAAATATTAATACAGAAACAATGACAGTGACGAAATAGCCACTATAAAGCGGATATTATATCCAGGACGGGTAAAGTAACGGCATGGAATTCGAGATGGGGAATGATAGAGACATATCAGGGGCCCGGCCGGCGCGAATAAAAAACAAAGGATCCCTCGCCCTGCCCGAATAACCGTCGATACATTTTATTACACTCACACCTGAAAAGTGAGTGAAAAGGAAACAAAGAAAGTTTTTCATATCGCGTGGTCGCAGCCGCGGCAATAACGTTAACGGCCGGTTGTGACGTCATGAAGGCGGATACTCTTGTCGTAAAAGTGCTCCCAAATTGAATTATTAATGAAAAACAAATAGTTTATTGACGTTTTTACGGCGGTAGAAGTGTACGCAGAAATATCAATTATTATTGACCGCGATTCGAAATGAATTCGGGCGGTTTCGAGCGTGAAATTGAACTTTTCTGTTTGTGCAGATCCACTCGATCCAAAAATATCACTGAATATTTGCAATATGGAGTTCTATAAAACATATATATATATATATATATATATATATATATATATATATATATATATATATAATATATTTTATATATATTATATATAATATATTTTATATATTATATATATATATATATATACATATATATATATATATATATATTATATATGTACTGTTTCATAAAGCAAATCGGTGTGATATTTCGTTTGACGACACCGCTGCTTGTATTTACAAGTTATGAATTTATTGAACGGAAAAAAATATATATTCGGCTCAGTAGTCATCATATTATAATTTTGAACTCCAACCCTTCCCTATAAAAATATCGCAATATTGGAAAAGTTGCGAATACGATACGTCGCATTATTTGCTAGCTCTTCCATTGGCGAATAGACAATATTTATTCTGGGCAGCATTACAAATCAATCGCCGTGATGTATTCCGCGGATTTTCTTTCTATTCCTATCCGATCAAACTGAAATGGTCCCCCGCAGTGTATGCATATTTCACAATATCCCCGCACTGTCGGCTATGTATCGGAGGTCCGAATAAGAAAGGAGATTTGAATAATAGGGTCCTCGGCGACACTTCCGCGCAGGGCGGCCCGGGCGCTCAGCCAGAAGCGCCGCAACTTACGAGTTGCGGATGGCGTCTGAAATTTACAAAACTCCTTAGCATCCGCCAAGGCCTCGGCGGAAATCTAATACGAGTGACCGATTTTACGCATCCAGTGAGGAGACCCGAAAGAAAACTAAAGCAGGTGTATTAACTTTGCGGCGCGCGGTTGTCGAGTTATCACTCCAGTGGCGCGCTCCGTCAGGAAAAACTTTCATAGAAACTCATCATATCTTAGGGTGACTTTAATTTTACCAACGCGACTCAAATTTAACAGGGGTCGCTGGGAGTTCGAATTTTTTTCGCTATCCATAAAAGTGGAGAAATCGTTAATTAATATTTCGATTCGCTGCAAAATCGGTTCTCGAACGGTCAAAAAATAGCGAGAGCTCGGCGAAGAGATTCGATCATCTGCATTTCTCGGCACGACGCACTCGGCGGGCACTCCTCGCACGTCACTCGGCACATCACCGTGGGGTGCGGGCGGACTCGTCGCACTCTCGCCGCCGAAGCACTGAACTTGCACATTTTCACAAGCGAAGATCGCCCCGCCATCGGCGGGACCCAAACTTGAATATCATTAGACTGCCAATAGTGACAGAGCGCGGGGGAGTCCCGGAGAACTTCACTGACGGTTCGGATCGGCGATGGAAAATTAGGCCACACTTTAGGCCGTCCGGAAAGTTTCGCGAGTCCCGCGACGAGTGCGGTTCCGTAAGGGCGAGGCCCGCGCCACCGTACGTCGCTCCGCCAGCGGGCGCGCAGCCGACTGAGCCGCGGGCGGCGAGCGACCGGCGGCGGGCGGCGGGCGGAGGGCGGCGGCCGCGCAAGCCCCGGCCCTGCCGCCCTGCCGCCCTGCCGCCCTGCCGCCCTGCCGCCCTGCCGCCCTGCCGCCCTGCCGCCCTGCCGACGCCGTCTTTGAACGTCATTATTGCCGCGTTAGATTGTTCCCGTTAATGAAGCCGCTGCTGCATTTGGCTCAACGGACACCGGCAGGAAGATGTCGCACGGTGCATTTTTTAAATTGAAAAATACGCGAGATTATTGCACAAAGCTTCAATTTTATCTACAATATTTTATCATACTTTTCTTGTATACACCCAAAAACAATATTAAAAAAACTAATCAAAAATTATAATACAAATTTATTGCTGAATATAGTCTATGTTTAAGATAATTTAAGTTAAATCTTAAGTGATGAAACACCAATTTTTCAATACAATTACGATTCAAATTCATTAATCTTAATATTTATTTGTAAAAATAAAACTAACTTATTTCAAGTGTCCACACCAAATTGGGAGACTAAGTCGAAGTAAAAATTGGTCAAAAATCGTAGATCCTGGTTTTCATGACACCGCCCTCAATTATGAAACGTTCGCATTTGGCTTCCTATCGAATATTTATAATAAATAACGACTATGTATGACCAATATAACACTTGCAGTAACAATCCGATTCATATAAATGTATATATATATAAATATAAATATAGTAGAAAATACAAAAACCCAATGCAGACGCAAAGTATTGTGAGGCAAGTATGTAAAAATACGGTTCGAATCAAAAAGATATTAATTTGCCGTCAGCAGAATCAGGGCGCTCGGGCCGCAGAACGCAAAAAAAGCAACGTTTGAGTTTTGTTAGAATTAATACGACGTGAATAAATTATTCAACAACGTATTGAGACCGGGCCCGCCTGTCCGCGGCGCTCGCGGCCCGGCGGCCCCGCGCGGGCGAGCCGGCCAGTATTTCGGGGATATCGCAAAAATGGGCTCACTTTGAAGCGCTGGGGGTTCATGTTTCGTCACTGAGTGTGTATAGGAAACAAGAGTGATATGTGAAACTTGTCTCGGAAATGAAATTTTTGTCAGTCTTAAATGACACTCTCGAACTAATGAACGAAATCCAGTGGTTTTGTATGGAATATTGCATATTCCATATATCAACTGATTTTAGCAGTAGGATAAATTATAATTAATACATACACAGTAAAAAGTATTTACGTGGTTCGCATATGATCGTCCGGTAATCAGGTCGGCGCCTTCGTTCAGAGGGGCAGCAGAGCGGGTCTGTTTATGGGCCAGCCCGAGGCGTAGGGGGTGCGATTAATGGCGATGGCTAAAAGACGTAATAAGGAGCCAAATTACGTGAGATTGACAAGATCGGTCTTCTGATGGGAGACGAACGCTTGAGGGGCTTGCAAGACTGTACGCATCATTGATAGATATATTTTTTCGAAAATAAGCGGCCAAGAAATACCGCGGTAATTTTTATAATTTTTTTTTAAATCCACTTAATTTAAAAATTAGTTAAAAAGAATAAAAATACCATTATTCAATGCATATCCCTTCATAATTAATTTAAAGACTTGAATACACCAACAACGCTTAACTAAATAATACTTATTTCAAATAATACATATGTACGTCCTAAAATTTTACAAGGAACAGAAGAACTTTTGATGGTAGTTACTTGAAAAAAAATATTTATAGATAATAATCTAATTAAAAAAAATATATTTCCCAATATCAAATTGTATATTTATATATATACTTACACTCCAGTAACGATTCAAAAATATAATTGAGAACCAAAACGCAATGCTTATTTACGTAAAATACGAGAAACTCTATTGAAAAAAATTCCAAGTACGTCATTTATATTTTTTAAATTCAAATCAGTTTAAAAACAAAAAGTGGCTCAAGAATGCTATAAATAATTATGAATGATTGTTTAACTGTGAATCTATAAAAAGCTCTCGTTATAATCAGTAAATAATTTAAAAGGCTTCAATCCAGGTCTCTTATTTCGCATTCCGGTTATGAATTCGTTTTTCTATTTAAAAAAAATAACAAAGCGCTTTAAAATTAAAAGTACTCAACAAAAAATTCTGAGGTTTCCGTCGATAAGTCATCACGTTCTACAAACCATCGGAGACCTCTTAATTGTGAGCTTCGATTGACTGTTGCGGGAAAAGAATTTTTCTGCGTAATTTTTTACACAGTAAATAAATAAATGCGCTAACAGTTGAATAAAGATAAAACACTCAATTATCTTTTTGCCAACGATTTGAGGTTATCGTCAATCACGAAATGTAAATACTATGCCGCTTCCAATTCATTTTATATCATAAATAAATACCCGCCCATAATTTGTGTATAAATTATATTCCCCTAGATTAATTTAAATCATCTCATAGACAAATAAAACGTTAAAACGACTACGCGATCAAACAATTACAGGAAATTCGCGAACATGCCATTTGTAAAACACAAGTCCATTTATTTGAAATTCAACTGAAAAATGCTGCCATAAGCGTTGGAGGGAGTTACAGCTTAAATTTATGTGTTTTGTGATAAACATACAAGGGCTTGCGTAAATTTCTTAATCAAAGTCATAATGTCATGAGATCCAGCAAGTTATGCGATGTTTCGGGAATAGATAAACGAACAAATAACGCCGCTCGCGGGTTCGGCGGAGTTGGGCGTACTTTTGACGAGTGGCGCCGTAAAACCGAACAGCGGATCGTCGGGGAAGGAAGTTCGGCAGTCAAAATGATGGATACATTCGGGAACTTGAGGCGTAAATAAAAACATTCCCAGTCACTACTTTTCTCGTTTGTGTGGATCAGTTCAATTTCCAGTAATTCAAACACAAGTAGGCACCGGCGAGCGCGCGCTCCGCAGCGCCTACTTGAGCGTCGGTGGGCTCCGATGTGCTGCCGTTACATAATACGCACCCCTGTACTATCATTGACATTTGGAAATATGACAATGGTTTTAATGGCAAAACTTTCACGAAAAAATTAAAATGAATAAAACATAATACTGGTGAATATAACAACGCATACAACATATTCCTATTAATAAATACAAAGAGCATGTTGTAAGCTCTTTAGCGGATGAGATAAGCGCGAAAAAAAACAACGCACGGGTATTTGACAAGTTTTGAATAATTCAATAGGTATTATATTATTCATTTGGTTTAATATTAATTTTATGTTGGTACTCAAATAAATATAAATTTATTATTAACATACATAAAGCATCGAATATTGACTCGGTATTCCGTACTTTGTTATGTAAAAAAATAATATCAAATGTTTTATTTAATCATCATGATTTATATATATATATACATATAATAGAAAAAATATATATATATACATTAAACTTATTTTATATTTTATCAATAATTCATCTTTAAATTGCAATCATTTCAAGAATTACTTAAAATAAAGTAATTATTGGTTGTGAAATAAATATCCTTACACTTATTTAAAATAGTCACCCAAATATGACTTTTTATAAAATTATGACGCAGGGTAAAATTTAAATATCCTGTTGTCCCTTACAAATAAAAACACCAAGGTGAGGAAATCGCGTGCACGTAATTCGAAAAGATAGATTTCATAAGGACAGCTTTGTTTACAAAAGAGCTGCAGGGGCTCCGGGCGACACATTCGGGCCGAGCACGCAGTCGACTTAGCATCGAATAAAATAGTCTGCATTTTCAGATAACAAAACAACATTATTACTCGAATACCGATGGTATCACCTGATATACTACTAATGAAAGTAAACTGTTATGGGGTTTGTATTTTTATAACTAACATTCATGAAATGCTGCTTTTATAACTTCAATTACAGTATAAGTATTCATTATCACCTAATATTTATAAATATAAATAAAATTGTTCAAAAATTTACGACCGAAAGCTCGTAAAAGAGTTCGGAGTAAGAGTTGATAAAGAATAAACATGTTGCTTTTCAAATATTAAGAAAGTAGTTTTATGTATTATACGACCTATCATAAGTCTCGAGAAGGGGTCGGTCGAAACCAAAACTAACAACCCTTATAAACCGAGGATAAAAAAAGTTATAATAAAAGCGTGACGAGTCGAGAGTGCCCGAAACAATACTGAAAACTCCCGGAGAAGGGTTCCAGAATTTGGTATTCCAATGCTCGAGGAGTCGCAAGACAAAGCGCTTTCCGGGCCCGAGCGCCGCCGGTGAACAATACCCGGCCGGCGCGCACGGCCGCCATCACTTTTCAGGCACATTCTTTTAAAGTATTTTAATGGGGAGCGGTACATATGCTGACTAGCCAAGCGGTGCCAGAGAGCTCGTCATCGAGAGGAGACAATTCCGCTAAAAAGATAAACCTAAACGAATACATTGTGAAAATAAGAGTGCTAATTTATATAGTAAAATAACAAGAAAGTTGCTTACAATCGGATTTGCCGATTCGGTAATGGTAGTTTAGAATGTCTTCCGTCTGGTGTACGAGTCGATTCGTTTGCAGAAAGTGATTAGTAAGCGGAGCGACACCAGAACTGAGTGAAAAACCACGGTAGCGATGCTGTTCAAAATTGAAAACGATTTGGAGCCACCGCCGCGGAGGCTTTAAATATGGATGGTTTTTGTTATTCTTTTCACAGCGAAGTAACAAGCGCACTCCGGGCCGACATTATTAATTTAATAACAACTGCTCCAGAGCGATAAATCAAAAACGAATTCGACGAATAACACGGTACGGCATAAATTCAATTACTACCCGCCCATTCGATAACAATAATAAATTCGTAATAATTTCATATTCCGCACGAGCTCGACACGTATTCATCACAAAACTGGTGAATTTTGTTTTAATTTAGTTATATCATTAATAAAATGCACTAATTCAATTTTAAAAGTCATACGCTTTTTACGTAGCTAATTCCTTTTTGTTTTGTGCGTACATGTAAAGCCGCATATATAGCAACCGCACAATCGAAGTTCAGCCAATAAATATAGAAATATGAAAACTACTTAAAACAATAAAATATCACACCGCATAATCCAATATCTACCAACTGCCGATATCACTTCAAAAACTTTGGTGTGAAAGTCGATTCCTGGTAATTCTATGATTCGGAACGCTTCGACGTAGTTCTGCTTTTACAGGTACGGTAATATACTGTGATGCCTATATCACATTTCCCATGTAACGCGTATGATGGATAATGCAATGTCTGTACTGAATCATCCACCCGAAACATAACATCAGCTCTTGAGATAATCAGAACCACCCCCACCCCCCGTAATACTCGAGATTGAATATTTGGCAAAGTTACACGAAAAGCAGGGTCGGATTACCTCACGAGAGAGGAGTCCTTTTCAATATCAGATTTCATTCGCGTCGTTTCGTCTCCCGCGTTGGCTCGGCACTGAGGAATTCGCACATTAAATCTGACGAAACTCTCAGGTTTTTTAGATCTATATAGTATATGCTAAAAATAAATCTCAAATACCTTGTATGAAATATAATATGATAGAAAAAATGTCAACGGAATTATCGACGGGTTATTCGATCGCAGACACCTCAGTTACTAAAGAAGGTTCGCACAATAAACAATTAAAAAGAATTTACCAACATCAAAATTATAGTCAATCTCATTAAATAACGAATCCATATTGTCAACAACTTACAAATTCCCGCAGTGAATTGTTCTGTCAATACACCGAGAAAACACAGAAAGGGTAGGAATTTAATACAGAATTGCCGCAACTCGACACGTTTCCATTTAAATGCGAATGAGCGACGAACTCGTTTGACGCGACACCTTGGGAGTGTTCACCGTTACTGAGCACATCACATCATTAATTTTGACGGCTATGTCCGGACTATAATCGTGAAAATCAATATTCGATGAGATTCTGAAGCAAATGCAATCAATAACAGGTGCGGTTTGCATCTAGCGACGTAATAATTGGATCTATTTGTATGCAGATTCCTATTGCATTCAGTCCCACCTGATGGCTGCGACACTCCGCTGCGGGCTCGTCTTATCTACGATTCCCGTATAACTCGACTGCTAAATGAAGTATTACATTTGCGGATATATAAAAAAAACATTTATTGAAAACATAACCCATAACACGGCGACATATTATTACTTAAGGGATCGATAGCGACTCGTGTAAGTTAATACCTAATCGCATCAATAATCAAAGAAAACCTAACACAACTACGCCCAGTAAAACCGACAGCGACGATATTATTTTTACAAGGTTATCCGAAATTATTTATAATAATTCCAGGATTTCGAAGCCGGCGCTGCGAGAAGGCCCGGTAATTAAATGCAACTGCTTCACAGCAGCAAAAAATGAAACAAAAAACGCGTAATAAAAAAGCGCAAATGGAAAGTTTGCAGATAAATATTGCATGAGTTCTCCCCCTTTGGCTTCCACTTTTTCTCATATCTGATCTGGACAGCTTTAAAAGTTCATAACTGTTATACTCCCAAGTTCGCAGCCATAAATATGTAGCGGGGAGCGACTGGGCGCGTACTAACGCGCGGCGCCCGCACACCGATTGTTTTTTGAAATCTCCACAAAGAGCACAGTTTATTCTCCAGGCTAACTCATTTACATTTATTGAGACAGAATAGTAAGCGAATGGTCCGCGCATTTGAGCGCTCTTTGGCAATATCAACAGTAAAATAAGGTTGATATTAAAATTCACGAGTCGGCTAATTTACCAAGTCATACGTAGCATGCTACAACTTAATTACATTCACTTGTATTGCGGCCGCCGGCTCGAAAGATGTACGAGTATATTGAACAGGCGAATGAATATTTTAGCACTGCGTCGCGAGCAATTGATGTTGCTAGTCTGATTACACACTTATTTTCAAAATGGTTAACACCCCCCCCTTCCCTTTGGTACATGATAAGGTTTATTTTTCAACATTGTTATCTCAAAGCTAGACATTAGGAGCATGAAAAAAATATTTATTTTCATTTGAAAAGTGTTTTTAAATCATGGCAAAATACAAAAATATAAATAAGCTTGAAAGTTATAAAACAGTTAAAGCAAAGTCAGAGTCGGAGTAAATTTAAACTAATTTTTAAAATTATTAAAGAAGACGAAGACGCGTCTCTTGCGATTTCCATGTTTCCAATATTCTTGTCAACGCCATTCAAGGCAGATAAGCAGGAAAAAATGTACGTTGATGTTTCATATATTTGAGGAGACGAATACGTTCAATTTCATAGATCGTCCGAAAAACCTATCCATGTAAGCCAAAATGTGTAAATTAAATGCCCGAAAACCATCCTTCAGTAGTCTCCTATGATAGCCTGAAGATATTTATTGTAACTGAGAACATTCCGGGCACGAAATAACGCCAAACATTTAAAAAAAAAAGCAAATAAATAAAGAGATTGCGTTTTCTATCAAACAGCTAAATTACAAGTCGTCATCTTATCTGAACCTAGTATATTTACGCAATAGTAATGAATATTACACCTTTCAATCGTATACAATAAAATATCGAAACTACTCTCAGAAGCAATAACAAAAAGAAAACAAATCAACAGCATAATCTAAGAATCGGTTTAAATTTGAGCAGACAGGGGCTAAACAGACTGATGATTCACGTGGCGATAACGGAACGCTTCGGAAACTTTGTCCTATAGAATGTTTTAGGAAAACTGCCAGCAATTAAGTCTAACACAGGATGGAAGTCGGACGTTTTTTGTACCGACTTAAGATCTTCTAAGTATTTATCAAATACAGATGCATTGACAGCTGCTTACAGAGTGACAATTTTCAATACATAATAAATATGCTGTATTAACAATAACAAAAAACATAACATATAACATAATTAAATTGAATTAATGGAACCTCTTGATTAATTCTACATTTCATATTTTCTTTAAATCGCTAGCATTTGAAAGGTATCAAGAACCTTCTTGAAATTAAGTCAGTAAATAACTAATCATTATGACATGTACTCGACTCCAATAAGTATTTTATAATATTTTGTCTATCCAAAGGTTGTCTGTTAAAAATCACATATTCAGTGGAATGATACAATACTGAATAAAATCCATCGAATATGACTTTTGGAACATTTTAATTGATGAGTGTGGTATGTATTCCTACGACATACAACGATATCAGTTCGTTTTTAGAAACAAACGTTACGTGTATACAAACTGAATATCCCTAATAAAAAATCAAATACAATAAAATGTGGGTTTCGATACACGAATAATTACACTGAAACCAATTAAGTGTAATTCGATAGATCTAAATCCAGTCCTTTGTAAGGATTCCATTTATTCGTTTGCGGTATTTGATTTCAAAAGTTTCGATTCCTGCTAGAACATTTGACAGCGGACATTTGATAACTATTCAACATGAAAAGCCCCGCGCAACGAACAGGATTAAGAATACAATATCTAATTATAGGTACATGCGAAAACATATAAGTCAATTAAAATTTGAAACAATGGTAGTGTCCGTTCGATCGCGCAGTGATTACTATTTTACTATTGTAGTTACATGTAAAATTAATACAAATAATATACTTTGAAAAACCTATAATTTTTTTTTGATATTAATATTGACTACAACTCAATTGCATCATATTATATAATTAATATAATGGTATGATTTCAACATTGTTTTACTTTATAAAAATAATAATAAATTCTTGCTTATTAGATTCAAAAGAAATTCATATTCGTGTTCTAAATTCTAAATATATTTTTTTATATATATTTGGGACCGATAAGGTATCAAATATATAAAATATTACAACGTTATAATTTCAGCAACACCATACCTATAATTACCATATAAAAAATCCTTTTTTGGAACTTAGAATCACACCATCGTATGACTAACGCACAGCCTATAAACAACCGAACTAAAGATAGTCTCGCGGCACGCGAGTACCGGCATGGCGATATGAATAAATATTGTAAGAATTGTATCATATCACATTCTGTACAGGAACACAGCGCGGGGTAAGGCAGTCTGACTTCTGCGCGAGGCCAGACGGCCGGGCCTGCGGTAACATGTTTATAGGTCTGTATAACG
Organism: Atopsyche davidsoni; assembly: GCA_022113835.1. Classification (NCBI taxonomy): domain Eukaryota; kingdom Metazoa; phylum Arthropoda; class Insecta; order Trichoptera; family Hydrobiosidae; genus Atopsyche; species Atopsyche davidsoni. The sequence goes on from JAILWY010000023.1 coordinate 11,311,240, forward strand.
CAATACATCATCAGGGTTCTTTATATTGCATAATAGGTACATCATTCTGGGAGGGGGATAATTGGTTCCGGGCCGATATGGGGATTCTTACCCCACGACGCGATACGTTATCTGCCTAGGGTTACCTGCTATTACCGATTATGTGGGACTGCAGATATTTATAATAAAATAATGAACGATCAATAAAGCACCGTATAATCACACAAATCAGATACGGCTATTTCCAAATGTTGTAAATTTGATAATGTGCGGAAGCTATTGTAGAATTTCTAACCTTTTGGTAAATATATATTTTTTTAGAAAATTTCACGAAAAGGAAAATTACTACTTTAGTGCGTATAAGAAAGGAAATAATTCACACGTCAAATAAAACAGTAGAATAAGCAAACCCAAGAAAAATCAAAGCATTATGTAACAAGCAGCACCTACACAAATATTCACACACTGCTTCAATATAGTTATCGAATACAGTGCTAGAGTTTTTCTTTATTATTAAACGCCTACTCTACTGTCTACATTTTTGTTGTTACTAGATATACGACTTGAACCAGACGAACTGGAAAATTCGGCGGTTAACGGCAGAATTCAGCAAAACTACAAAGCGCCGTGCGCCACGCGTTTAAGCTAAATGAATAGACTCATTGAGGGTTATCTTCGCTGGACCACACCGGCGGTGGAATAGAGTCCAGTCCACTGGACGGTAATGAAAGCATTGCAATTTAGTTATAAGAAAAGGTATAAATAAATACAAAACATAAAGCCTTGCTACTGCGCATTTTGGATGTATTGATCAATACTATAAAAAATCTAACATCCCGTGTAAAGGATTGGTGCACTCTTGTTGTACCACTCCAATCGATTTGTCTGAATGATGCGATGAAATAAGCGCTATGGTGTGTATGGCGAGAGATTAGTTAGTATAGTTAAGAATGCTACTATAAAACAAATAACTTTGTTAAAAAATCATATAGTGATAAAACAAACAGTGATGGTCTCTCGAAGTATCCACTTGTAAGACAAATTTAGAGAATATTATCAGTGAATCGTTGAAATATTCGATCGTCTGGCTGTCGACGTACAAGTGTAATGATTTCGTTATGACCGGGGGTTTTTATTGAAGACCTCGGCTATATTCGGCACGCGTGTATTTAAAACATTCGTTCGCCACAAACAGAATTACAATTGAAAAATCACTAGAATGGTGGAATCAGGAAAAGGGAGGTATCTCGCGAGACCCCGGCTGCGCGCTGTCTTGTGCGGCGTGTTCCCATCAGTCGGCTGGCTGGTCACCCCGCCTCTGTTTAAACAGCCCCAAATAAATCGCAAGGCTGTCCCGCTGATTTACTGTCCTCGGCGAGCCCCGCCTCCTTGTCTGGCGCCTCGCGAGCATTTGTATCGGCAACCAACCAACCAACCGACCGACCGACCGACCGACCGACCAAATAAACCCTGCTTAGTGCTTGTAAACGCAAATGCTTATTGAAAAGAGATACGCTCAAGCTGGCTGTGTTTAAAATAAAACCAATTCCGTAAAAAAAAAACTCCATTGTTTTGTACACACACGCTGTGTATATAAAACAAAGGTGTGTGTAAAGAGGTTTGCTCCTAATGTATTAATTAAAAATAAAATATATTTTCTTGCTATATTCATATGAAATCTGTAAAAAGCTTTAAATCTTCAGCAAATACAAAATACAAAAAAGATCTACATAAAGCATAAACCAAAATATTCGTATCTTTTTCATTTCAATAATAACTTCCTCGAATGACGGTATCTTTTTATATGTGATTTGAATTTTACCAATTTACAACGAGAACCTGTAGCCAAAAATATATTTTTATCTGTAAATATTTATGACATCCAAAGATTGAAAAATCGTTTGCCTGTTTCGCTGATTGTACCTTTGTTAAGAGTATAAAAAAATAATTTATTAAATTATGTTAACGAAACCGGAATTTATTGTTCTGATATATATACATTTTACAATATTTAAATTTTATATACCCGTTAAGACGTGCGGACACGGGAGTAGTGTCAAAATACTATGAAGGCAGGAAAAACTAAAAATAGAAATGCTGTTGGTAATAATGCCAATGCACACAGCGTGAAAGAGTCTCGCCTGCAGTGTAGCCTGAGCTGTAATGGAATAATCGATGCTTCAAAGTAAGCATACCGAATTCAGGTAGAGTGCCCCCCCCCCCCTCCAACGCCCACAGGTAAGGAACCCCGCGAGCGCTTTTAATCGCCCGTTTTAGGAATTCCTCGGGCAAGAGCGGGCTAGTTGCATTTATTAATCACGCTATCCCCCGGGGCATCGAGTAAATGAATTCATTATAAGCGAAGTCAGGTAGGCGCGTGATCAAGTATTCTCCAGGTGAGATTGTGCACTTGTCATGTTATTTCACTGTATTTAATCTCATGTCTGATTATAAATATTTCAATGTGGACTTGCTCCGAAGCAAGGTGATTTTATGCATAAAAACCAGACACGCGGACAAATGCGCTTGATCATTCTTCACATTTCTAATTTATAAATTTAGGTTCATCATTACAGTATACAAGTATACTCGTATAGCCAATGATAGATTCATATAAGAGAATCACTATTTTTCACACGAAAAATACTAAATTTCTGTCTGGCGCGGCAATATTTAACTAAGTTAATTCATAAAATAAATGATTTTGCGATTTTTTTATGAATGTAAAAAAATACAATTTAAAAAAAAGTTTGTAAAGTAAAATATTATTTTCTGTTAAGATTTTCATCGTTTTTTATTAATAATAATAATTATATATTCAAAGATGCATACATTTAAAACATACTTTTATATAAATTATACATCGTAGGTACGATATCACGATTATAATATGTAATACACTACCTTACAGACAGAATAGATTACAAATGTCTGCTAGCAAATTAGAAATAAACCAGTAATTAACACCCAGGTAATAATTTCAAACCCTTACTACAAAATATTTAATTTCAGTTTTAAGACATTATTAAAACGGTATCGCCGCGGGGCCTCGCACGCGAAAAATGATTCGGCCTCCCTCGCACGCCATTAGCCGCGGGTATGTTCCTTCCGTTTAAAGTCTCCATTATTCTTGTGCCGGCGCCCGCCGACCCGCGCGGCCCGCGGACCTAAAAGCTTTCCTGGGAGGATGCGACCGGCGAGCGCGGCGCGGCGGGGCCGCTCTTTCATTGGCCACACGAGGCATTGCAAGTCTTCAATGGCAGAACGGGATGTTGTCGGGAATAAAATAACATCGGGATGTTTCACTTTCTCATTTAAAGTTATGTTAAGAGATCAAAGAGAAACCATTGCAGGTACTAATATTAATTTACGCATGTGACTTAAGATTCAACATTTCTTTCTCAATATATACATGGAAATTTAACATGATAATTTCAATAATCAATATTTTTGACAGAGTTCTTGGTGGAATGCCATTTTAATATCTACTATAATAATAGCCATTGTGTGTTTGTATGTTTGTATGTATGTTTCGTTTTTCCGTTCTGTATAGAATATCTTAAAAGATACAACGCTGATTTTTTGCACATAAGTTAAGTAAATTTTTCCGCAGCTATGTGCCGAATTTCAAGACGATAGGATAATATTTTCATTCATAAACTTTAAAATATGCTCATCAAATACGTCATTTTATGACGGGCTACATTGCTAGTTTTTAATAAAATACTTGAGTTCTTTTCTCACATGTAATTTTTGTTAGTGACCGATTTCACCACATGAGGAAAAATCACTCAAGTATTTTATTTAAAATATTATGATAATTTCACTTAAACAGTATATAAAGCAGAGTCGATGTCAATCGATCTTTATAAAATTAACGCACCATAAAAAAAATACCACTCGACTGTAATTATTTTTTTAAAACACTGTCTTTATGATAACATACTCAATTAGAGGATGTGATTCACGTTTTTATTAATGACGTTCTTTATCATTATTTTATCAAAAAATATAGAAAGGAGTTTTTTAAGTGAAAACCACTGGTGACAAGGCCTCGGTAAGCTTGTAGAATCCTATTTTTTGTATCTTGTAAATAATATTTCAAAGAAAACCAATAAAAATAAACTATGCAAGGGTATGAAGTAAATGCGCTAACTGCCTGCACTCGGTGACAGCGATTCGGGCTGTTGGCCAAAGCCGCCCTTTGTCCTCACTCTGACAGGAAGGTTCATAAAATATATAAATGGGTTTAGTGCTGATTTAGCATGGTCAATAATGATATACACAGACATACATGACTTAATTATTAAGTACTATTATTTTTAATAATCAGAAGATCCAATGACATCATTAATGAAAATCGTTTTTACTAGAATATAAAGAAGTGACTTCAAATATGACTAAAATATGAGAGAAATAGCAGTGTCTATAAAGAAAGCCAGACGACATTGCATTTTGTGTAGGTCGCTTGTTCCAAGTTCTGAATTATTCAGTTTATTCAGTGCTCCACATCTCCACAGACGGGCTCCATGTCTCATTTATCTTTCACCCATTAAGAAAGTCATAGACAGCTGCTTATATTGCAAAAGAATACATAAACTAGATGGCCGCGAGAAATATATCAACTATGACACGAGAACGTCGAGCTAATACCATCGCGAATATATTTTAAAATAGAAAAAAATTATCAATGTGTGAAGAACAACACCGATACGGAGCCATTCAAACCTATACAAGCCACAAATATATGCTCTTACAAAAAACCGTTATAAGCCCTACATTCTTGGAAATCAGTATGAAATCTATAATGGTCTTGTAAAACACAATAAACCTCTACAGCCGAGTCGAAAGGGGGAAACGGGCTACAGTATACGATAATGATTTTATAGTGCAGAGCTCCATTTCCCTAGTTATTCGGGCGGCCATAAAGCACGAGCGAGGGAAGAGTCCGCGGCCGCGGCAGAGCTGGAAGCCGTAAGCCATAAACACTGGCCGGCCGGACTCGAACGCAGCGCCCGGCGCAGCGCGGGGCTAAGTGCTCGACCGGAAATCCTTTTGGAGGCGCACGCTCGAAACTCACTTTACGCGGTCAGAGGATATCGGCCGCTCTTTCCCGGGCTCCGGCCATCGGCCAGGCGGGCGCATTCCGCGATCGCCCGGCCGGGCGATGGCTCGGGGATCCGACCTCAAATCAAAGGTATTCCACAAAACTCCGGAAATCATTTCTATCGGTTTATCCTTATCCGTATGAGCTTATCACTTCTGCGGAAAGCTTAAAACTTATCTCTTCAGATGAGTTGTTATTTTGAAACTTTTGAATGGATAGTATAAAAAATTAAATGTAAATTTACAAGTTGGGAACGTCATGCAAAAAAAGTTTTAACTAACAAGGAGAGTTTTCGGTGCCAACAACGAAATAATTGAGGTAGGACAGTCAATAGAGAATAGCCCTTGACTGAGAGAGTGGGAGGGGTTCTTTATGAAACTGGACCCGGGAGCGGAGTAGCCGACGACACTTTATTAAACACAGGAAGTCCTGAATGTTTGAAAGATAAACTCTCCTTAGCGGTAATGTACCCCGTGCAGACCGCCACACTCTGCCAAAATAATTATTGTTTTTGAGAGTTGCGCTCCGCTTAACTTTGATAATTTATACCTGCATGTTTCGAGAGCGCCTTTGTTGCAAGAAAAGGCATATACCTCAAACGAGTACAATACGTGAGCTATTCAAACAGCCACACGGTTCATTTGAAGCATTCGTTAGATTAGCCACTTCAATAACATCAAAATCAAACAACACAATGATCGGAACAATATCACAGTTTTTATCTATCTGAAGAACTCGAATATTTAAGTTGCAATCTACCGCAGAGAGAAAAATGGCGTAAAAATAAAAATAACTTATTGACAGAGGCTTGTTAGGGTTGTTTTTTTCTAAGCCGAGCCAAGATTTTCAAAATTTTAAAAATGTATTGTATATGTATTGTAAAAATGTATATGTATTGTATGTATATCTACCAACTTAACAGATTTCAATTTTTTCAAATCATATATAATTTAAAATCTTGATAAAATAATACAAAACATAATATTGATAGCATTCTAATTATTTCAGTGCAAACACCTCATCATATCATATTACATAGGGAAGGCAATCAAACAAAGGTGCAGTATAACTTCATTTTTACTAATTGTGCAGCGCCTTCAGCAGACCAGGCGGCGCGGCACCGGGCCGTGAATGAACATGAGGCATGACTATTTTAGAGCAAATCCAACTGGAACAGAAGTTTGAACTATTTTCGGCCGCGGCTGCAGTTAACGATCAATACGGGGCGGATACAGCATCTCTGTACGTAATTCAGTACTAAGTATTAGCTGACAATTCAATACGAACAGGTAAACTGTAACGCCATATTGCAAGCGCTGTATCTGCATCAATAGAAAATAGTTTCGTATCCAATAGTTGAATTCAAATTAACCTTAAGACACGTATCTAGATTAACTGTATGTAACTTAAGCTTAATATCAATTTCCTTGTATTTAAATAAACTTTTGAATTCTATAAATGGATTCTTACGTCTTCGGGGGCACTAGTGAATAAAATAATAAATTGAAACATGATTCTGAATTTAGCCAAAATTAAACTTTCTAACATCAATAAATTTAAAACTATTTACATAAAAACTAAAAGGGTAATCATCGCCAATGAAAATATTTAAGAACTCATCGAATCGTAAATTGATTATCTACATTTTGAAACTTGTGTGGATAAATTTTTCAACGAGCGACTGCAGTTTCAATACTGACAAACTATACACCGTCACAAGAAATATTACAAATTCCTGCTTTTTGAATGCGTTTACTACGTCAATCGTGAATTTATTTTAAATAAACCTGAAGATAGGTATACAGATAACTCGGAATATTTCCCGAATACTTCTGCTGCATACTCGAATGCTACTGCGTCTCCGATGCACTCGGAGCCCAGCCAATATGTCACGCGACCAATCCGACGGCTCGATATAAACCTCGAGGCCGTGACACCTCTCTCGCAGCTCCCGTGGCACGGCCTGCCTCCGGGAAGTGGGGCATGGCTTATCCCATTGCAAGTAAGATTTTGTCAAGGTGGCATGCAAACAAGAAATCCGATTCCATGGTCCTACGTATTCTGGCAAAGAATATTCAAATAAAAAATATATAAAAAATGTATATATATATATATATATATATATATATATATATATATATATATATATATATATATATATATATATATATATATTATACACATAATATGTATAAACGGTAAAAAAAAAAATTTATTTAAGAACTGGTTTCCATAGTTACAAGACAGATCACTGATTTCTCAATGAAAAAAAATCATCAATCGTCCGATCAAACGTGTACCCATATCCACAATATATATGTATATATTTATAGAAGCATATAAAGATTTAAATTTAATTCAACTTTTTCCTATTTATTTGAGCAGAATAAACAAAATATTAATCAACGAGAATGGTAATATCTTTTATATAGAAATATCAGAGGTGGATTTCGCATTAGGTCCAAAAAATAAGAAAAACACAATAAGCCTACCTATAATAGGATCTGAATACTGGAGTACCCAACGAAAGCAAATAACGTCGACTAAAACACATTTCCCAAGATAATCCTATAAAGACATTTTATGTTTTATTAAAGAAATACCTCGCGGGTTAGGACGGGGTCGAGGGCGGGCGCCTCGGCTGGCTGAGCAACGGCACCTCGGCATTAGGCACGCCACACACATTAGCGTTAAATTATTTATTGCACCCTCAATCTGCCGTAAAATGGCGGAAGTCGCCATCTTAGCCGGGGTTCCATTGCGATATCCGCCCTCCAACATTTTACTCCCCGTATATAAAATAAGCTTACGTGCAATTGTAACGGGCACAGTGAGACAGAGAGCAGCTTCGAAAGCACATTATAAAAGTTCAGCGCGAAAATGGATTAATCAATCAACTTGATCTAACGACGCATTATTTTTCCTGTAAAGCCTCACCACCAATACTGTGAACCTTCTCTACTATAATGTATGCATTTTAAAGCAATGCTAATAGTGTGAGAAGAATAACATCTCATTACATGATTTTACTACGTTTTGACAAGCTTCTGTTTATTTTAGAATTTTGCATCACCTAGCATCCGGATTCCATGCGGCTACATTTTTTTACGATAGTTAATAATGTGCACGATATAGCTACGTTAAATACTTTGTAGTGTATTCGCAAGCCCCGCGGTAGCTTCGTGGGTGTTGTAGGGAGGGGTCCTCTTTTAGCCAAAGCGATTTTAGTGTTTTTTGCCAATTTGCAGGGGTCAAGCGCCGGCCAGCTGATAAATAGGGCTATAGATTGGGACGTCCGCCGAGCTATGATTTAGCGGGCGCGTTTAACTTTTGATCTTCATACCGCGCGGGCACGGAGCCGCCCCGGGCCGCCTGCGAGCGATTGTGATGGTTTATGCTGCAATCTACGCACTAATGCTCTACCCGAGTAAAAAATGGAACGTGTCGAACATGAAATGGGTATTTCGCGGTTGCGGCGTATTGTTACGAGTTTCGGCCCCGGACTGAGCGAAAGAGGGACAAAAAAAAATTGAGATGAAAATTTAATATTTATTAGGCTCGAGAGAGTAGACCAAATGACAGATTCGAAGTCCTCCAGGGAAAAAAGTCGATTTGACCCAAATTGACGAGAATGGCGAAAAGAAAAATACCTACAAACGAATTTATTATTTAACATGAATTTCAAAGCTAGAACAAATGTTATATTTAAACTAAAGAGTAAGGGCTTACATATATACATATACACGTATAATTTGAAAACTAGCGTAATTTATATGGAAAAAAATATTTAAATACATGTTGCTTTCAAGTTTGAGAATCAAAAAAAATCCTTTAAAAAATCACGGAGGCATGTTCCAGAATCACCTGCATTTATAAGTGCCAGCCCGCCCCGAGACGCCCTGCCCCCGCCCCGCTGCGGCGTGTCCCGCAGGAGGGGCGTGACTCGATGACTGCCAGACGTGACCAAACTGACAGTTTTTCCGGCACCTGCGCGCATATGGCCGTACGTCCGCTCCGTCTCCGCGTGTTCCTCGTGAAATAACAGGCGCCAGCACACGCGCGCCGCTACTGGTATTCAAATGTCCGGTCTAGACGTCCGAGTCAATATTAGCCGGTTCGTGTATTACCGATGATTAGATCCGTCCATCGCGGAAAAAAGCCGCCGTACGAATTGTCAGCCAAAAGAATATCGAAAAATGATGACATACGACACGGTCACGACTTACTAACCCGTACATAATACAAAGCTACAATACACTATTGTTATTTTGTGACATTTTATGTCAATAGTTTACTCAAAGTTTTTTTCGTAAATGATCACCGCCATGTAAAGAACCGGGAGTTCACAAAACGTTTTAGTGGGCAACGTCATGTAGCGGCTCCGCGTGTAGATCGAGACCAGTCCCGGGGTCCGATCTTTTTGCGGGCTCCCCTCATAACGACCTTTACCAAAGTTTTTTTTCTTTGTCCGTGACATATTCACTGAACTGTTCCGAGACGACAGGGTTCGACTACCAGAGGATTCGACTGTAAGTGAGCGTTGTAGAATGTGTACTGCGGAATAAGTTGGGGGGTCACTTTTGATTTGAAAGTTAATCCTATCGGAAGATACGTCAGGAGGCACTCGGTCCCCGGAACGTGAGATTATACATCGACAGTGTACTGTCAATTTCTAATAAAATAGGAGATTCAATTTCAATTTTATTGAAAAACATTTTCCATGAGATGAATGACCGAGTAAAATTATGTTTTCTGTTTTTTTTTATGAACGAGGGTATTCTGTAGTTGAAAAATGGGTTAAAAAAACCCGTCTACATTGGCAAGCTGGCACTCGTCCCGCACGGGCACAGCGGCTCTCTGAATACTCTTCCACGTAGCACGCGAACTGCTCCATCGCCACCCAAAAATTAAAGCTCGCCGCTCCGATACGCCCGTAAACACAATAAAGACCTCAGACGAAAGCGGAGAGAATAAACAGAGCGTTCTGAATTTTAAAAAAACCAGCGCGAGCATCGCCTAAATGGTCTTTTTATTCAGAGGGGAAGGCGGCGCGGTTTTATTTCAGCGCGGGACGACATGCATTCGGGGCAATAAAGCCATGAATAAAAACATAGTGGCGAGTCGTGTGTCGCGGGAGGCTCCTCGCGCCGCCTCCCCCGCGTCGCCCGGCGTCGCGCTCCGGCTGAATAATTGTGCGGCGCGCTCACTCTGCGGCGGTTACAAGCTATGAAATTTACATTCGATGTGGCGATAAAAAATGCTAATGCCCTTTGTTCGAATTTTGCACGAGCCTCTCGAAGAAGCGGGCGACGAAATATGTAAAATTAATAAGCTCCGAGCAGGTTAAAACGAAATTCTCCAGTAAGTAAACATCACTTCGCGAAACGATTGTTCGGTAGCTCCGGATCGTTCTTCACAGCGACAATAAGCAAAATCGGAAGTGCCTCGAGTAGCCGGAATGTTAATAGAACACACTCGAATCAGTTTCGGTCATTATCGAACCAGTTTAAACCAATTTCTGGGATAGCGATCAAATTTCACTACAGATAAACAATAGGAACATTCTGTCTGATATCATACATTTTCCTAATTTTTCTAATTAAACGACGTCAATAAATGCAATCAATTTGGTAGAATATAATAACAGCACAACAATAAATACATATTTCACACACGTGCTGTTCAATGGTGAAATAACTACCAGGATGCACAACGATGTTTGGTAATAGCTACAACAGCAATTCCTCGGCTTTAGGTGCAGGAATTTGCTGGCGCCTAGTCGGTGGGCTCCACGAGGGTCTATCCGCACGGTGAGCGCCGCACATTCGTCGGACGCTGGGCTCGGGCGTCCAGACGCCTGCCGCGGCGCACGTTCCGGTGGCGGTTGCGGTCTGGGAAATTTACTCCACTACTTGTTAGATGCATACCATCTGATATTCTTGATATATATATTTAATAACAGCTGCACTTCACATTTTTAGGTAAATGAAAAAATGTACTTACCGTGTTTAGCCGATGCTCATATATTTTCTGGACTGGGTCAACACTATCATTGTTGAAAATAATTCAAGTAAAATGGATATTTGAGTTAAGTATCTAAAATAATCGAGTGACTGAAGTTATTAGATATTTTCACCTTACACGTATTCAGTATAACCGAATGGCCTATTTATCAAGGTTGATAAGATGTGCGGTTATAGAAGATGAGGAATTTGCATGATTCATGCGCGCAGGAAATGGCAGGGCTGCAGCAACCGTGCGGACCGTAGCCAATTTTTTTGGTAAAATTAACATTTTCCACGTTGAAATTAAGTTTGTGGTTTATTTTTGAGAATTCGCCGAATTTTAAGAATAAATCTATATACGGGCCAAACAAATACAATGCTTGTGAAAACTTTACTATCTTAAATAATTATCGAAATACGGCAATCATATTTTGAAGGTAGAAAAACAGGAATGAAATAGTACTTAATGTTATTCCAGTTTTTACAAATTTAATAAATATTTGTGATTTTTCAAACACAAATACGTAAAATACTGTCTAAAAACGGAAATTTAATCAAAGAAGAAACTGCTTTGATCAACACATTCAGAGCCATAGGATATAAACAAAAGAGCCTTTTTTTAACAGCTAATGCTAGAATTTTTTATCCAATTAAAATCCTTTTTAAGTTATGAATGAGTTCTAATAGCAAATATCTTACTGATATTATTAAAATACATGAAAAATCAAGAACTGTAAAAAACTACTTACAAAAAGGTAATCAATTATGGTTACCTACATTTTTGATTAATGGCTATACAAATAAACCATCGATAATATCACCGAATTGACATTTTACTATCCATTATCAGGTCGAAATTAAATTAAAACTAGAACTATCTTAGACTTATAATATACTACATAGGGTGGATCTGAACAAAAAAAAGTAATTACTTAAAGTAATATTTTAATAAATTAAAAATATATAAGTGTATACACATTATTAAATTCAGTTTAACTCAAAAATTTATTACAGGTTCTTCAAGTGTTAAAATATATCGTCAAAAAATCTTCAAAAACTTTTACTCTTAGCAATTCCAAAGTTAAATTAAATGAAAAACCAACGTTCAACATAAACTCATTTCGGGCTTCGTACGTGAATCGAACGCGTTTCGTAAAGTGGCGCCATGCATAGACGCAAGAATCGGAATACCCTTATCTCGATAATAGCAGGGTTCCAAATAGCGCGTTATAAACAAAGCGGCTGGAGTACAGGCGCCCGCGCCAAGGACGCCGCGCACCTGACGGCCTTCCATCACGGCGGCCGCGCCGGCGAGCACGGAAGCGGCGCGGGGTCGATACCTCCGGCCCCGCGGCTGCCCCGGCGCCCAGCGCCCAGCGCCCAGCCGAGGGGCATTAGCGTCGAATAAATCGGACTTTACGGCCACTGCTCGTGGAGGGGACGTCATAATCGTGGAAGCTGAATAATAACATCCTCGGTCACGTGGAAAACGTATATCTTAATTGGTATTAACGAAAAAACGCCTTTAGATAAACACAACATATTTTACATAATCTTACCGAAACTTTTTTTACGTTATTTCAACTGTTATTTTAAACAAAAGTTGCAATTAATCCAGAAGGCGAATACCACAGAGTGTTACGATATTAAGGAGGTTACAAACAAAACAGTAATGATTATCCTTTCTATGATTCACCTTTTTTATGAGAATTTACAAATACAATTTTTAAGCTCATTATTTGCTCCACCCGAATTTGGATAAAACAGAGGTTATCCCAAGGTAACAGTAGCATGAGGTATTGGACAAATACGAAAATGTATCTACGTCTCGTGATGTCGTCATGATCAAATTTGAAATAAAAATACTAAAAAATTATGTGCTTTTAATTCGCTAAGTTCGAAAGATCACATAGTATCAATGAACATTGATGCAATCACAATACAGAAAAATAGCTGAGGATCAATTGGACTGAAGATCCAATGTAAAAGTATCATTTTGACGAACATCTTGCTCGAGAAGCAGAAGCTACTTGTAATGCAGCCCCTCATCGCGAGGGCTGCATTATAGCCGGCCTTTATATTCTCTCCGAGAGTGGCGCCTGATACGGCCGCGGTGCGCCGGGCGACCCGCCCAAGACTTAGCGCCAACTTGGTCACGTCCGTAGAGAGTTTTTAGTTTTAGTTTGAGCCCATCCTGACGTAGAAGGAGATATCTAGACAGAATTAAGAACGTTAGCGTAAAAAAAGATCCATTCGTTGTGTATAAAAAACAAGTTTTTTCGTGTCGTACAAACTGCGCTAGACAGTGAATTTCGTAAGCTAATGTGTAGGGTTTCAAAACTGCACTAAAAGACTTTTAAGTGCACGAACGAAGAGGGTGCGTCCTTAAGTGTAATATTTCTTATTAACTATCGAGGGGGCTGATGCTCGAAAAGAGAAAAGAAAAGGAAAGCTTAAGTAACGCAAGGGAAACAACAGCGACATAGGGTTGTCCTGAATGGCCATTTTAATCAAATCCTCAACAAAAAAAATTATTTGATTTAATCTCAGAAAATGCATTTGGAATATTTGACTTCTATGTATTTTTATTTAAAGTTTGAGAAATTTAAAAAATTGATCTTTAATTACATGAGGCTTCTCTTCTTTCCTTCCATCGTGTTATTAGTTGAAACTATCTCTCCCTCAAAACTTGGGGGAGTTAAAATTAATGCATACTGCCAAATAAATCATAATAGAAGAATAATACATATAAACAACGATAAAAATCAAAAACCTAAAAAATATTTTCCAAAGACTGTATAATAATAATGCCGATGAATGATTGGACAATTTGTTATTTTTTTCAAATCTATGTGTAAATCAAAATGTTGCGAGGCAACCCTGCATTAAGACAACGCAATAAAGTAGGCACGATGCACAAGGCTTATGTACGGGGTTTTACGATCGTATTGAGTCACAATACGGGCTTCAGTACAGAAGACGATGTCTGATAAAACCTATATTACATAAAAGCATGGATCATTCGCAATAAAAGAGTACTCGTTTTTGTAATGCTGTCGTTCTGAAAGACAGTCAACATCAGTCGTATTTAGTTACCAAGTTTTATTTTAGATTTCTCAAGTATTAGAATGTGAAACTATTTTAAAATATGCAAAATGAATCATTCGCTTTTAAGTAATACATACTGTATAATAATACGCTCGCATATTCAGTCATAAGTGTGCCGACTGCGCGGGAGGACCTCGGCCTATGTGCCGTGCAATTACAGTTTCTTTCGTCGCTCACAGTATTTAACAGAGCCAACTTATGTTGTAAGGAGGTATTCATTTAACTAGTTCAAAAATTATTTCTTAAGTTGTTATGTTTCTGAGTTTACAAACTAAAGACGACGAAACAAAAACGAAAGCAGAAATCTTTATTTCATAGCATTGCTTGTACAGCGGAATCTCGAGCTCTCTCAAGAATTGCAACAAAAGTATTTCAAAAGTTTTCAAGAAAGTACCTGGTAGTTTCCGATGTTTTGTGAAGTTTTCTTTTTTGTATTTTTATATGAATGCTCTTTCTGTAGTCATGTTTACAAAAAAATAACCGAGACATCCAACAACCTTTCATATGGGACACAAGCTTTTTAGGTTGAATTCAACTATGTTCCGGTCGATACCTCGTGTTTCATTTACAGAAAATGCTAGAAAAACTTTTTCCCATAAAGCGAATCTTACTAATTCGACGAGAAGATAAATCACAAGGACAAAATAACAAGTAAAATATGAGAATATGTATGAAATTTAAAATTATAAATTGACGTGCATATATTTAAAAAATATATTAATTGAATAAAATTACTAACAAAAATATATGAGATAAGTTTGTCGCTAATATCATAGTCTCTCCAGCGTATGCAGTGCGATACAGCAGTCACCGGTCCGGGGGCTGCGGGGTCCGGGGGCTGCGGGGTCCGGGGCGGGGGGGGCGCGGGTTAAGCCGGGCTTAAAAGTCCGGCCGCGGGGGGCGGGGGCTCCTGCAACGGGGCGGAGGGGCTGCAGCGATATTGGATGTTTTTCTTACGGCGCCATGTTGGTTTTTAATTTAGTGCGAGTTATGGCCATCGTAAGTCAAAAGGATGCCTCTATGAAGTAACACGAGAAACGGCTGATTTTGTTACGAGCCATAAAGGCGTCTCGGGATTGTTATTAATATTAATACATAAACACACCAACATTGCCTAATAAATAATTTAATTAAAACGGTCCTTTATTTTATACGATTTTTTTCTTCATAAAGTAATTTTAATTAAAATTAATCGGGCCTGATATTATGACCTGTTCCATTATTTTATGTAGTAATAAAAATTGCGACAATTTACGTAATTTGAACTTCCGCACATTAATAATACAATGTTAAATGCCCATCATTAACACAAACAGTCATTACAGGAAAAAAGTAATAATTGCCAGGCATGAAACTACGTATTTATCATTTCCAGGCATAACGTAGTAATTTAAAGTGGTTTTAAGAGTTCTTATTCTAATTGCAGTTTAATCGATAGTGCATACATCAGAATCTCTAATGGCTTTCATTTCATCATAGATAAGACATTTTTAATATACAAACAGTACTCGTATAGAGTGAACCTAGCACAACAACACGCTCACACGTACTAATCTAATAAGTAATCAATGCTGGAAAAAATAGCCAATTACTAATATTACCTAGTGTGTGTGTGTGTATCAATATATTTTGCCAAAAATAAAAATAATATTTAACCATACAAAAGTATATTGGTGCTGTTAAATTTTATGTGCAGTAAAATAAATTAGTAAATAAGAGCCAATTATGATGATAAAAATATATTCATACGTTTGAACTTCTTTTGTGCAGCCACAACCTCACATGGACCGGTAGCGAAAAAAATTAAAAAGCTTCTCTTTTCGTTTCATTTGGTTATGTGGAATGAAAAAAAGGAAGCAGTAATGGGTGCAATCAGCGACAATTACCTCTCGGCTCGGCAGACGGGCGCGGCGCTGGCCACGAGTGCAGAAGGTTTAAAGTCGCGAGTCGCGGCGGGCCGAGGTGTCGGCCGTAAGCCCCCGTCGGGCGGTCCGGGCTTTGGTTGTCTTCGCAGATAATAAATAAAAGTATTACGTCCGTAATAACACACGCTCTGCGGCGAGGCGATTGTCTCGGACCAGGGCGCCGACAATCATTCTAGCAGCCGATAATACCACTCCGAACGAAGTTGCCTACGTACCCCGGAAAAATACGCTCAAAATATACAAAATAATAAGATAAGTATACGCATTCTTGAAGTTCAGTATAATTTAAGATCGGAAATACATATGAAATGTGTTATAAAATTGCTGTAAGTATAAAACAATAATATAATAAAGCTTCGTGTTGTAAATCCCTAAGCAGATTACTCCTCGATAAGAGCGCCGTATTGATCTCAAAAAGCAGTAGATTTCCCGCTTTAGATTGGATGGCTTTGTTCGTTTTAAGGTTCGGAAAGAATACTTAAATATTTACTTTATCGAATGTCGAAATACAATGCCGCTGATTCAACATCGATTGTTATTTTGCCCCACTTTTCACCTCCATATTGCACTACTGTTTGGCAAGAGGAATTTACTCGTTACTCGAGCAGTCACCTCCCGAGCGGGCGTGTGAGACCAGCGAGGATCCAGAGGTATTCGGAAGGCGAGCGCGCGGAAATGATGACTTATTTCGTTTGGGTGATAACTTGAAATAAGTCTGGGGGCAATCTAATGCATCTTCAAGCTATGAACACTACCAAATTGGCCCCGACACTTTAAACAAAAGGCAATTGTTTGCGAAAACTTGATAACTTCAGTATTGGCCGATAATAAATTAATTGTATTGAATCGGGTACACAAAGGATTACAGATATAATCTAAATTATTTGAAAAGGATAACTAATAACCTCAAAGGGTAGCTCGCATTGTATATACGTATTTACAAATACGATAAATTAATGAGGTAATACATTACGCGATCTAATTTAAATAAAGTATTTTAAATATTAGCACGTACGGTTTTAAGTGGTCGTTATTTGTTTTCCGATATTTACGAAAGCGCTCTCATACCACCGTATTAACACTAGGCCAATACATATATTTTAGATATGAATTAGCATCACTGCAAACACGATAAGTAAACAATTGAATACTTCTATATTTTTTTAAATATTTAATATTTAATATGACATATATGGAGGCATTAAAATAATTCATTTTAGCTGTCGTTAAAAGACTGTTTCTAACAACTTAACGACGCGTCGCCCGATGGTTTTAAACGGAGCGTTTTCGTTTACCGGCACACCACAGAAAATGTATAAAAATAATATTAACAAAAATATATGGGAAACATATTCGGTTTTGACATACAAACCCGACTAAGCTCGGTCCTCGATCAAGGGGACCTCGGCGGGACCGCAGAATCCAAACATTTGCCTTGTCGTTTATTTTTATGTAAATATTCATAAAAATCTGGAAAGGGTCTATATAAAAACGGATAGATTTCACTAAGGACGTTGAATTGCACTCGATACAGTAAACGCGACCTCGAATGCAAATTTATAATAAAAATATACACTTGCGTATTCACGTGAAGATAGTTTATATAATTAATAACATGTCTACAGTAAAAATAACACATAATAATTTGAAAATATTATAACATTATATTTTAATCGAATAGCGGTGTCCCTTTCCATGGAATAACAGTCAGAACCCACATAATTGGTGTTTGCAAAACCAATTCCATGTAGCCCCACACCCGAGGATACCGCCGAAGCGGGGAGCCGCGCGAGCAGGCCCCGCGGCCCGCGCCGACAGTGCTCTCCGCGGGTCGCTGCTGGCAGGAGGTCCGCCGACCCATTGTTCCCTCCGGCCGGGAAGGGTCGCATTTTACATAACTACACTCTGCCTCAAATCATTTACATTTTGTCGGCTTGTATCCTTAGCCGTCTTTGGAAATTATTGCCAGTTAGAAATGATAAAATAATATCATATATTTAGTCTAGCAAGACCGCTCACACAAAATGCAAACAATCAACAATAAATATTTATTTATTCATAATATATATATATATATATATGTATGTATATATATATATATACTTTAGATAATTAAAAATACCGAGGTGTAGATATAATTAATATCCGTATTCGAACATACATGCGTTTGAAAATGTGACCAAATAAAACATAACGAAAATGCAAATTACTTGAATAAATTGGAAACAAAAGTCATGGAGTAAAAAAATACACTTTTCATTGTTTTAAGGGTTCGGCGCGCCTATTATAAACGGTAAAAACGTACCGTTCCCCGTCTACAGGGGATAACTACGCTTCCAATGCGCTATGTAAAATAGCATTAAATGTGCGCGATAACTACCTACAAGAGGCCGAAACCGATGTTCGCAGCGTGGCTAGCGTTCCTCGCGGAGCCACAGTGTGCGAGCGCCATTAAGGTGGCCCCGCTGGATAAACATTAAACACCCTCAAAATTGACCGAGATTTTCCCAGCATACCCGTATGGCTTTTATGTGAAAAACATGAATGAGTAAATTAAAACGCTTGTTTTTTTGAATAAAAATTCAGGTAAATGGATAAGGGTTATAATACAGACTTTTAAGCAGTATGCGAATAATGGGCCGCTAGAAATGTATATATATATTTTTTATTTTAATGAAATCAAAACCTTATAACTTCAACAATGGCCGTTGAAAGTTTGAATCTGTTTTTAAACAAAAGAATGTGGCAGCGATGAATTGAAATAAATTGTTTTTTTTTATATATCGAATAGAGATTTGAATCTCCGATTTTTAACTGTACCTGTGACGACATACAAAATAAATTGTAAAGCCAAATTAAAGAAACACCAGCTAAATGAATGCATTTAATTAAAACATAACAACGCAAACAAAACATTGTGTTTTATTTAATTACGGAGCCGACTTTTTAATTTAAATCAATAACAAAAAACAACGGCCGCAAAGCGCCCGGGTAGGGTTAGGTTCGAAAGGGTTCGTCTAAAGAGAAAGTGCGCAGTTCCGGGGAGCATTTAAGGAATATCAGGGACCCGAGTAGGCGACAGCGTTACAAGCGGCACCGAACTTAATCCTTTTCACGGGCCATGCTCGCGTATGCAGATGATAATGAATTTTGAATGATTTCGTGAAAATCCCTCGTGACGGCGCGGGCTGCCCGACCCCGGGCGCGAGTCCCACCCGTCGCCGGGAAAGCACTCCTAAGTGTCCGGAAAGCTCTCCTCGGGCGGAGCGAGTGTCTTTAGCCCGAGAGCGGCGCACTTAGATCGAAACTGTCGGAGAAAATGTTATGTAATGAGTGTTAACATTATGCAGTGCAATACTCACAAGACGCACTTCTTGAACGAGTGTTTCTTTCGCTTGATATATAAGATGCGTCATAAAATGAATTTGATTTTCTTGATAATGGGAAAATTAGAACTGAAACACTAATTATAATTTCACTTTTACAAGAAATATCAATAAAATTTTTAACCTTGTTGACGGACAAGGCATTTGAATGGTGAAGATCCATTATTATAATTATAAAAAGTAACTTTGTATTTTTGTCTTCCCAATGACCGGGTCATCATCAGATGCATGAATAAACATTGGGTCGAAACTAGTTATGCAAATAATTTCAATAAACTCAAAAGTGAAGACAAAAATACAAAGTTACTTTTTATAATTATAAAATTTTTAATGATAGTTATTTAATATATTTACGTAAATGTGAACGTTATGTGTACGTTACGTAAAAACAACTGGCATCCCATTTAATGTTTAAAAATACCACAGAAAAGGAAAGTGTAATAAAACTACATTTTCCAAGTTGTTCGGTTTCAATATGCTTTCATTGTTTTTAAAGTTCGCGAATGTAAAACACAAAGGCAATATAAACCTCGTTGACCAGATTTAAAGTGTGAGCAGAAGACCGCTTCAGGTCGCAGTTCCGAGCCGGGCGTGTGGCGTAGTTCTCCCGTTAACTTCGCTCGCCTCCTTGACCGAGTGTAAGCGCACAGCCATTCGAGTTTTCCTTTTCATTGCAACCGAATAAGGCCGCAAACGATATAGTTTCATAGAAAATGGTAAGATAATTTTAATTGTGTGCTATTTGAAAGTGGATCATAAAATACCGTTTATTATGGTAAGCTGCACAATTTTTTATTTTCCCCATTGTTTTCCGGGAAATCCAGTGCCCTAGTGCTCTCTGGCAGCCGTCGGTCGCGGCGGCATTACTGCGGCCCCGTAATCTCTCAGGGTTAATATCGTTATTTCATATTTTAACTTTGGAGGCAAATATTAAAGTACTCTGTTCTAGTAAATAAGCCATCCTCGTTGACATGCAAAGTACGTACAAGATTTATGCAGGGAGGATTTTTTTTATGAAAGATGAGTCGTAACCAGTTTTGATGCTTTTAGTTTATTATTTATATCTTTGACGTGTAGGGACAGAAACATGAATTTACCTACTCGTCCCTTCTTTCTGGGGTATTTCAATAATTAAAGACTTTAACGCTACCCCGCAAAAACGGTACCACGCCATACAGTTAGCAGTAATAATTTATGTGTTTAATTAAAGTATACAGGATATTGCTTGTGTTTTACGAAAATATAATTCAATGACGATAATTGAATGCGAAGGATGAATCTAGTGGAATTTTAGAAGCAACATGAGTATAATTAATAACTGTAAGCCCACATATTTAGGCTTCCGATATCTTTAATAGCACGATAAATTATACTAGGAAATTAGGTTTATTATGGCTGCGGCACATTCATGAGCTGATTGAATTGAGGCAATCTCATCCAACATGAATAAGCATCAATCAATTCAAGTGCTGAATATGGACTTAATAATCAATGTATAATCGGCTAGCGACTATAATCTTTCATAACACCCTATCGTAAATACAGACAATAACATACTAGACATGCTAATTCTCAGTAAGACGGGAACATGCCACGTGCCTTAAAAACGATAAGATCTTATAAACTTAAACCAATCCAAAATTATACAAAGCATGTGAAAAACATAACGGTCGGCCAGTCAATATTTAATAGAATGCGTAAAAATATAAGACGCATTCCTATCGCAAACATTTATACGGCCGTTTTTAATTTGTAAAATCTATTTTACGATTGATTTAAGCGTACGCCACTTTTTGCAATTAAAAGTGCTGTTTAACATTTAAGAAAAACTATTTTTTTCTAAATAGTCATTATTCATAAGACACAATTTTTTATCAAGCATTAGCTATAAATATTTTTAAAAAAAAATTACGTCTCAAGCCCTTCTTGCGACATTGAAATGATTTCAAAGCCCCATCAGTAGCCGCTAAAATACACCCACACGGGAAAAGAACATTTATCGCACCCGCCAAATATATTTTAATTATCAAATATAAATTAAGAGCTAATAACGGCCATTAATTATTGTGAAATAAATCAAATAATGAGATAATTGCACGGCCAGTAAATATTTTGCGACAGCGTGTATATTTAGCGCCTTTCTCGCAATTATCTGCGCCACGGAGCGGCCCGGGAATTTATGTCGGCGAGATGTGCCCTTTCTGCCGCTTTCATTATCCGACCCCGAGCCCCGTATCCTTTAACTCCTTTATATTTTCATTAAAGGCGACACCGACCTGAATTCGCCTTCGTTACATATCTCCATTACATGTTTGGAATATTACTATAAAAATAACTGAACAAATCGGACAGATAAAACGGTTAAAAACTTTTCGAATCTAAACTAATTCTTAATAATCATTCATATTTTTTTTTAATTTTCAGAAATTATAAGAATTAATATTTAAGATCTGCATTTATTATTATGAACACAATAATTCTAATAAATAATATTAAATATATGCATGCTAGTGTGACTTTATATTTATCGTTCAATAAGAGTTTAAAGATGTCTTAATAAAATTTTTAACACATTTAAAATTCTAAAGATTTCATTAGGAACATTTAATAAGAAACTCAGCAACCTTTCTTAATAAAAACTTATATTAACCATAAAATTTATATAACATTTTTTATGTGTACATTTATAAAACACGTATATTTTTTTGTTTTGGAATTGAACTATTAAAAGTTACCAGCATTTATGTTATGGTGTAATATACGACTCTAAAAAAATATAACAATCTAAAAAATATACGACCAAAACAGAAAAATTGTGAAAAGATCTCTTCTTTTATCAAATTAAGAGAAATTATAAATTCCTAAATGATATTACACATTTTTTCCCGTAATCTTAACAGTTTTCTGTCATAAGATCAAGAAGCTTTAATTTAAATAATTGAAGACGCCAAGCGCACATATTTATTAAAGAAAATCAAAGTAGGCTTTGATTATTAAGTCTATCACAAAAAAACCGGGACAGCAGGTAAATTTATATTTCATGCAGCGAAGATGACGGTTAAAACTTATGACATTCCACCGATGAGGGCCAACATTAAGGTGACGGAATCGTCACCTGAAGGCATAATTCTACTAATAGCACTGCAACGGGCTACTGTGGCGGACGATAAACTCTTTGGATTATAGCGATACGGGTATAATATTTATTAACGAATAGCAAAAAAAGTAATATTCTATTGATCGTACATATTCAACTGAACCGTAAATATTAGCCAGTAGAAGTTAAATAAGAGCAATGAATCAAGCACTTAAGGGCGAGGCACTCTGAATGATAGAGTGGCTGTTTAATATTCATACGAGTAAAAAAACCTGGGCATTCAAAAGGTATGAAGATCCTTCACAGCCGCGTTGCGAGTCGCTCTGGGGAATTAACATAAGCGGCACCTTTACTAGTGAGCGACTCACAACGCGGCCGCGCGACTTTAGCGGAAACAAAGAGCACGCGGCGAGAGGACTGCTCCGGGGTGAGCATTGCCACCCTGTCCATTTTAAGTAAGATACAATAATATTTCTAATTATATCATTTAATTTTTATATTTTTTTAATTAAACTGACACATTTTACTTACGCAGCGATATTATTAAGCCAAAAAGTTTTCAAAAATACATTTAACCTCGATTATAAAATAAGTAAAATTCACACGCCAAATTAAAAGTGTCAAAAAGCTTATTTTTTTTCAAACATATGATGAAAAAAATTAAATCAAATGAGACTTCAAAAATAATACAACATCAAGTTTATTTACTACATTGAGTCATCCAATAATAATTTAAAAAAATGTTAAATAAGTATTTTATTAGTTCTAGTGTTGTGTTTAAATAACTTAACTAAGAGAATTTGCATCGTTTAGCTGGAAAAAAGTTTAGAGCTTTATTCAGGGTACAACATGTCTATTATCCTTAAATAATGACACGGGAGGTGTATCGCAATTTTTTTGTTGTACAGAATCAGTCAGATTCTTTTTTTTTTGACAATAAAAAAATATATTTCACCGATGAAAAAGTGATGGCGTCCATCGTAATTTTCATATGGGCTTTCCTCTGTACGACTTTATAACAGCGGACGGGAGGGGGCGGGTAGTATTCCCGGTCTGCCGTTAAGGGAGGCTTCCCCGCAATTATAAAGCCATATAAAATGTTGGGACGCTGATAAGTTCCAGCACGCACGGGTCGAGCCGCCGAGCCGCCGAGCCGCCCGGCCGACCGTCGCGGGTGCAGCGCCGGACGCGCGGCGGAGAGATACGAGGTGTGGCGGCGGCCGCGCGTGCCACTCGCCATTTTATGATGAATTATTTGCATATTCTTATAGAAATTTACAATGAGTAAAATCTAAAAGTATTAAGGCTCTTTATTCTGAAATAAAAACGACTACAGTGAAACAACCGTCGATGGAATAGATTTTACAAGTGACCTTTGCTTAACATATTTAACATTAAAATATGTATGTGATTTAGAATAAATATAATGATTACAGATAAGTCTTGATAATAAACAAAGACATGCCTCCTTGCTAGTCTATACAAAAAATATACTTATTTTATAAGTATCAGATAATTAAACACTGAAATATTGTATATTTAAACTGAATTTTTTTTTAATGTTTGACTAACGAAGTCCTCATTAGTCAGATAAACAAAAAAAAAAACTAAGAATGCGGAGTTTTTTTTGTGTTTTTATGAAAAATCCTCGCGATCAAAGAGGCAGAGTAACATAGACGACTGGCACAGTTCCCTCGCAAGAAAATTATCATTCTTATTGCCCTGCAAGCCATGCAATAGTTCGACGGCGCTGTCTCATTAGTGCAGCCCGCGTGGCGGCGCGGCGGGCTCCACTCCGGCGTCGCGCGTAGAGCTTAACAGCGATTCAGGAAATAAAATGAAGAGCAACGGTGCTTATATTTAAATATAAGTCGTTAAATATTTCCTTAAAGCGTGTAACTTTCTACGGATGAACAGCATTTTTATCAACAAATAAATTAAGGCAAGCGCGCGAGAGTCATAGAGAAGCTCCCATTTTTAATAATTACTAATTTATTATATAGATTGTATAATAGTAGTAATATTTACCACTCAATAATATACGTTACAATTGCGTTGTTTTATCAACCAATCAATCTTAATTGATAATAGAAGATGCCATTTGACTGATATATTGGACATCATAGATAATAGCGTTTAATTTCATTACTGCATTAAATATTAAGCGGTAAGATTGTGGATCGAATGAGCTCAACACTGCCCGCTCGCGTGATAAGTATTTCTAATTTTCTTTGAATTTTAGAGCGCTAGAATAAGGAATGTGTACATCGCGCAGCTCGCTTTATAAAATATAAAAGTGTCTGAGATTCAGCAACAAGTTCCGGAAGGCCGGAAGACTTCCCGGGTTATTAGCGAATCACTTCCCCGAGTAACGGCCTAAGACCTAAAACGAGAAATAAATATTCCTCGGCGTACGCTACCCGACAAAAGGAAACGAGGACCAAACAAATCATGCAACACCCTCGAGTGGCCGGCGGGCCCGCCGACACGCCAACCCTTTATTAGGCGCTAAGCAGCCAGCTCGTGATGAATGTTCCAGAGCGGTGCTCCGAAATCAAAGCGTGATTTACTGTATTCTTTGTGAAGACTCTCGAGGGCCCCGCGGCCGATATTGCAATGATGAATGATAAAAATAACGCCGTTCTTCACTTCGGAAGTCAGAGCGGATACGACCGTCAGTATTTATTTCACAAAGGTTACTTTTTAAGTAAATATATTGAAATTTATGTAATTAAGCATCACGTCGCAATTCATCAATCTTGTCTTATTAAGCTTATTGTTAAATTTAGAAATTCTCATGAATACCAATAGCAGAGGAGAGCTTTTCGAGGGGTATCTAGATTTCATTCTTATAATTTATGCTAAAATATTTATATATTTCGGAGGCATTACAACCCATTCAAATTTATAGCCGATTTCACAATAAATTATAAATAGTCAAATCTAAATTTTCTGACTCGGTACAAAGAACATTTCATACTCAATGCGAGATAAAAACGTACCGAGAGTATGCGCCGTACAAAAATGTCCCCGATAAAGACTGCCGAGATGTTAATCTAGTTATATAATATGTGTATAATAATACAATGTTCAAACATCTCGAGCATAGCCTAGCACGCGCGCACGGGCGACGTAAGCCCGTATACGGTAGACGCTTTTAGCCTAGAAATTTTATAAACGTATAGAGTAGTAATGCTTTTATGAGGAAGTTATGTTACCTGAAAGGTTCTCCACGTTCAGCCGTAAAAGATGAAAAAGGAAAAATACGCCAAAAATAATATTTGCGGTTCTCGCAACACTTTTCAAAAATGGCAATAAAAATACAGCTATTGTGGATGTTGGGGGAATACGGCGTCTCGGGGAATTCCAGCGTTTATGATAATTTCATTTGGAAACAAAGTTCTTTTCATTATATTATAATCAGAATTTCGAATACTACGTCGGTAAGACAATGAGAAAGTCAAATAAACCGTTTGCCCTTTGTCAATTACCATTTTAATTTACAAAAAACTAACTAGTTTAATCAAATGTGAATTCATAAGTAGCTTTTAAAGCTGAATGATTATTTATATAAAAGGGTTTGTACTTCCAATAAGAATGAAGAAACTAGAAAGCCAACCCTTCGGACGCGCCCTTCCAATCACTGTTGCGAGTGATGACATCACAACAGAAACCCACAAAGAATGACAAAGAACGGACACAAGTTTTGTTCCGTAAACAATAATAGCGAAAAGGTCAGAAAGAAGTTAATAAGTTCAGTAATTTTATCCTAAGAGAAGTAGACGGGAAATGCTACTAATACCTTGTTATATATAAATCTAATTATTTATAACAAACTACGTAAATATAATAAAAATACATTCTTATAAGTAAAGAATGTATAAAGATGTGATCAAAATCAGTGAAGTCATTGTCTACAATTCATTATTCTTTATTATTCTACGAATGTAAACAGTGTGTGCATTATTTCATAAACCATTGCGGAAACAACATGTGAAATGGTTTAAAATTTAAATTTAGATATAATATAAGAACACAGTATAAAAAAAAAAAAATTACCCTGAGCTACATTACCCTAATAAAATTATAATTAAATTAGGATGAATGATTAATATTAATTAAATACATTCAAATAAAACAAAACAAATAAGAATTGTCCGTTTTAATTCCATTTTAAAAATAAAAAAAACTATAATGCCACTTAAATACGGCGTATAATTATTTGTTAGTGAATTTCATAAAAAAAATCATATTTTTAGCACACGATACATACAGCAACAAAAAAACTATTTCATAAACAAGCCAGTTATTATTTCCAACGAAAAACAAAATATCACACACAATTTTCGGAGGTATCAGGTCCGGTCCGGAAGTCAAACAAAAAGCGATCGCCTTTGTCGCGGAGGCCGTCATCTTTTGTTACTGTCACCTCAGGCCGCGCCGGCCGGGGAGGGGCGGCGGCCCATTTAACTCGGCGCAGATCAAGAACACTTAGGGGAAGGGGCCAACGACACCCCGGATTCGGGGCCATCATAAAAACTGACAAGTTTGCCGGTCTGTCTATTCGGGGGCCACCGTCGCGATCGGGTAGGGTATTTTTTTTTAGATTTAGTTTCCTTTTATGTACGGGTCGAGTGAAAATATTTATCTACACCGACCCCGCCCTATTGATTGCGCTTCGATATACTTATACATTTCAAATATCGACTCGCGCGGTGTAAAAATACGATGTCCGTCGGAAAAGCCTTCAATAAAATTGGTTTTGACAAACTATGCACCGCGAGTGAACGGATACGCCATGCTTAAAAACATAAAATAACCAGAGTAAAAATATCAAATAGGTGAATGCGTGATATTGTTTATGACGTAATAAATACATCTTATACTTCAGCTTTAGGCTTACATGAATATATTAAATTTAAAACATGAACGTATTAAATTATAAACCGTTAATTTATAATAAACACCCAAAAGCACGCAGCCGTGTTTTTATTTGCGTACTAGTGGCGAGGAAATCCAAAAGAGAGCTCGCGGCGAGGCGGCGAGGCGGCGAGGCGGCGAGGCGACGCGCCATCCGAGCCCCGCAAGGCATCGCCGGGAAAACATTGCGGACGCTTTACGACTCCGCATCCATTGAAATATCGCCATTTCTCAAAACAATTATGCTTTTAAAAAGAAGCGATTTGTCAAAAGCAGAAGATGGCGTGTTTTCCGACGACTTATCAAAATTTAACGGGTGAACGTGTTATTTAAAAAAATAATCGTGTGCCAACGATAACGGACGTGCTTTTCAAGATTAGAGCCCCATGAGACACGACAGCAATTAAATGATATTTATTGTTGCAAGCGATATATTCTCAAAATGCGTAATGTAAATAAATCTTTACGCACAAATTGTACGATATTGATTTACTCCGTAAGAAAGCTTCCCGTTGCTATTAATCAAATACGAACACTGCGATGTTCCGATAAATCGAAAGGATGGACTCGTGTATCTATCTTCAGTGTAAAAGACATTTGAAATGATGCAGTTTCATATAAATAATGAAGACCTTGCGATAAGATATCACAGCTTCTGACCGATGAAAATCAGTGTGAAAATACGTTTTCTCATAACTGCGATAATCGGCACGGAGGAAGAAAATGAACTTTGGCTAATGACAAACTGACGCAGCATAATACGACGACACTGCCGCGCTCCGATTAATGGAATCGATAAGGCGACAAAGAGGAGGAACTAATTCTGATTGACTACGGGCGTAACGTCCGAGCCCCCGGGGCCAAATCGCCTCTGCCGTATTAGACAAAAGCGGAATCGCTCCGAGGAGCCGCGCCGGCCGCGGCCCCGCGACGAGCCGCGGCAGCCCGGCGCGGAAAGTTTAGCCGTTGACTCTTCAAAGCGGAATTCTAAACGAGAAACATTAATTAAACAGGCGGAGGAGACGCTCCCATTTTGATGTATGGGATTTGGAGTAACTCGTGAAGAGATGTGAGTTTCGATATTACCTCGTCGTTCTCCATCGGATGGTTTTGAATACCGCGCTTGTTTATTTTAATTATGCCTACCTGAGGATATAATTACAAAATAATCAAGGCATTAATCTACCGCCGGAATCACGGCGTCTATCAAATATCTGACATAAGCATCATTAAACAAAATGTTCATAAATACGCCATTACAATACCGTGCGCTACAATGTTATGGGGAAATTTCATGCAGCGTCTACTAAAAACCGCGCTCGTTAATAAACCGAGCAAAATTGAAAGGGATATTGACGCGCTGCCCAGTGACCGAGGATATTTTAATCAGTCCGGTATTATGCGCGCATCAAAAACAAAATCTGCGACCCTCGGGCGGATGGGGCGCGACGGGTCCGTTTTACGGCCCTTCAGCGCCATCTTCTTCTATTGTCCCTTCATTTTTACAGTCCCGGTTCGGAGACCGAATGGCCGATTAAAAGTAAACACGTCCCCGGGCGGCCGAGGAGACGGAGCGGGAAGCTCCCGAGCATAAAGAGCACCTGCCGCAGCCCGAAACAGACGCGGACCTCGCGCTAATGTTACGCCCGGTGTATTAAGGATCATCGCGAACGGAGGCCGGTCGGCGTCCGCGGCGTGCTCGAGTGGGGGCGCATAACGAGCGGCCGGACCCCACGCTGTTCGCTTCGGGAAAAATAAAAAAAACAACGTTATCACGGAGAACATCCGCGCGTATCGAAAATTCACACCAACGAAGGCGCCAGCAGGTCGATTCATCTCGCACCGTAGCTCACAGCACGGTGAAGCAGCTCCACTACCGAGGGCCTCTGTCGCCGAGCGCTCCGCGTCAGAGTAGCGCGGGTCGCGGAGTATCGCGACCGATAGAGCGGGCCGGGTGGGAATCATAAACTAACATAAACCTCGGGCCCGCACGTCCGGCGGCTAATTGTGCGGCCCGAGGGCGGTGCTAACAATATCGACTGAAGGTGAGCACGCGACGCGCATCTTGAGCAGCACTGCCATCGAGGGTGCCGGACTCGCGCTCATCGGCCACACGACAGCTATTGGAAAACCTTTGAAACAAAATATTATAGATTTTTTTTAATATTTTGTTTACATTTTCACAAATGCAAACTGTAAAGATAAAGCTCGACTCTCAACTTTTGTTTAATTTATTGGGTGGAATCAATTACATGTGTAATTAATGAGAAAACTATTTTAAAAATAACTACATATTCGACGATAGTAGATGTGATTTAATGAACTTTTATGAACCGAAAAAATCAGCATCATACTAGTTAAACCTTATCAGATTGAGCCCTTCCCGCGGCCCAAATGCGTGCGCCCACGAGTCCCGGTGCGGAAAGGGCTAATGTTGACGATAAATTTGTATTAATAACGTAATGAGATAACAAAGTGTGAGAAACGCCCGGCTGAGGATGCAGATCGGTGCTCGTTTGCCTCGGCGGACTGTTGGCCGCTGCGAGCCAAAAGTGTTCCCGGCGAAACGCGACCGGTTATTACTGGCTATACACGCATATTATTCTACATTTATGTTGGTAACATTGTGAAACATATTTTAAAGCTCGACCTCACTGAGTTGGCGTTATTGCCGAGAATACAATAATAAAGGATTAGTTTTCTGATTTTAACTTACGCGAATGCGTACATAACTCACACTCACAAGAATCGAGAATAATCGATCCATTTCATTGTCACCCCTACTTTATTTTCTTCTACCCCATTTTCTTTTTCATAGGCTCACACTAACGCTTTATCAATCCATCGTCTGTCTAATCCAATCTGATCTTTCTGACTCTCTGCGAGTCTCCGGGGGCTACTGGGAGACCCTCCGAGTCCATACGCGGTCCCAGTTTTGGAAAATATCCTGGATATTGTTTTCGTGCCAACATCGCACGAAAGTAAACAAAACTTTCGCTCAAATGAACTAAATGGAAAAATGACTGCTACAAAAATGTACGCGGTTATTACGAATATAGAATTTTTACAACTTAATAGCGGTCTTTTTTTAAATGTCGAAAATATTTCCGTACAAAAATGAACAGAAAAATTAACTGAAATGTCTCTCTTTCGCGGTACGAGAAGAGCAATTGGCCGTTCAGGTCACGTACATACTAGGGCTGGCCTAATAAATACGACTGAAAACATGTTTTCGGGTGTTAATTTTTCTATTTAAAATGCATAGGGCGGCAACACGGATGAAGTGTTTTGAATTATTAGTAACATTTTATAATTCCGCGCACAGAATAACCCAACGGAGTATGAAAATCAATGCGCAAACAACTATTCACTTTAGGACGTCACGGAAGTATCATTGGAAAGATGCAAAATGTATTTTTAAGAGAAAAGTCGAATGTTCGAACTGATTTCAACAAAAAGTGGAGCCAAACTCGAAGAGGTAAGATCGGTCTCAGACGCAGGATTAAATTAGCAGATGGCGGATCGGTAATTTCACGATTCGTTTCCCAAGCGGGTCGCTGCCGAAGATAATCCGGCGCTCCGGCACAGGCACCATCACGCCGGCCGCGGAGCAGCGCCAAAACAAACATCCCTCAATCCGCCGCGGCATCCACTCCCTGCCGCTCCAGCCTTCTCGGCTATAAAGTATACGAAATAAACAGCTGTAGCCGTTCGGTCCTATAAATCATTCGCTAATTAACTCTGTTTCGGGCCGGGGCCGAGTAAAATCACGGAATCATAACGGACCCGCCATACTGCCGGCCGCTTTTGTAGGTTAATTAAATTTGAGCACGGCACAAGTGGGCTCAGCGCGCGTGGCGGCCATTTTGAAAACTCAAAAAATATTCCACGCTTTATGTTGTTTGGGCGGCGGAGAGACTCGCCATAGGCAGAGCTGGACAAACCAAACAATGCACGCGTCAGGAGCGACTCGCCGCCGGTGTACTCCCAAGAGGGTTTATATTCTCAAGGACGACATTATGCAGGGCAGCGCGGATTAAAAACACCGAGGTGGACTTGACAAAATCGATAGTCACTTCACAGCGAATTCAGAAGAAGGAGCGTAGCATCTAGAGAAATGTTATTGTGCGACCTTAAACAATACAACTGTCGTCAAACTAGCGGGCGGCAATGGCGAGGGCTACGTTCGGAAAGGGGTCCGATTTGTCTATTTCAAATTAAGCGTACAAAGGTTTTAATGTAACAAACCTAAAATAACTTTGCATTTTTTTAAGGTAATCAATTATTAAAAACAAAATACAATCGTTTTATTATAAATAACGGACGAATCAAAGTAAATTTAGTTTTTTGACGAATGTAAAAAATTAAGCACCAAATGCAAACAATTATTCATATTAAAGTCTACTTGGTGTGTTAAATATACCCATTTGTTATGTTAAAAATATGTTTAGGATAAGAATTACAAGAGATTTAGAAGAGTGTAATTTTCCATAATAAAATATTTTTCAATTTATACTAAGCACAAGGCAAGTTTAACAAACATAAATAGCGTGTGTTTACAATTATAAAGTTCGCTGTATCGTTCATCCATGTAAGATTAAAGCGTTGCGCAGAAAACTTCTACCGTTTAGAGCTGTCCGTAACTTTTTTCATTTAATCTCGATACGAAGAAAACAATTTTCATTACGTCGAGGTTAAAAGCCTTCAATAATTAAGCCCATTCCCTCGCACTAACATACTTTCAGCGAATTTTTAATTTGATTCGCTGCGTATGTAAACAGCGACCTGACAAACAAACACCTCCCGAAAGGCCATCAATCATGGGAACGCTTACATTAGTCACGTTTTAATTGAATCACTTAATCTTAGTTCAGCCGTGATAAAAAAATATACGGCCAGAAGCGAGCCGCCTCGGCTGCAGCGCGGCGCGTCTGTGCGATTATTTATTTACACCGTGTCGACAACTTCACTTTGCGCGACTAATGACCTCGAGTTTGATTTTCATAATTATAATTCATAATCCGGGAGTCGTTATTGAGTCGTTCGTCTGTTATTTGCCTCACTAAAATTGTTGTAAAAATTATACGGCCGCAGCTTTCGCCTTTTGGGTTCGGTCGCGCGCGCCGGGCAGAATGTATAGGGAAATAATTTGGAGCGACTTAATCAGCGTATATTAGGGATAAACCCGACCGCGCCGAGGCGTACATATTAAAAAATGCGCGATAACTTTTAGGCGGCCGAGATACACGGCAAAACGGCGCCGTTCCGAGAATCCGTATTGGTGTTCTCGGCCGCCAAACGATGCTGTATAACGAACAATGGCCAATGAAAAGGTGTTCCGGTGCGTCGCTTCACTTATTTTATTGCGCAAAGTAATCAAGGGCCCGTGCTCCTTAAACAATAAAAAGGTCCCTCGCGTGATGCGAATATTAACAAGGGCGCATTTCATTTTATCTTCAGCCGGCGAGGGGTCAGATATGAAATGTAGATTTCCCCAGAAGATATGGCGAGGCGGCCACTATAAAACGGCGATTATGTTTTAAGAAAATTAAAAGCGGCAGGGGAGTTAATTATTCTGCATCGTAAACGCAGCTCGATTCCGAAGTGACATTAGGCCGGACGCTAAAAAGGTGATTATTATTAGGAAATTATATTTTTTTACGAATCCTCCGGGTTTTAATCACCGCCACCGACGGGGAGTCAAGAAAGAGATTTGCGTAGTCCAGAAACTCACACAATTTATTGTGGCATTTTCGTGCTGTAAAAAAACCATAACTTCTAATTACGACAATTCAATATTTAACAAAAAATAAAATAATTATATATTACTCAGAATAAAAACGCAGTCGGCTAGTTCTTTTCTGAATAGAAGCACTTACGAAAAAATACGGTTACAATTTAATGCGCCGAAGATAATATTTTCAGCGTGGTGTGAATTTTCAGCACCTCTCAGATAAAAAGCCATACCGCCAAAGCGGCGAATCCGAGACTATATCATTCTAATGTGCTCGGAATCGCGGCATAATACCTCGGGGTTCATAAGAGAGTCGATGTATTCAATAGGGCGCGGTGCGGGAGACAGCGGTGCAATAAAACCCCGGAGGGGCTGCGGGGCGGCGGGGCTGCGGGGCTGCGGGGCTGCGGGGCTGCGGGGCGGCGGGGCGGCGGGGCGGACGGCGAGAGGCGGATTTATCGCGCGGGCGAGTGCGGCCGCGGCCAAGCCGCCCGCGCCGCGCCCGCTCGGTATCTCTTTGTATAATATTTGAATGAATCCTTCAAATACACACAAAACACCGCACCCACTTCAATAAGTATGCTAAACTTAACGGCCTTGATGAAATCAAAAGGAGCTCTCGGCCGCTTCGGAGGTGGCAGATGAATCACTCGAGATACGCACTTCATTTGCAGGAACGTACCGCGAGAGAACGAAAGTCCCCGAGGGTCGAAATCGAACCTTCGGCTTTGCCGTGTGGAGAGGCAATATCCGCGATCGTCAGGCGGACCCATAATTAATAATACTTAACAAAAACTGATACAGAAAGGTCGAGTTAGCGGTGGGAATTATTTTTTGCCGAATAATATAATTGAATTCGGAAAAAATTCGCAGCAAAATCTCAATGGGGGACGGTAGTATTTTCTTCGACGCCACGCTGCGAGCGGAAACGGTTATTTTAATTTGATTTTTTGCGCGTTTTTGGAATTACTTTGCCGAGATTTCGAGCAGACTTACGAGAGATCGTATCTAACCGCCTTCTCGAGGACGTTTACGGAAAAATCAAAAGTTTAATATTAGAGCCTCCGAGCTGTTGTACGAACTCGTTAGAAGAGGGAGAGTGCGTACTCAGGATGCGTCTGGATACGAAAAGGATGGAAATTGACGGTGAAATGTGGCACGGGAAAGATGTTATCACATTTCCGAGACAACGGAAGTGACAACTGTGAGAATCACGTTATATACAAAGGTAACCACTAGCGGAACGCTCGACTCGACCTTTAATAAAACACAATAAGCCATCGCAGGGTCGGAGGGAGGAGCCGGGTCGACTGGCGACAGCTCAATCGGTATTTAAATGTGTGCGGTCGAGCTCGCGGCGGACTTACTATTTGTATGGTGATGCGCGCGGTAATTAAGTAAAGAGTGCCCTCCACGGCAGGAACAGTCGAGGGGACTAATTGCACAGGCATCGCATGTTAAATTAGTTTTCCTGCAGTCAAATTACAATAATAATGCGGTTAATTTTACAGCTCTTATTAATTTAGAGAAGTTTTGCCGCTTTGAAAGGATGTCTCACAATCAGCACGCGTTTTGATATTTGCAAAAACACCTGGGTTGCTAAGCAAAAAAAAACAACCAATAGACGAACTACCGCGGTTTTATATTTTGAAATAAGTTATTCACAACGGTTTATTTTTGTTTTCACCTTTGGAATTATATAAACAGCACTGAGTAATTAAAAATTTAAGCACTCTGGGCGACTTACTTTGGGAAACCCTGTTGATTTTAGAACAGCGCCGACGTATACATGCGAAATTCGTGAGTGTAAATACAGTACTGCATAATCAAAAAAATGATTTCATATTTATACAAAAAAAATCAGTTACGATTTACGTGTGAGTGCTTTGTTTCAATTTTTGTATTTTTATGAATACATAAATAGTTTTAACCGATGACTTGTATTTTTTTATATTTATGAAAAACGTTAACCTCTACTTTTTCTTTAGTCTAGACTTATTTTGAAGTCAAAAAAGCTTAATTACAGCATTCTTTTATATTTCTTCACTTTTAAATACAACATAAATATTTCTAACGACACTAGTAGTAGGTTGTGAGAAAATAACCATCGAAGTTAATGCTGTTTTTTTGACTGAAATGAAAAATAAATAAGCAGTGTTCATATGTGCATCAGAGTGTAGATCGCCCTTACTTAGTCCAATATATGTAAAGTTGTCTTATCTATAAAATAATAAAAACGCAATCGCAGTGCTTCCGGTCTGCCAATAAAAAACAATAAGTTTGTAGTAATATAACTAACATAAAAGTTCTCCGCTGCTAGGGGTCATTAGTGTTTACTTAAATACGATCGCACAATTTAGCTTACGGTATTTAGTTCACGTAATGCCAATATATTCAAAGCATTCGTGTATTGAACGTTGCCGAATTAATTTAGAGGAGTAAAAACAATATATTTTGTTAGGGGCGAATGTAAAACATGAAAACCATATATACGTAACTTATTGGATAGCACGGACCTCTTTTTAAATTTTCTATATGTTATAGGGGGTTTGCATCCATTTATTATTACATATATATATATATATATATATATATATATATATATATATATATATATATATATATATATATATATATATATAAGCGCGTCGGAGTCCTCTAGAGGGCGATCCGCGCCACACGGGGGGCTGCGGGACGCTCTAGAAATCAAATTACGTATTACCTGCCAACACGGTATCGGGAATGAGCCGACACGGAGCTTTTTTACTTCACGATTATCTGCCTATGAATTATTATAAACTGTTCATAAAATGAGAAAAATAATAATTGTTTTATATGTATACACACTTTAGATGAGGTCAATATACCCCATTAAAATTTTATAAAATGCATTATTTTCTGAATTGATAATATTTCTTCGTACAAAATAATTATTTGCGGTATTTATTTTTTAACATAAAAAATACATCATTTTATTAATTCTATAAATATTTGAATAACTTTATGCCCTAAAATAAATATTTAAAAAAATATATATTGAAATTAAAAAATAAGACAAAATTTTATATTTTTGTATATTTTTAAGACCTCCACAGAACGAAACACGATTAACACCAGATATTAATTTGCCCGTAAAAACGACTAGAATGTATTATATACAAACTATATTGTTTATGTGATCCTAACAAACACACCAACTAAAGCAACAAGATTAAATAAAATTTGATGAGGTGATATTATACATTTTTACTAGATAAGGGGGAAAAAGACATTGAACACAATGCACTTTACCAATATTACACCACCATTGTTAACTAAAAACACACGTGTACACGTGCATACCTATATGTAACATGAAACCTGAATTTTTATACGTGAAAAACTTTTTAAACATAGTGGGATCCGCGCCAGGGGAGCATCGCAGCCTAATGGACGCGCCGACACTCGACACCGGCGCACATGAAGACGCGGTGTTATGGGAGCTGCAGCCGCCCGGGAGTGGCTGTGCCGACCCTGAGTCGCTCGCCTAAGTGAAAAATATTTTAAACCGGGAGACACGGAACCTTAAATTCAAAGCGGCAAACGGTAATTTAAAAAAGAGCGTATAAATCTAATTTCCATTTATTTTTGATAGTTTTTTTTCAATAATAACTATACTGAGTATGTCGGATTAAATAACAACAATAATTTTTTTTTTAATTACTTCTACGTTATGGTAATCCATATATCAGTGAAAATGATTAAATACTTGTCCTCACTACATCAGTGGTAATTTCACATGAGCTCCGCTACCTTTCACGAGGTTCCAACAAAAATAAGTACATATTACAAAAAACCAATTAGTACCGTACAAGTAAACGAATGCGGGTCGTGTGAACGAGTGGCGCATACATCCGAGAAAATTAATGTGTTCAGTGCAATTTCTATTTATCTGCTGTTTACATTTAGCCGAAAAACGTTGCGGACTTCTCGTGAAAACTGCCAAGTAAAATATCGAGTCTATTGAAGTCTAAAAATACATCCACCTCGGAGACTCTCTCTTCAGTTCCGCGGCACTGTCAGATGATATTACATGCTGTATTTCTCACGTAACGGAGTTCCTAACAAATCCTGACAGACATAGAAAATACTTATCTGATATATGGATGACGTCATCTTATTTATAGAGGTGGCGCGCTCTCTCTCTGGGAAATTAAAAAAATCCACAACGGAGAACTGGCGAGAAAAAACATTACGGAGATATCGATAGTATACCAGTAGAAATAATGGCAAATAAAAACACTGAGACAGTTGTGATAAATAATAAGACAGACGTACGTATGTAAAATAATAATCATATTATATTCTTTGATATCTGATGTTTTCTTTCAAAATACCCTAGCTGTTATGAAAAAAATCAAATTGACATTTCATTCAAGTGAATCGCATAAATAAAATTGTCATATCACGTGCACATTATAAATATTAAATATAAGGTACAAAATTGTTCAAATGTAAATAAATCAGTTAAATTTCATGAGGTTATGTCAGAGTTAGATATTTTAAAAATATTTTTTGTTGCTTTGCAAAAGAATAGATGAGCTTTACTATGCAAACACCCAACGGTCCCGAGACGCTCGCGATTTCAGCGTATTATCTGTCTTGTTACGATCGCAGCTGTTTTGAAACCGCATATATATTTTAACATACCGGCAGGTTCACGCCGCTAATATTAGTTAGACTTAAAAAAAATCGAATGTTTGAGTCTTCATCGAGAAGTGATCAGGCTCCAGTAGTGTAAACGAATAAAAATACGCAGCTTTACATTACAACTCCATAATATTGCGTGTATGCTTATCAATTTATCAAACACCCCCAACCTGGGTATGAGAATATTGCAACAGCAACTTCGAACTAAATCACTTCAGATAACACTACCCTAGATTTACACAAATTATTTAAGCACACGTCAAGCCGAGCGAGCATAATTTAGGGCATTGTGGACTTGGAGATGCATCATCGCCGGGGAGGAGTAATTCCTCGCGCGGCCACGCTGACCGGGCCATGCAGTGTCAGCGGCAATCAGCGGCGCGCTCCATGCCGGGGAAATCAACGTCGTGGGGGCGAACACACGAAATCTAGAGATGCGAAACCACATTGAGAGCGCTCGGTATTCGCTACAAGACGGAAATAAGCCGATACAAGTGTTCTTATATACCGCTACTGTCAAAACTGGGGCTTTTGTATAGTTGCACTTGTCCTCGTTTGTTTTCTATCGATTTCGAGGTAGTATTGAATGGTTGCGAGGTAAATTCAACAAATGAATCCAACTTCAGCGTACATCTTTCATATTGTTTAAGTATTAAGATGCAACATTTATCATATATTTCGGTTACGTCAATTTGATCAAACCAATCGAGTTTTATTTTCGCCCAAGTACTTCAAGCCCAGTTTAGCATCTCGACCTTCAATTGCAGCCGCGGCCTACTAGAATAACCTGAATCTTGCACGAACCACTAACATGACGCAATCAAGAATTCAATTATCCCCGCTTGTGTAAATATGCCGAGTGCCGCAGCCGGCGGAGTGCCCGCGCGCCGAGACAAAGGTCTCTCCAAAAAGCCGAAATTCGCAAACAAGACGAGACTTGTACCGAATCTCGGGCGTCTGCGTCAATCTCGGCGAGGCTGGAGTTCGCGGCTCTCCCCCGGCGCGTCTAATCGCGGGACAATCGAAACAATTAGACAGTCCCGTGGCGGGCGCCGACTGGGTTACGCGATACGCGAGGGTAGATATCTATAAGACGCGGACTTTATGAAATTCGGCCAGTGTGGGAGATAATCAAATGCGCCCCGTGGCGGAGCAGTCGCGCCGGCCCGACTTTTATACGTTATAAATATCCCGCCCGAGCGGGCTGCGCGTCGGCACAAATGCAATCTCCAGTATTGTTTTTTTTTTGTTTGTTCGTGTAAGCTAATTTTGGTGTTGCGAAGAAAAGCGAGACGATTCAAAGGGATTGAAAATTGAATTATGAAGCAAATGTAAAAAAGATAAAAAGAACCACTCGAGAATACACTCACCGAGGAAAGCAAGAAAAAATACAGACTCGATGCGAAATACCCCCCGGAGTACCCGGAAGTTAGCGCGTCTGTAGAAATTATTAGTGTCAAATAAAATCCGCAAGGGCGACGCGAGAAGCCGACCGGTTAAGTGACCCGAAGAGCGTTTTCCGAGGTCGAGAGCTCGCGGGCGGGAGCGGGCGGGTCGCGTAATGGAGGAGACGGCCGTAATGCAATCGAAGGCTTTGTCTCCGGGCTTTTACCTAGCGCGCCGCTCCTGTTGTCTTTTGGGATTTGGCGCTTCCCCCCCCCCCCCCACTTTTTAAGAGCGAAATCGAATTCGTCATCGGCGCGGCAGACGGCAGCCCCGCCGCCTCCTCTCCCGACTGCCTCGTAATACCAAATTTCATTGTGGACGTACGGCGGGGCGCTTTGTAGAAAGCCAGAGAATTTGCACAATTCGCAGTGTTGTTCTTGTTTGATGAGGCGGGGCGAGCCATTTGCTCGGAGAAAAGTACGCGCGTTTGGACAAGCCGCTTAATTTACGACCAGAATCGACTGAATAAACCGACAGCGCATTAAAACTGCCAATCGATGCGGTCTGTTCTCGAATTCAGAGGGGCTCCGGCGGCACTTTCCGGCGCCTTTAGTCACTTAAACGCTTAGCTTTTTTTCTAAAAGAAAAGCGTCATCGATATCAGTAACGAGTCGGCGGCGCGCTCGATATCTGGACTGGGACGTTTCACACTCGAGTGAATAAAATATTTCATAAAGAAACAATAGGAGGGAACAAATAAAACAATGGAGCATATTCTTTATTTGCCCAGTACCTCCGTGGTTATTTTGTAAATGCGTAAAGAAAATTTCTTTAGAAGCCATAACTACATTCACAGCCAAAAAACTGAAGAAATACGTTCTAAAAAAGAAACACATTTTTTATCAATTTCTATACCTATGATATTCGAATCGAAAAAAAATATCAAAATATACCTCCTCTGTATGTACGAGACAAAACGCCCAAACGAGCCAAACAAAAACGCACAATAATACAAATCATCTGTTATTTTCTCGCAGTACGTTCAGTCGTGAGGAGCGAGCCGCCCACCTCGTCGCCGCGTAAGGGAAGCGTCTTATTGCAGGCCTCGCCGCGGCCGGCCCGAGACTCCGGCCCCGACTGCGCCTCACTCCGGCGGCCCCAGCAGGCGATCCTCGAGCGGGCCCGCTGTTTAGAAACGGTCCAGATTCCGGAAGATTAAACAAACGACTTTCTTCAGTGAGCATTTCAGAGGAAGTTTACATAACTGCCTTTGTGTAGCCTTCTCTTTTCCATATTTGCGAATTGCGCACTAGAGGTATTCTCGAGCGACGCCGGCGAGGAGCCCTTACCGCGTGCGTAAATATGAAGTACCTCGAGACGAATTATCCCATTACCCTAATTATATAATAAAACTACTCCTCACGAACCGATACGGGCGGAAAAGCCGCGCGGCCAACGAGCGCCGCACTCGGAGAAGGCATTTCTCCGCGGAACGCCGGCGTAATAAGGTTATTTACTGAAAAAAACCCAGTGAAGAAGCCATGAAGCACACCTGGCGTCTCCGCCGCAGAGCGCCCGGGACGGCCGCGCCGCCAATTATGCCGGCTGCGGCTCTTAAATCACACGCGGCGTGCGTTATCTCCGGAGTGATGGAATATATTATTTCAGATTCACTTCGCAGAGCAGAGCAGAGCCGCCGGCGGGCCGCGGAACGACAGATGTCGCGTTCGTAAACGGTGCAATTTCATTCGCGTTAACTCGACACGCGCACGCTAGCTCGCCCGCGCTTTTTTGTTTGGCGAATAAGCGTATGCGCGATGACTGGAGTGCGTTTGATGCGGGAGGGAGAGCTCGGCGGGCGAGGGGACGGGGGGCGAGCGATTTATAAAAGCCGCTCTGTCTCGCTTTTTGTTTACAGAGAAAAACAACCTAGATGTAC
The DNA here is from genome assembly GCA_022113835.1 of Atopsyche davidsoni. Lineage (NCBI taxonomy): Eukaryota > Metazoa > Arthropoda > Insecta > Trichoptera > Hydrobiosidae > Atopsyche > Atopsyche davidsoni. The sequence continues at coordinate 11,352,515 of JAILWY010000023.1, forward strand.
TCGCGGCTCCTTTCGCTGCATAATTTGAAAATAAAGGAGTCGTAACGATAAAATCTCTCTCATCTCGTACCCCGTTCTCCCTCGCGGATCCTTCGGATATGACGCCCGGCGAGCGGCGCGGCGCCCCGTCGGGATACTTGCACCCGGCAGGCAGATAATATTTCGGTGGCGTTTTTAAATTTTTCATATAACTTAGCGACGGAAAGCTTCGTTGTCGCGTTGACCTGAAAAGTGAATTCAAAGGTGACTCCGCGAGGTTCGAATGCGCCCGCCCGCCAGTGATGACGCGGGGGCTGCAGCGGGAGTGCTCCGCGGCCCGAGCGCTTCCTCGAGATGAGGCACCCTCGACCGAGTGCGGATGACGAACGAATTTCCGCAAAGTATGGACGCGACATTTCAATTGAACGGTATCGAAAGTCATTTCAAAAAATAATACGAGTGTTTTATTTATCAGTCGGCTCGCATCTACATTGATCCTCCATAGAGCCTTCCCCACAAAAGTGACATTACTTTACGAAACAAAAACGGACATTATTTCGATTATGATTCGATTCTGCCGATAAGGTCGGAGTCAACGAGCGACAGCCGGTTTCCATTCGTAGAATCGATTTTGATACTTCCGCGTCGTCGTTTGCATAACAATACAAATTCTATAAAATCGTGTTGTTCCCGATATAATAGATATCCATTCATTCAATCGGTAAAAATAATTATATAAATAAATTGAAAAGAAAAACTTATGTGATATTTTAACAGTAATTTAGATATGTATCCATAATTTAGATTACTGGAATCGATGGGCCGATGAAAATTAAATATTTGTATACCCAATCGTGCCTGCTGTAAGCAATCAAGGCAATTATTTAATTTATACAAATCGTCTCAGTAGTGAATCACTGTAGCGGGTCGATGGCGGGCACGGCGGGTCCTCGGGTCCTCCCTCGGGCTGCCCGCGGCGAGCGTAAATCGGAGCGGGAGTTTCAAAAAACAAATGAAACAGAGCGGGCCGCGCCGGCGGGCTCGTCCCGCTTTATCCGTTAATTTTTTCCTCGGGCGATTCGCCAGAAGATACGAATGAGCTAATTAAAATCACTAGCCCGCCTCCACTTTCGAAACATTTTGTTTTAATTATTTTTTACCGGCGAGAGACGCTCCGCGGGGGCGAGACGCCCGAAAGGGGGTTCCCTTCGCCGCAAGAATCTAAATGAATAATAAATTTTTGAAATACGGCCGACGAATTAGCCTGGGCGAAGTGTGAACGGGTACGTTTTTTTCGTCTCCCGGTGGATGAGAAATCTCCAGAAGCTCGGAAGAATGAATAGCTGAAAAATAGAGGCGCGCCTCTCGGGGGGAGCGATGAATAGTAATGGGATAATAAAGTTTACAATCGGCAGTCCCGGGAGACAGGCGTTAAAAGATTTTACAGTTTAGTTTGCCCTTCGAGTAATTACGGGAGGCGGAGAAGAAAAGACGCGCAGCGCGCGGGAGACTTCGGTAGTGATGGTCCGTCGAAAACGCGGGGGAGTTCCGTCAAAAGAGTGAGGTTCTGAGAAATAATAATTAAGATTTAAATATAATTTACAACACACAGTCCGTTTCGTTCCGAGCTGCTGTCGGAAAAGGGTCGGCATTATTAAATTCCAGAAGTCCCCGGCAAACTGCCGTCGATCGAACAACACTGCAAGTCCCCGTTAAGAGGACCTTTTTTCCCGGGACCCGAATTAAACTTTTCGCGCTGCAGGACCGAGAGGCCGTAAGTCTGTCCCCGAGAGGAGGCGGCGGGGAAACGAATGGGGAAAGAATTTTTCAATTAATTAGCTAATTAACGAAGGGAGTCGGGCCGGGATCGGCGAGACGACGTCGACAAACGGAGGCCGGGAATGACTGCGCGCCGGGCTTGCGAGTTCTTCGCGAAGTCGACAGCGACGCGAGACAGCCCGCGGGGGGCTTTCAATCGAGAAGTTCGATTTTAAATGACAACTAACGCTCTACATACTATCAGACTTACATAATAGTTCTATAAGTAGTACAATGAGTAAACTACGCCATTAGAGTATTTCTTAGACGCAATAGGTATTTATGTAAAAATAAGGTTGAACCATATTTTGTCTTTTACTTCAAAAAAAAATTAGTTACCTGCTGAAAAATACATTACCAACACATGCATACTATCATGTATTGGTTGTTTGAAAAATCTAAAAAAAAGTATGCACCATTGACAACAAAAACGCTACGAACTAAATACATCGACTCATTATTAAATAAACCACGTTTGACCGAACTGAACAAATGGAAAAAAAAAAAAACAAAGAAATTTAATCACATGGGTGATTTTGCATATTCATCTCGATGTCGGGCATTCTTGACCCCAGCGCTCGAAAAAGCTCGAAGGCAACAACCTCGACCCTTCCAAGACCAGAAGTAAGATGAAAAAAGAAGGGTTTGTTTGTTTGATGATTGACACGCGGGCGGCCGGCGGCGCGCCTGTTTGCCCGGCCGATGACTTAGGTCAGGCGATTGGGCGGATAAATAAATAAGTTGCGGGAGCGGGCCGGGCCGCCCGCCGGGACGGCAAACACCGCCGGGCCCGCTGCCTCTCGAGGTGGGGCGCCTGTTTCGGAATAAATAACTCGTCCCTGGGAATCTCCTATTTACTTGAGAGGTTCACCTATTTACCTTGGTTAGAATGTTTGCCCAATATTAAGGGATTAAAACTATTTTCATGGTATTTGTGTTGAAATCAGGTCCATGGTAAATCATACGATTTGTTGGGATTTCATGAAAATATTTTACGATTCGTGTGTGGAATCAGAATCGGCCGTTTTATAGCCACTACTGTATGTGGGCCCACAGGCGTACAGATTGATTAAAAAAATGTTTTGTAATCACGCTTGGCAAACGAGATAGTAGTTTGGAAAAGATTTGCTGATTTGTTTTGATTGGGCCATTTTTACTGTTGTAGTTCAGTTCAGTGATTGACAAGCTTACAACTCAAAAAGTAAAAAAAAATGATTCCAGACGATTTTTTTTCCATATATCTATATATACTTTTTTTTTTGTTTTTGTATTTCAATTCATAATTATACAATATTAACAGCATATAATATATAAATTAAAAACGTCAATCGATAGATCAAAGTGTGATAAATTATGAAAATACATTTGCATCAAATTCATATGGATGACTGATCGCTATGAGCAGATTGCCGCCCACCAGCGCAAGCGACCCGCACTTTGCACTCCCCAAACCACCACCAGCACGGATCTCATCGCCGCCAACTGAACGACTGCCAGTCTCATCCTTCGAACAAGTCTCCTCGCATCCAAGCCCCAATGTGTCATATGCAATTTTGAACCGCTCGGCGCAAAGCACCGACCGAACAATTGCTGGACATCGACTTGCAGCCCCGCGACGTCAGCCGGCTCAGCCCGCAGCTGACACGGCCGCTGCTACTAAGTGACATTGACACCCTCAACAGGGTTGATATGCAACTGTGTGATTTGCATTATCAGGAATCTGCGCTAGTATACCCGAATCCATAAAACGCTACTCATTAATCTATCGAAAGGTTGACCGTGAGTATTTGAATACGTTTTATTTTCTCTTATTTTTTTATTATCTCATTTAAAAATGAGATACCTGCGGCTGTTCTGAAGTGAAATTCTCAATTTATAATCAAAATAAGAAATAACAAAAGCAACATATTATTTAAAGCATATTGTATATGACAACTTTCAATATGATTTTAACAAGATTTTTTTTTATTAACTTTAGATGAGTAAGAGCTTTTAAATTAAACAGCATACAAAACAACAATACGATATTTAAGAAAGTATTTTACATATTTTTAATAAATTCAAATATATATATATATGTGTATATATATATAGACTGATTATTTAGTCGTCTAACTATTATTTATCAAATACGTTTTAATAAAAATCACGCATAGAAGGAAAGAAATCTTTCTTTCTCGGACCCGATGTATTAAGAGGTAAGCAATACGATGGCAATATTTCCAAGTGACTTGTCTTATCCTCAGCCGTGATCGGTCCAAATGAAAACTGAAGAAAAGCCAAAAGAAAACAAAAAATGAAGAAAAACCAATTTGGCGAAGTATGTGAGAGACAACACAACTCCATGTTGACAATTTCTTCCAGGAAACCACAATTATTGGAAATAGAATGACTGGCTTTTTCAGTTTTCTTTGTGAAAAGTCGAGCAAACAAGTTTTGAGTTTTTCATTAGCAATGGATGCACAAAAATATAAAGAAAAACTCCATAAATAAAAAACCCATGTTCTTCTTCACTGATCAAAGGAAAAATAACTTAAGTATTCAATATTTTTTGACCAAGATTGCTTGGTGGAATTTCGTTTTAATATTTTAAATAAAATGATATTTTTCCACTTGTTTAATTTTATCTGTGACCAGTTTCACCAACCTTTCACGTAAGCATTATCAAACGACGTTCATTTGATGATGCTAACCTGTGGAAAAATCACTTAAGTATTTTATTCAAAATAGCTTCATATATTTAGTCTACAACTGGTATTTTTGTATTTTGTTACAATATTCAATTCAAGATGAAGCCTCAACCCCGACGTGGAAGAGCTCCGCCATCTTTGGACCAGAAGTTATACATTTATTTAATCTTTATCAGAAATAAGTACAACGCCATCTATGTATGACCTAAACTTTCGTGTATAGTAAAATGTTATCCCAGACACGAACCTACACAAGAAAACACTCTCTACATATCAAATTCGCATCTGATCGATAGATGGCGCTTTACACAACTTCATTGCTAACCATTGAAAAATGTGTATGGCCTGAAAAATTGACATATATATTTACATTAATATAATTGTAAAGATTGATCTTTGACTTCCATATCATTTCATTATTTTATCTTCATATTCATTTATAATTACTTGTATTAAAGACAACTGTGTGAAAATAAATTCTCTAATTGGAATTCATTTATGTTAGAAATAAAAAAAGTAAAGTATTAAAGATAATATACTTACAATTAAAGATGCCAATCAGGTGTGTTAGCTGTCTTCAAACTGGATGATGGTACTTCAGCAGCGATATCCTGAAAAGAGACCAAATTTTGATTACAACTCAAATCTTACAATGCGCTAATTATGCACGGTTTTGGTCATCCTTAGTTTTGTGTATTAACACTTCGGTTATAAGTATAAATACCATATCTATATAAAAAATTAAAAACTTGTTCTTCAGTGACAGCCACGTTATCAGACCTTTTAATTGCCATTTCTTTTTAATATCTTTCTCTTTACAAATTCGTTAATAGTTCATGAAGTGCCCATTGTTGTGAACAATCCCATTTCGCTTAGCAGGGATGCCACTGAACGGCGTGGGCTATACTTCATGACTTTAGATTTAAACTAAATGGCTGCAGAAGTATTAATAAGCTAATTTCAACTTTACATGGACAGATACATCATTTTCAGTGAAGGGTTCTACTACCCCACCTCCTACGATGTAATCTTACACTGAGGAAATTTTATACTTCATCTTGTGTATAGCAACAATTTTACTAAAAAAAAATCAAGTATAAATAGTTAATGGATCTATAATATTAGATATTGGATTTCATAATAAAGTTCTCAAGTTAGTAAAATTTTATAATCAAAACTATGTGTTTACTATACTATATAATTTTATAATCAAACTAAATTCTTAAAACCACCACGTGTTAATAATTCGAAACTATTATTATCTAGCTTTCAGATTTGTTATGCAAAAACATACCCATTTTCAATAACAAATGATTCTACAATTTCTCCTAAATTTAGAAATGTGTCATATTTAAAAAAATATATATTTATTGTTGTTTTTCGATTCATCACAATTCATTTTAAGATATATGGAAAACAAAATTTTTATTTTTTATTTTTGACATCCTAATTTGTTTGCTGATTGTAATAATCTATTTAATTTTCATAACTGTATATATTCTAGTATCACCACACTTTTTACCACAACAGAAGACCTAAACGGTTTATCTCTCGCTTACTGAATAATGACCAACCTTAATAATAAAAAAATAATAATTAAATAAGATAAAACGTACTGAAGAAAAAGAATGTACATAATATATGCTAATTGCAGAAAATATTTATTTTATAACCCTAAAATGAAAACAATAATGTATTTACAATGACATTCTAATTGTAAAGTGTTAATTTTTAAATATATTTTGCAATTAACATATTCTAAGGATTAGTCCACCCATTGATAGAGAGTATACATTAATCGTTATTTAAATTTTTACGTTCATCATAAATTTCTTAAAATAATTCTTACATTAAAAAACCATAAGTTATAGGAATGTTTAGTAAAATCTTTCTCAACTTATTATTTATATACTCTATGTCTTCTTGTTCAATTTGAATGAATGTGGACTTGCCCTACTGCCGAAATTATAGCACTTCACTGCAAATATGCTGTTCTTTTCCAAAAAATTAGATAGAAGTTTAACTTCACCACAATAAGATGCAACAGGCATTTTTATAATTACTATGGAAGACTAATTAATGTTAATACTTACGTAAAAGATTTGAAATTTAGGGTGGAAATTTTTATTATCAATACTACCCTTTTTCTTTAGTGTTTAATCCTTGATGTTTCGACATTTGAGTCCCAGTAACGAGGACATCTTCAGGAGTTTGAAATCAATTTAAATTCTCTGAAAATGACCCAAGCACCGGGACTGAAACCCCAGAAATTTATAAAAGAAAGGAGATACATTCTAAAATATATATTTAACACCAAATACAATACTTTGTTGATCTATCAAAAAAAATTGTTTAGTCAAGATTAAATTGAAAAATGCAAGCAGTCCTTAGATCGATTCTCAGGTAATACTTTAATTGTTAAGCCACAAGTGTTAATTAGGGTAGATCCCACTCTGACCATAAGGTGTTTTGGTTCTTCGTGCTGCAGAAGTACATTAAACATTGAAAATTATGAATATAGTTTCAGGTGTAAATTCTGCCAGTTAAGTAGACAAAAAGAATAATCGTTTTCATTATTGAATTAACAACTATAATGACGTTTCAAAAAACCACCACGAGCCTTGTAGTTCATTGCTATACTTTCAAAGTTGGCTTTCCACCAATGTCTAAAAGTTACTTAATAATGATTTGTATTTATTGAAAACGTGGTTTACTTTATTTTTTCTTCTAAAAAATTTTTTAAATATACATATTTTACCAATTTGTATCAAATGTGATTTGTGCAAATGTGCCCAGAATGAAATCTAATGAGCCAACGATGGTAAATTTAAGAAATTGAAGTTTGTACACAGAACTAGAAGTTTTTTTCTGTCATAAAATATATTAAATACACTTCTACATATTAGTAACTCACATATTTGTCGCACCTCGTCTTAAAAACACATATTAGAATATCCTCAAAAATTTCATAACTGAAGGGCTGAAGGAAGGGGAATATGTGAATGAAGTGAGCTTGGTAAAATTACCAGTCATATTCATATTATCTAAACAAAAATTAATATAATCTGACAACTAAAATTTTTTTTTTTTCAGACACCAATACCAAATAAATTCATAACACAACTCATATTTTTTTTCCATTACATGCAGTGGTTACTATTAAAGGTGTCAAAATCTTAAAATTACAAATAATGGACTTCCAATAGACAGATGAAGTAATATTGAAAAAAAACCACTGCGTTAAGAACTACACTGACACCGAAGCATCTAACTAAAATCAGGGACCAGTGAAGAGTGCATTGAATGCACGTATATTTTTAATAAAGATATAAGTATTATAAAACATAAAAAATCATAAATTTCTCTATATTTTACCATGTTTTTTGGATACAGTCTATAGACCTAGCTACATCTAGATAGACTAGTGAAAAGTGCAATGTGCATGAACCGATCAAATAGTTTTGTTGATATACAAACACAGCGATAATAACTTTTGATCATTTAACTGATTACAAAAATATTTTTTTGTGTACATATTATATTATAAACAAATTTATGTAAAACATGAAGTAAGCTCAAAGTTACTCTGCAGTTTCGCAATCTCATCTGACAGTGGTCATTTGAATTGTTTACTCTCAATCTATATTAGAATTCTAGTAATTTTACTATACACCTCAAGTATAATAACATTTTTTCATCGAATACGAATCGACAACTCACTATTAGCAGGATTAAATTCAGAAAACAACAAAAATATTCACTCACCGATCAAACAAATGTACACAGTAACCGCGAATTCGTCATTGTCGGACCTCCCTTGCTTATTTCCGGACACGGGATAAATACAAAATTAAAAATAACTAATTAAAAAGTCGTACGATCACAGTTTTGTCTCCACCACTCCCGGAATTCAAGTTACAATATATTTATTGACATAAACATAACCATCTGGCGGCCATATGCAATTTATGCCGCTGGTCGGAGCGTCGGTAAAACAGCTTTCTGTACCGACTTACCGACTGGCGCGGGGATTCAAATACACGGCAAGTGAAGCCGACATATTAATTTATATTTTTCCGTAAAACAAACTTAAGTTATTATAAAATACGTATTAAAACACAAGTTAATTAATCAAATACAATGATTGTCTAAATGAATACAAAGGTTTTTCAAATTTATCGCGATAATACGTAACTGTAATCACTTGTTAGATTTTTTTTGTATGCATGGCGGTTGGACAAAATTCCATTTGGTCATCCAATGTCTGAAATTCAGACTTTGTAAAATAAACAATAATTGTAACTAGGTACAAATCAAGTTGCAAAATCAGTTAGTTCAGTTTTCGTCAGCCCGTGGAGTTGTGTGCCGCGGGTAATCAGCGCGTGCCCTGTCAGCCGCGTGTACGTTTTTATCACTGTCACTGTAGGGTTTTATCTCTGCCTCGGGCTAAAATATTTTTTTCTCTCTGCGAATCAGACCCCGTGCAAAACAAACAAACCGTCCCTTTATATTTGTATTTAAACTATCAATGTCAATCATTCACTCTTCCGCTAAGGCTTTCGTGATTTGCAATAACCTGTCTTCGTTTTGAAATAAATATTTTCTTGTATTTCACGCTTTTCAAATCTTTAGCATTAAATAACGCATACCTACTTGTTTAAAAATATTATCAATCTACGTATCTTCAACACATGCACTATTTTCGTTAGTATTAGAAAATTGTTTATGTGATGTATTCAAAATATTTCATACGGTATTTCACAAACTTAATCCTTGATTGGATAAACATATATGTATATCTTGTAAATAAAGCCGAGACGATATTTTATTGATTGTATAGTTTAACTACCCTTTAAAATAATGAAATTCTTGTAAGCATTAAATATTGCATTCGCTATACATTTACTGCTCATGTTTGTACCGTATTTATATTATATTATATAGAAAGTTGATACACCATTGTTGTTTTGAATCTGTTTTCTAAATCCCTATAGACAAGTAAATTATGTAGACAATATTTAGAGCCCAGCTACAAGTGAAAAAATATCAACATAATATAGACATAAATACACGAAAACAATATCAAATTCTAAAATATAACTATGGTTTCATGTTCAAGTGTAATCAAATATTGACTAGAACATTTAGTTCGATCTTGAATCCTCGTGATCTTTGACATTTTGTCCTAAAGGATTTGAGTATTGCATTAAATTTTGCTCGCGGTTAAAACCGTGAAGTTATGCGGCTGAAGAATTCCGCTCCAGCATTAAGGATGAGAAGCACGTGCAGAGGTATTCAGGAGCGCAGCCACGCCAGGAAATGTCACTATTTTCCATTCTGAAGCCTCAGGTATGCTATAATTAGAGCATCTAATGAACTAAGTATTAATGTTTACAAAATTTTATGCTTTCATCGTCCTATTGACTTTTTAATTTATTGAAATATTTGAGAGGTTTTTAATTTTTTGTTTTCAAAATAAAAGTTTACTTTTATTTGTTTTCTTTTAAATTATAGCCCACTATATTTCTATTGTGTTTTAACTAGTCCACAGCGATTACTTAGCATTAAAATAACTTCAATTGGATTTTCATTTCAAGACAGTCGCCGCGCTATGTCATTAGAGCGTATCTCCAGCGAGCGCGAGAGTTGGAGTTTTGTGGAAAACTCCACAACAATGGATGGCAAACGTTAAATCCTCTCCATATAATTGGAGAAAATACTTCGTTAGCGCATTCGCGATCACAGGCACAATTACTGTACAATGCGCTTACCAAAGTAATCACTTCTTTGTTCGTTCTAACTGCACTTTCGGCACAAAAGTCTTCACCGTCCTCCTCCACAATTGGTGCAGCAAAAAGCAACCCGCCCTCTCGGATTTTCTCGTGCATTTCCCATATTCACTAGCTTCGAAATTCACCATAAGCTTTTAAGTATAGCCTCTCATTCGATAACAGGAAAATCCTGCCTAAACATAATACAAGTAGCCGCTTTTGAGACCTTCTCTTGGCGTTTTTTTTTTTAATCTGAAAGAGTAAATTAAAACACCTTTACGTACACGTAAAGAAAACGTTGCTAGTAACGAGTTCTCTAAAGGATTTTCTTTCATAGTTTTAACTTCTACAGCGCATTTTTACTTGAGAATATTCTAGCTTTTAGTCTTATCGGCTGTTGCATCTTATCATCTTATAAGAAAGTTTTAGTTTGAATGTAAGATAAAATGAATGGAAAAATGAATAACGTATAATATTGTTTTTTAAATATTGTAACTTAATAAATATTTTTTCCATATTAAATATATTATATAAAGTAAACTAGAATATCAAACGAATGGCGACTTGTTAAACGAATGAATTATACCAACCCTCGGTTAGCATGTTGATATAGGTAGGAATATTGACTGTTATAATTTGTACGCGTGTGTTTAATATTTCTTGCAGGAAAGGGTTTATTTGTCTAAAGTGTGATATCCACCCTTTATGAATAGTTGAAACACAAATCTGGAAATGTAACAGAATGAGTAAAGAGAACCCAGTAATCTCGTATTGCTTAAACCGATTTTATCAATTTTGCCCGGACAAAAACAAACTCTCCAAAAATCTATTAATAATTATAAAAGTTGATACTACTTTATAAACGAACAACTTTATAAACAGGCAGTTTGGTTACAACTTTACTTTATTAAAAGTTATGAATTTCTAAAATGTAGGTACAACAAGGTGTTCATTTCTGTTCGCTCGATAGAATAATAACTGAAATAGAACTAATCTAGTATCATTTAGTTCAATATACCGATACGTTTCTTGTGCGGGGGGTTCATTACGGAAATGTTAATGTATTTGGCCAACTAGTATTAATTTAATTCAAACAAGGGATTGTTAGCGATAATACAGCATTTCGCTGGAACGGTTAAGATACCGGAAAGGTCGCACTTCCGAAGCCGGCACGCGGCTTTACATTTAAATGGACCGGCAAACCTTTTGGCTACTCATTTGGACTTGTTTAATTCTAAATTCTTTTTCTTTGAGATGTTATTGAGCACTATCTTAGATACTTCAATTGCATTAACAAAAACTACGTTTTTTTAGTTAATACTTAAGATTAACATAAATATAAATTCAATTTTTTTTTCACCTGAAAACTAAAGTGTTTTAAAAATATACTAATTACTTACAAATAAAGAAACGGACAATGATTATAACATAGAACGATTAATTAAAACACTCCATATCAGTAATTGTTATAGGACCTGGTTTATTTTGTACTAATGATGATTTTCAGGGGAAATACTGAATATCATTTTATAAGAACATCAATTTCAAATACTACAGAAATTGATGTGAAAAAAAAAAATAATTTAGTATTAATTTTGTTTTGCGTTGTTGGATTTTATAGCAAAAAATATGGCTTTAAATATTTTTGCTGTTCAAATAGTATACCTTGAATATTTTTACACGGATAAACTTCCCCACCTAAGTTGAGAGTAAAAATGCCGTCTACTGATTGCTTTCTCTGAATAACTGCGTAGGTATACATTTGAGTAGAATATCTTTTGATATCCTAAAAATTCGATCGAGTATTTTCCGAAAGAACTTTGCGTTACAAAAATTTCTATAAGTAATAAAATTTTGCGGATTTCCATTTCATCTTAAAAAATACAGAAATCGCTTCGCGGCGTTGCCTTCTCGGATTCGGATCCGGCGCGAAAAGCCGCCGCAGTCGTTCAATTTTTTTCAAATCGAATCTTGCTCTCTTTCACGGCGTACTTATCAAATTGTTTCCGGAGGAGAGGATTCCCGCGGCCGGAGCTCGCGCACTCCGCCGGCTGCGGGGGAGCGCGCGGAGGCTGTCGCGGAGGACCGCGGCGAACAGGCTTTTTCCCTTCAAATGAACTTCAAATCACCATGCGGGTCTTCAGAAAATTAAAACTCGCGTTATGTGAATGGCGGGCGCAGATTTGTGGACGCGCACGCTCCGGGGTCCGGGCTCCGGGGCCCGTCGGTCGTCGCCGGCGGGTGAAAGGTCCGGCCCCTGAAAAGAAATACCACATTCGTGCGGCCGCGGCGGGTACCTGTAGAAACGTGCGACCGCAGGGTATTGTATGATTTCCGTTGAAATTTGTTCCGACAGATTTGTAACGAATATTTTCGTTCCGTTGGTGGAATTTCGTTTTTGCGGGGTTCGAACTTATTTAACATCATTGTCAAACAAGTTCGGCCGAAATAAGCGCCTTCGCCGTGTTTCAGTTTCCGGTCGATATTAATGGAAAATATTTTCTAAATATCAATTTCGCATAAATATTTCATTCTCATATCTTTACTATCGTAAGCAGGATAGGGTGAAATAACAACTGCAAACTTTTCCAATGTAATGCCAATCTCCCAGGAAAACTTATTGTTTCTTCTCAAGAGATTATTTCTTATTATAATTGTTGGCAACCGACGATTAAACTTTAATTGCAAATATAAATTCAATGGTGGAGATGGTGAAATCATCTGGTGTTTTTAAGATTTACAGCTTCAGTTTAAAGCAAGCCCATATGGCTATAGATATTTGTATGTTTCAAAGAGGTTTTGTTTAAAAGTGAATTATGGGACATATTTTGGCCTATAGAATCAATGATATTTATGACCGAGTTCCTGGTCAAGGTTCACATTTAACTGGTCCTTGCGGACTAGTTCTAGGAAGTTTAGTGCCTGCATGTGTGCTATATATTGTTAATATAAGAAAAGAAAGTTAGAACATAAGCATTGAATAAGTAATGGATATTTTTACTATAGATTTCAACTATATTGTAAAGGACTAAGAATAACATGTGAAAGGGATGCTCCTTTAGAACAAACGTAATATTTTTTAATGTGTCGCGAGTTGAATGGTGAAACTCCGACCCTTAGTTAATTGTTAAATATTATTTGAAAGAACTTGTAGATCTCTCGGAGCAAATTTATTGCACAATTGTACCAATCACACATGTCTATTCCGAGAGTTCTTTTTATTAGAAAACCCTTTTGTTAACTTGATTTATTTGAGTCTTACGAACGACCGTATGGTCGACAATTTTTTGTTAATTTTCAATGATAATATAAACCCGCCCTTCGCCTTGGAAGGGCAGTGTTAGTTCAGAGACGGGCGTGGAAGCCACGCTCGCCCACAGAATTTTCGGCCGCGAGTCGGCGTTATTTTGGCGGCATATATTGCCGTGTAGTATCGCTCCGGTGGATTAAACATCCGTCGTTAATAAAGTAGAGACCTTACAAATCTCAGTGAACATACAGCCGCGAGTTGTACGTATATTGTGACGCATTGTCACGCAGTGTTTAATTACCGACTCCTGTGTCGGTTCAAAAGTGAAGTAAAAGTGTTAAATGTAACATGTCTGGAAATCACATATTATAACAAAGTTTAAATAAAAGTTTACACATACAAAGTGTTTAAATCTACCCTATAATACAGTCCACTAAATATTCACGAACTTTGGCGAATTCGTGAAATCAAACCGAAGAAATCGAACGTCTATCAGAAGTCTCGAAGTCGAGAACCATACTTGATAGCCGTCGCCAATATTGGTCCTTCGAGCCGGATTTGAACCAGCGACTTGCCAGAAGAAGAATTGACAGTCAAGATGGTGGTTACGCGCTCGGAAAAGGGAAACGCAGTCGCCGGCGCAACCGTTGCCTTGGCCGCCTCTCCAACCGTCGTCCCGACGCCATCGCAGACCATCATGAGCACGTCCGAAAAATTCAGGTTAGTACATAATCGTGAAATGCCACCCAAAGACGCCTCAATTTCTGCAGCAAGCAGTCGATCCTCAGTGATCGGTTCTACGCACTCTGCCAAGATGTCGGAGAGGCTACAGATCATGTTTGAAGCAGAAGAAGAAAACTTTAAGATACAGCAAGAAAGGCTGAAGATTCAGGAAAACATAGCAAAAATTCAAGATGACGCCTTGAATTCCCGAAAGAAAATGAAAGAAATTAAAGAACAAATGAAATTAGCAATCCTTGACGCTGAAGAACAAACCCCAGAAAACCTGGAACCAATTGAAGACTTAACACCGTCGAAGCACTCTCAAATTGAAAATTGGCTCGACGACCTCCCGCAAAATTCGGGTGATTGCCCCGCATCCCCACCAATGCCAGTACACTCAGAGGAAGACCCCGTGGTGCTACCCCAAATCGCCACCCAAGTCGTCAATCAAAATACGTCTAATAACGAAACTAATAACGCAATAAACGCCCTCGCGCAAATAATGCAGAAAATGTTACCGCCGGAGACACCGCGAACAACTGTCAACCGGGATTTACCTACTTTCAGCGGGACAATTTCTGAATGGTTGGCCTTTAACGCCGCCTACCAAGAAACATCGAAATTATATAAATATACCCCTACGGAGAATACGTCTCGTCTACGAATGTGTTTGAAAGGAAATGCCAGAGACTCAGTTGCTGCTCTGTTGTCTGCTTGCTGTGATCCATCAGCAATAATGAAAACTTTAGAGCGTAGATTTGGAAACCCACACGCACTAGTGGCAGGCCAAATAGAAAAAGTTAGAAGAATGCCAAGAATGATAACTGGCAATGCGGAGGAAGTATCAATATTCTCATCTACTATTAGCAACTGTGTGGCTACACTAAAACAGTTAAAGTTGGACGGCCATATCTATAATCCCGACTTGATTGTTTCGATAATAGAGAAAATGACCGCAGTACAGCGGTCGAAGTGGCAAGTCTTTGCGAAGGATAACAACGTAATCCAACCAGATATGTTCATTTTATCGCAATTCCTCGAAGACGAAGCCGACCTAGCTTGTCGATTCGGCTTGAATGTCAGCCAAAATAGACCGCACCCTATGCCTCTACAAAAATACGGTGGAAACAGGGGCTACCGTGAAGCTACCGAGACACGCCGTACACAGCAGGTGGCCCACACAGCAAGCGGGCCGGTTACAAGATCATATACTCAAGAGGGTCGTAAATTATCGCCCAATACCCAAGAGAGGACAAAAAACTCGGCGCGTGCCATAGACCAACAAAAAATTCAGGCCGACATAATCTGTGCATACTGTAAACGCACAAATCATTACATTACAAAGTGCAAAGACTTTTTAAATAAATCAGTAGCTGATCGTTTCGAATGGGCACGTTCAAATCAGGTTTGTTTTTGTTGTCTGAAAAAAGGCCATTACCAAGAACAGTGTAAAAGATGGCCTTGCGGCGTAGGTAGCTGTAAGCTATCACACCACAGCCTGCTCCACATGCAATTGCCGCAAAGAAATATCAATAAGGAAAGCGAATTAGCCGCGGTGGCGAATGTATCAACTCATACCGTCTCCGGGCGCGCTCTGCTGAAAATTGTGCCCGTGATTCTCTCCGGTCCGCGTGGGCAATACGAAACTTACGCCTTGCTAGACGAAGGATCTACTATCTCACTTATAGACACATCGGTTGCTGAAAAGATAGGAGCAACAGGCAAAGTAGATATACTAAAAATACGTGGAATAACATCGGGTACCACAGATCTGACATCACGTCGGATAACGCTATCTATAAAAGGAAGGAACAATGAAACCGACCACACCATATTCGCGCGAACTTTAAAAAACCTAAAACTAAGTCGACAATCTGTCACGACAGACATGTGCCGACACCTTGAACGCGTGAAAGCACACACATACGAAGACGCAATCCCCACGATTCTTATCGGTCAGGATAATGCCGATTTAATCGTGAGTCGTGAGGTGATATGTGGAGAGAAGAATCACCCCATGGCATCGCTTACAAGATTAGGCTGGGTAATACACGGCTATGCTCCAGCCGGTGCAAAGAGATTGCACAATACTCACCACAATAGCGAGTTGGAAACATTGATAAAAGAGAATTTCAAAATTGAGGCAATCGGAATATCACCCACGTGTCGTGTAAATTATATCGATAAACGTGCTGAAGAAATCCTAAGCACTACGACGCGTCACACCAACGATACTCGATGGGAAACGGGACTTCTATGGAAGAAAGATCTACATGTCTTCCCCTGTAATCGCAAATCCGCCGAGAAACGGCTAGCAAGCATCGAGGCGAAAATAAATAATAACGAACAATTCGGAGCAACTTATTGCAAAGAGATACGTCATCTGATAGAAAAAGGATATGCAGAAAAATGTCTAACTCCTGCCATTCTAGGAAAAACGTGGTACCTACCACACTTTGCCGTTACAAACATAAATAAACCTGATAAAATGAGGTTAGTGTTTGACGCTGCAGCAAAAACTGCCGATACCTGCCTAAACGACCATCTCATTACCGGGCCGGACTTATTAAATTCGTTGCTGGGTGTACTTTGGAGATTCCGCGAAGGGCAAGTCGCCATAACAGCCGATATTCGCGAAATGTTTTTGCGAATTAAGCTAAGAGCCGAAGATCGCGAAGCACAGCGATTTCTATGGCGAGAAAATAAAAAATTGACTGAATATCGTATGACGTGCTTAATATTTGGAGCCACGTCATCACCCTGCTCTGCCATACACGTGAGCCGAATTAATGCGAGAAAATACGCGAATGAATTCGCAGAGGCCGCCGCTGTCGTAGAAAAGAGTTTTTACATGGATGATTGCGTGCACAGCACGAACACTGAAAGACAAGCAATACGACTCGCCGCTGATTTAATTGAAGTCCATCGACGCGGTGGTTTTGAACTACGAAGCTGGGCTAGTAACAGCCAAGCCCTGTTGGAGACAATCCCGCCTGAAATGCGATCGAAGGGGCAAGTAGAGCTCATACCAGATCAGAATACAACAGAAAAAACCCTCGGCCTAATATGGGCGCCACTGACCGACACGCTCGGGTTCAACCTGTCTATGAATCGAGTACCGGGGGATATTGCCCGAGGCCAAACACGACCCTCGAAGCGCCAAATGCTTAGTGTCGTGATGTCAGTGTTTGATCCCATTGGATTAGTATCGCCGATTACAGTTAGAGGAAAAATTCTCCTGCAAGATGTTTGGCGCACGGATATAGGCTGGGATGATCAGCTCAAGGATGCGGAGTACACAAAATGGCTTAAATGGATGGAAGACCTGAAAATAATAGCATCGTGTCACATACCTCGCTGCTACAATCAACTACAAGAGGAAGGACCCAGAGAGTTGCATACTTTCAGTGACGCTTCAGAAAAAGCCTATGGTGCCGTTAGCTATTGGCGTTACGCCCGGCGAGATGGAAGCCACCATACAGTAATGATATCCAGCAAAGCACGAGTGGCACCTCTGCGTCCGACTTCAATACCAAGACTAGAGCTACAAGCCGCACTGTTGGGAGCGCGCCTGGCGGATAATATCACGAAAGAACACCACGTCCAGCCAGTCGCCCGCTACTTTTGGACGGATGCGAGGACAGCTCTTGATTGGATTCGTGCTGATGCCCGAACATTCAAAGCATTTGTCGCACATCGACTAGGAGAGATAGACGAACTGACAGATACAGGCGAGTGGCGATGGGTCCCCACCGCTGAGAACCCTGCAGATCTTATCACTCGAGATACTGGGGACACAGAAATTCAAAACAGGAACGGCAAATGGTTCGGGGGGCCAGAGTTCCTGCAACGCTCGCAAGACTCTTGGCCGCAGCAGCCATACCAAAAAAGTACAGACAATATCTGCGATAACGAGCTTCGCACTACCGTAATTTCTCACATATCAGTTATGGAATCCGCTCTACCGAACATAGAACGTTTTTCCTCCTGGAAAAGACTGATAAACACAACAGCAAAAATAATTGAATTCATCGATCGCTGCAAGAAGCAAGATACAACTCTAACTGCCAGATTGAAGCGAGCAGAAGAGATTTGGAATCGCCACAGTCAAGAAGAAAGCTTCGCAACTGAGATAAGCTACTTGAAAAAAGAAAAAGAAATCAATAAAGACAGCTCATTACAAAGCTTGTCACCTACTCTGGATAAAATAAATTTACTAAGAGCAAATGGAAGAATCGGCAATGTGAAAGATGTCGCTGTATCTCAGAAACAACCCATTATATTGAATGGAAAGCATCCGTATACCAAACTCCTGATTTTACATTATCACAATGTAGCAAATCATGGCAGCAACGAGACAGTCGTAAACGAACTACGCCAACGGTATTGGGTTACAAATATACGATCCACAGTTCGATCGGTAGCGCATCAATGCCAGCTGTGCCGCGTGCGACGCGCGCGCCCCCTACCACCGGCAATGGGAAATCTACCATCGGCGAGACTCGCTCACCACCAACGCCCATTTACTCATTGCGGAATTGACTACTTTGGTCCGATGGATGTGACCATTGGCAGAAGACTCGAAAAACGCTACGGTGCAATATTCACCTGTATGACAACACGCGCCGTGCACATTGAACTAGCATCAAGCCTGACGACCGACTCAGCCATTATGGCCATTCGACGAATGATGGCACGTCGAGGATGCCCCGAAAGAATATATTCGGACAACGGAACGAATTTTCGTGGCGCAGAAGCAGAATTACGCCGGGCAGTGGAAGAAATGAATACAGAATGTATAAAAATTTACATGGCACAAAAGGGAATCGACTGGAGTTTCATACCGCCCGCAGCACCCCACTTCGGAGGATGTTGGGAGCGGCTGGTGCGCTCCATTAAAGTCGCCCTTCAAGCCACTTTACACGAACGGGCTCCAAGAGAAGAAGTACTGCGAACTCTTCTTGCAGAAGCCGAACATACGGTGAATAGTCGGCCACTGATTCATGTTTCTGTCGACCCAAGAGATCCCGAAGCTCTAACACCGAACCATTTTCTACTGGGCTCATCTTCCGGAGTACCAGTTCCAGGCAAATTCGAAGATACAGATTTTCACCTAAGAAAACAATGGCGAATATCGCAACGACTTGCTGACCTTTTTTGGAATCGTTGGCTACGGGAATACCTTCCAACATTGCTGCCGCGCCAAAAATCTAATAACGTTGAAATCGATATAAAAGTGGGAGATCTAGTAATTATGGCTGACCCAACTTCACCAAGAAATATATGGCAGCGTGGGGTTATCGAGAAAACCTTTCCCGGAAAAGACGGGAAAGTGCGAGTCGCTGAAATTCGTACCAAACAAGGCCTCCTGCGCAGGCCAGCTACAAAAATTATTGTATTACCTGCACAAGAAAACACACAGCTTAAAAAGAAGATATAGAAAAACTCTAAGTAAATATCAACAACCCACGCACAGCTGAGCCGAGTTCAACAACCCTCATTCACTCGCACCATTGACACAGTTTAAAAACAAAAACAAAAACAAAAAAAAGGGAAAGGGAACCCGTTAAAGATGACAAAAAAAATCTATACGGGACAATTAACAGCCGATCGACTCACAGCTGATACAGAGAGCCGAGTTTAGGGGCTGCGCCCGAGACAATCATCGGCGACCCCCCGCACCCCGCACGCAAGGATGTGCGACCCCAAATTTGAAATGCATCATTCGAGCAACAGACGTCTCCGAGGGAAGATCTAGATGTTCTCCAAACTGTCAAAGTGATTAATGTTTGCACACATATTCAATTTGTGTTTCCGCCAAGCATCCCACTGTCGAAAGCTGCCTGCAGCCCGGCGCCCGCTAAGCGCGCCCGGGCCCCACCGCCCTGCCGCCTAGACTCCGCCTAGGCCCTGCAGACCCAGGCCTTACCGCCTGGACCCCACCGCTCTGGGCCCCACCGCCCTGCCGCCCGGGCCCCTCCCTGAGGCCCGTCACTGCAGGCCCGCCCACGCCTTGTAGCTTACGCCGCCGCTGCCCCGGGCCATATTGCCCGGACTTGCCGCCCTTATGAGAGGGACGCCACATCCGCCAGAACGAGACAACAGAGAGCGTTCGATGGAATCGAACATCGCTGACCATAGAGGTCGCTGACCATCTTGTGAAGTTCGGATAGTTAAATCGTGTTAGCCCGTGTGTTACATTGCACATCGTGTTAGTGATTATTATTTGGTAAAAACAGTTTTTTTTACGTGGTAGGGTATGTTGGCAACCGACGATTAAACTTTAATTGCAAATATAAATTCAATGGTGGAGATGGTGAAATCATCTGGTGTTTTTAAGATTTACAGCTTCAGTTTAAAGCAAGCCCATATGGCTATAGATATTTGTATGTTTCAAAGAGGTTTTGTTTAAAAGTGAATTATGGGACATATTTTGGCCTATAGAATCAATGATATTTATGACCGAGTTCCTGGTCAAGGTTCACATTTAACTGGTCCTTGCGGACTAGTTCTAGGAAGTTTAGTGCCTGCATGTGTGCTATATATTGTTAATATAAGAAAAGAAAGTTAGAACATAAGCATTGAATAAGTAATGGATATTTTTACTATAGATTTCAACTATATTGTAAAGGACTAAGAATAACATGTGAAAGGGATGCTCCTTTAGAACAAACGTAATATTTTTTAATGTGTCGCGAGTTGAATGGTGAAACTCCGACCCTTAGTTAATTGTTAAATATTATTTGAAAGAACTTGTAGATCTCTCGGAGCAAATTTATTGCACAATTGTACCAATCACACATGTCTATTCCGAGAGTTCTTTTTATTAGAAAACCCTTTTGTTAACTTGATTTATTTGAGTCTTACGAACGACCGTATGGTCGACAATTTTTTGTTAATTTTCAATGATAATATAAACCCGCCCTTCGCCTTGGAAGGGCAGTGTTAGTTCAGAGACGGGCGTGGAAGCCACGCTCGCCCACAGAATTTTCGGCCGCGAGTCGGCGTTATTTTGGCGGCATATATTGCCGTGTAGTATCGCTCCGGTGGATTAAACATCCGTCGTTAATAAAGTAGAGACCTTACAAATCTCAGTGAACATACAGCCGCGAGTTGTACGTATATTGTGACGCATTGTCACGCAGTGTTTAATTACCGACTCCTGTGTCGGTTCAAAAGTGAAGTAAAAGTGTTAAATGTAACATGTCTGGAAATCACATATTATAACAAAGTTTAAATAAAAGTTTACACATACAAAGTGTTTAAATCTACCCTATAATACAGTCCACTAAATATTCACGAACTTTGGCGAATTCGTGAAATCAAACCGAAGAAATCGAACGTCTATCAGAAGTCTCGAAGTCGAGAACCATACTTGATAGCCGTCGCCAATAATAATACTCCTTTAGCTTGGGCGTACTTCTCGTGTGTCGGTGGTAGTAAAGAAATAGAAGAATGTTTCACTCGGTATCCTAACAAATAAGTGTTTCTTTAGATTGCGGTAAAACTTTCTGATTTAAATAGTCAGGTAATGAAAACTATACCTCACAGTTTGAATATAATTTTTGATTGCGAACCCATTAAAACATTTCAGGATACTTGAATAGTTTAATTTTTACTAACCAAATGTGACGTAAGTACGTAAGCATCAAATATGAAAATTGGAAACATTTTTATTGTATCGTACCAAAACACGTTTGTAATTCAATGTATAGTAAACACTACTTCAGTCGATAAAAAATATTTAATACCAGCTTTCTTACTTGAATAGATTTATTATTACAATATAATCATAAAAAGTAAAATAATAATTTTACGATTATTTCATTTATAATTATTGGTAAGTTATATAGTTCATTAATAGCAATAAATTCCTCATAAATACACTTATAAAACGGTCATATTGTTGGAGTCAATTTCATCACAGAGTTCGTAATGAATTTAACAGCAATTTCTATTTTCACCGAGTCTCATCAAAGATCAAAAACATATAAAGATAACTTGTTCGCAAGAAAGTCACGAGAGACTAAAGTTTACGACAATAAAAAAGTATGAAGAATATTTGAAGCCAGAATCCCGGAGCGAGAACAAATAAAGCAAGCGGCCACTAGAAAGAAATAACACATAAGTCACGTGAAAGTTTTAATCGAAGACACAACAAAAAATATTTGCTAAGTGCGAGCATTGATTGGAGATATTTGCGCGCAGGGCAGGGCGTCCTGGCTTCGAGGGCTTCACGACAAAATACACATCTACATCTCGAGTAAAGTAATAAATATAAATGTAAGAAGCACTACATATGAAAATCTTTGTTAAATTTTTTATTAATCGTTATGTATGCCAGGTGGCGTATCATTCAGTAAAAGCTAAGAGAACAAGGCGCTGGCAACAATACGATATTACTTATTAAACAAATAGAATTATATCCAAAAAAATGTTTTTTTTTCATAAGTGAATTATCTTTCAAGACTAAAAAAGTTGTGAACTCTGTGCATTATAATTATTTTAAATTACAACGGTTCATAAAAAATCTTACTTTAAAAATCATATCTTCACCAAAATGGATGTAATTTTTTCGTTAACGAAAATTAATTGCAGGCACTGTGTATTTGAAAATTTAGGGTTATTTATATTCCAGATATTAATAATAAAACCAATTGATGTTTATTGTTGCCTCAAGTTTATAACGCTCTCAATTTTAGGTCTTGGGTTATTTTTACTTTATTTTTAAAACTTTTAATATATTTATATTTCACCCGTGACAGCTCTATCCTTAGACCCGACGAGAGGGCAGCGCGGCGCGGGGGGCGGTTTGATCGATATGGGCCTTCACCTGGCCGAGAGCTCTTCTTGCTTGTTTCCCCACACCCATCTATCTCTACCGCCAACGGCCATTAGAGGCGACCTTTGAAATTACATTCGGGAAAAAACATGGCAAGAATATTATTATCTACCCGACAGCTTAATTAGCTATCGGAGTGTGACTCGCGTGAAATGTGCGCTGTCTCTTTTACATTCTGGGTGATGCGACGTCTAGACTTCAAGGCTGAC
The DNA here is from genome assembly GCA_022113835.1 of Atopsyche davidsoni. NCBI lineage: Eukaryota > Metazoa > Arthropoda > Insecta > Trichoptera > Hydrobiosidae > Atopsyche > Atopsyche davidsoni. The sequence goes on from JAILWY010000023.1 coordinate 11,375,797, forward strand.
GAAGGAATTATACGTTTTACCTTCTAACTCATATCACTATTGTTCGGTTCATATCTGACATGTCTTTGCCGTCCGTGCTTGGGGCTGGGGTTAAATATTCACCAACATTAATTTGAGAAATTGTATCTACCCACTTGAATATATATGTGAACACACCTCCAAGCTAGTCGCTGTGTATTGTGCAATTTTCTCACTTTGAAAGTTCTAAAGAGGCTCAGACGAATTTTAATATCAATGTATGGAAACTTCGTCATCCTTGGCAAAAAGGCTCTGAGCTGGCTTATTGCATAATCAATGTGCCTGGAGAGCTACAATTTCTAGAAAATTTCGGTAATTTTAATAAATAATCAAGTTTTACTTTTAAGACATATAATTTTCATTTCAACGTAGTAATGTAGCTTTTAGCACGGATATAATTTGTGGATGAACGTATAAAAGCTATTTTATAATTTACCCACTGTTTCAGAAGGCGTCATTCGTAATTATCTTGGCTTGGGTAACAATTATTTAATGTCAGAACACTACGAGGGTATGACACATTTTGACCATTTTAATTTGTACTCTTTAAAAAGTACGATAGGTGGACTCTCATACTTTTGAACAAGTTATTTTTTTTTCTTTTCATTAGTATAACCACCAACTAAATTATTTTCACGTAGGTATGTAATATTGTTTTTCTACATAAATACAAAAAGGATCAAGTATGATCCTCTCCGTAAATAATATTAAATGGTATTTAATAGCAAATTTCGTACGTTCCGTGCAAACAAAAAGCAATGAAGTCCTTAAATAAGCTGCAAAAAAAAGTTATATATTTTAGGAATTTAACAAATTGTGCCGTTGGGAATTTTCATAACAAATCTTATTTTTTAAGAATTCTTATGCGTTTTCAAAGTAATTTTGCTTTTTTCCTCGTATAAAGCGCACGACACGGCAAATAAATAAAATTTCCGAAAATTACTTATTTTCTATTATTCATTACAGAAAAGTTCATTATGCAAGACAGTGAAAAATGATGATTTAAAGAAAATTAGAAGTTTGCAGATATAAACAAAACCTGAGTAAATTTTCATACCACCATTACAATACCAGTAATTCTTCCACGTGCTTTTATAAATTTTCCTAATGTACAAATTTCATTAATTCAAAATATTTCATACCGCTGGGTTTAATTATACCTTAAAAACTCCACCTTTTATCTTGACACCATTGAGTCGAGAGAGCATTTGCTTCAGTTAATTGAATCCTTCTTCTCTGTCTATAAATAAACCATGGCAAAATGTTCGTTTAATAAAGTAAACCAAGTCTTCAAAATAAACCTAGATCGTATAACGAGCAGTTAGTGTGTTCTCTCACGGCTCACACCGCAGAAGGGCATGGTGATGTTTTTGATTCAATACTGCAACTAGCAATTGCTGGGACGTCTTCAGATTTTTCTTCAAACCAGAGACATTTATTCAAAAAATACACGGCAAAAAACTGAAACTTAAAATCCATACATTAGATTTTATACTGATTGCCTATCTTAGTCAACATTAAGATTTTACACTTTTTGTCTAGTGTAAAAACCATTTTTTTGTGTGGCTCAAACATAAGCTTAACCTAACCTAACACGTGTGAGATCTGTAATTACCCTTGAGAAAGGTTTTTGTGGTATCATCAAGCGTGTAACCGTAGGCAAAGTTTTTTTCACTTTCACATACATAAATATTTACAAATCAATACAAAAAATATATAAGTTAATTATCAATAGCAAAAGTTTTTATAAGGTAAAAAAAACTGGAATTCAGATGCAAATTCTGCCACTTGGTTACCCATTTCAATGCTGACAATTAATAAATAATTCAACGTACGCACAGCGTATAATGCCATCGAAGCTCCTAATTGTGTAATCTTAAAATTTCCGCATAAATTAGACGAAGTTTTATGGTTTACAATAAAAATAAATCGAATGCACGCTGATAGTTGCTGGATATATTCTCATCCAATTGTTTAGTTTATTTTATTTTACTATTTACCCTGAAAATAAAAACTGCACTTGTGGTCAGCAATCTAACATTAAAATATATTCATCCGAGAATATTTTTTTGCTGTATATAAATACTCGCAAAAAACCAATAACAAAATAGATTGTGTGCCTTTCAAGAGCAGACTGAATTACTTTCCGTGTTAGCGGATTTCCCCGCTAAACGTTCCGTTCCGCTGTGTAGTTTGCTTGCCCGTCCGGGGCACAATGGCGCTGATCTGTTTCCAGCGACAGGACGTCTTTTTGAAGCTCGACTTCCCCGCAAGCGAAGGGCCTCCCCTAAGATTATTCATGCATCAATAATGTAGGCCGGGCGAGTCCCGGGAGTCCCGGGAGTCCCGGGAGCCGCGGGGCCGGCGAGGCCGCAGTGAGCCGTGGCGGTGGATGCGCGCTGCACCGCTGGGTTACTTATTCCATTAACCCACTCGCTTCAGGGCTCATCGCGGAATATTAATAAATCTACTTTATCAATTCGCGCGCTTTGCATAAAAATTCTCTCTTGCCCTGCTAATAATATGGAAATAGCCCCTCGATAGTTTATCAACGTAATAAACGTTTCAATTCAGATTTTCTATGGAATAACAATTTCTGAACCTTTTTCGTGACTCATTATTGTAGAGACATATTTTTGTAGGAAATAAGTAATATTTTATGCACTAACTTACAAATGTCGTAATGAAGATATTTTTTTCATGAGTAATAAAATAGTACTATTATTTATTTTTCATTAAAAACTCGTCCTAAATAGAAGTCGCTTTATACAAATAGTTCAACTTGAATGACCACGGGAATGGCATCAGTGCAAGAAGTGGGTAGCAAACAAAATTTAAGTCGGTTTCGTTAGCAGGGACTTACAACTGGCGATGCCAACCGTGTCCGGCATTGGCGAGGATACTTGACAGCGTCGCTTGCGGTTCGCTCCGGAGATCGCACATCACCACAGGCCTGTGGTCTGCCACGCCATTACGTCTACTTGTATCGACAAATGTAAGAAAAATTATCCCTTAAATTGATTTTCAGAGGATTGGTTTATTTTCATAAATTGAATTTATTATAAGGAAAATAGACCAAGATCATCGTCAAATTATCACCATCTCTCAAAATAGGGGGTTGAAAAAAAACGCACACTTAAATATTTTCACAGTCATTGGTTGTCAAATGATCAATGAACCTAGACAATTTGATGGCGACACCGTTGACTTAACTGATGAAATTTTAAAAATCTCGATACTTTAAAAAAAAAAAATCTCCCATACCCGATTTGTAATTTTTTTTAGCATGTACCTAGGAGGCATTATTGCAGTTTGGTTTTGATAATCTCATCTTTGAAAAACATTTTTTTTTAATAAATATAGCCAACCAAATTTATATAATTGCAAAATATAACTCTAAAGTGAGCGAACCTTCAAACTTCACTGTAAAATTGTAACAAAAATCTCTTATCTAATTTAATTAAAAAATAAATCATGAAACAAGTTTTTATTATATGAAAAATACAAGATTTGTTAAACAGTAAATAAAACATAAAATCAAAAAAAATAGATATTCAAAAATATTTTATATAATTTTTAATGTCATTTTCTGGCTCTTTCTTTCCTTAAAAGTAGTTTATATATAAAAACCAGAAATACAACAATGACGTTTTATAAAAATTAATTTTTCCCCACTAGTAATCCACCCAATATCGGGCATGTTTTTCTAATTCATATTAGAAAAACATTACAATAATAATTGTTCATAACATTTGGTTCCAAACAATATTCTATTGCTACAAATAAAGCCTCGATAAACCATTTCCACAATTATATTATTTTCGAACCGTGTATATATTTCAATGAAAACATAAACTCTTCAGAAAATACAAAGTTTCCAACAATCCATAACTACCCCAAAGCAGAAACCGAATTGAATTTCATCGATCGAAGTACCCAAATATTCGTATCGAATCACAATATATAACAGAAAATACATCGAAATCCATTTATGAAAACCGCAAACAAAACTCGAAAGTTCGATCACAATCCCATCGCAAAAAGTTTCCTCCTACCCTTCATCGGTCATTTAAATCGCAGGCCTCGCGGCGCAGACAGGCGGCTCGTCATCGCAATAATATAATTTGAGGAGTTGCTTGGAGTCGCGGGACTGCGGCACGCAAATCAGCGCGCCCGCCTAACGAGAGCAGAATTGAAATATAATGATGAGCATATGGGACTAATGAGAAATTGATGGGCCGGCTGTGAAGTTTGCCTGTCACGGATATCTCAGGCGCTGTGTTTTTATCGTGTCACTATTCAATTATGTCTGCCATTATTGTTTGCGTTGTTTCCGTTTACAAAATCGATACGCAAAAATCCCAAATGCATTCGTTTATATTTTAGACGATATCGTTTATCATTTTTTATAGCCGTTTTTAATATTCATAAAACGTTCGTAACTCAAGGTAAGAAAAATTTCTACACCTGTTTACTTTTTAATGGTAGATTTTAAAGTCGTTTTTGGGTGTAATTCTAGATTACAAGTCTTATTTATGGCACTTATAGTTTTGAGTTATTGCAGATTGGACCCTTTTTTGTATTTGTTTGAAAAATTAGAAAAAAACAATCCTAAGGTATTCAATCATGCTTGTAAGTGCAAAAAATCAAATGAATCTTCAGAAAAGAGCTGTACCATAAATTCTAAAAAAATATATCCAAACATACAACTGTGCGCATCGAGCCGCATTACGAATGTACAAAATGAAAACGATATTTTCACCTCAACTTACTCCCGAAGTTGTGAAAAATAAAATGGTTCTAAAAAGTTATTTGTGACAGGATATAAAGAGAAAAAGTTGCCCGCGGTAATTTATAGAGTCGCGGTGGATACTTGTGTAATTTGCTCCGCAGAGCCCCTTATCTCCCGCGCGGGGAGATGATAAATAGTTTCTCAAAACCGTTACTCCGCGCTCGCACCGACGGGAGAATTCAATCCGTCCGCATTGAAGTATTCAAATTTATTTCAAATTAAATTTATAGCTTGAATTTATTATCACTCATGTCAGCGTCTTCTCACCTGGCGCGGCGTTGCTGGGGCGGTATTGGATTATGCACCGATATCTTATTTATTCGAGCGTGAGTGATAAAGACTGTCAAAGTAAGCACATCCACAACTTTCTAGAATATTTAACATCCGCATAGTTCAGCAAGCGTGCCCCCAAAGGAGACGCGTGAGGTGAAATTATTTTTAATGTATTTTGTAAACAAACCCAAATCAATAATCACATCAAAATCTCTTAATGCTATTTTCACTGTGTCTAATAAATGATTTATTGATATTTTTCATAAAGCTGAGATTATTTTTTGTGCATTTATGGAAGCTACGTCACTCTCACCTACGTTAAGTTTTTTTTTTCCCTCAGATAAGCGGATTACTTTTTTGTTAGCTTAAACTAAGCACGATTTTTTTCTTCTGAGGATTAAATACATTTGAAAATATTATAAACGCGAGCATGAAGTGAGAAGGATTATATAATAATAAGTTCCTTGGTGGCATTCACACGCCAGCGCCGCAGCTAACCCGGTCTCGCTTATTATAATAATTTTGAAATTAGGCGGTATCGTAAGCACGGAGATGGCTTGACGTTAACTTTAGGTAATTATCCACGCCAGAAGTTCCTTCACAATAACAAACATAGTTGTACCACTGACGAGCAGACTCGGGGTTGAGCTCAACTTAAAAGATTTAGATTGTAGGATTCTAACGAAATGCTTTTACTGTCTTGATTGAAAAAGGTTCAAAAGTAATTGATTTTTTTTATTATGTGGTTTTCTCTGGAATACATTACATTTAAAATTTTATTTTATTTACAGCGTATAAAATAAAATAAAATAAAACCTGTAAAATTCAATTGAGAGAGAGAGCACTTGGCAGAATATTCTAAAACACCTGAGCTACTGACGGACGTCTGGAGGAATGCTATCTTTCAAGAAGTTTAAATTACAATTTCACACAGCTGAAGTCAATCCGAAAGAAAGACGCACGTCGATAAAGCTCCATAATACTTCTTATCGAAAGGTTTTGAAATATCAAGGCGAAGTATCTCAGATAGGCAGTCAACTTCCAACCGTTTTCATTTACTTGAGAGACGGAAAACGAAGGATCACCGAATACCGAAGCCCTTCCACACAGGCAGACTATCGGTCACACGGAAAATCATAAATCATTATGATGATAGCGCTGCTTCTTTTTATTACTTCATACCGGAGTGTCCGTGTCCTGTATATTTTCTTTTAAACAAGATTTTGCTTTCAGGTGAAATCCAAATAGAATGAAAATTCGTAATAAAAGCCGTATTTACCAAAACTGAAATATAAACACACAATTTTATTTTTAAAGGCGATATTTTACGGAAAATAACATTAATTATCTTGCAATTTGGAGAAAACGAAAGACTACCGATTAATTTTCCTCTGCCATTCTTAGAAGAAACAAGCCAGTAAAAAGCATTTAGCGAAAAATCCATCTCGCTCCCGAGTAATTCCCATTTTAATTTGTCTCCTCCGCCGAAATTGTCCGTCCCGATAATATTATGCGGCCGGCTTTGTAAGCTTACAAGCTGTGGCCGCCAGATAAAGTGGCCGAGACCCAAAACGCTCGCCATTTATAATATTGAAATTCACGACACTGCAAGAGCACACGGGAGCGAGGCGACTTCCCCCGGACGCAGTCCTGCAGTGCGAGTGTTTTTATTTCAAGAGGCGTTTCGTAATCTTCAACTCGCGAGTGCTGAAGTCGGGAATTCTAATTAAACGCTATCAAAGGACGCCGTGGAAGTGCACGCTATGAAAGTGCGAAATCTCTTTATTCGGAGTAGAGTTTTCGAAGTTTACGTAAGCCCCCGGGCGTTCGAAGTAAATTACGTGGAGAAAATTAATATTTCTTATGCCCGCAAAAGTTCGCCGTAAATTTAGTCCGATCCGTACGAATGCCAGACGGAATTTATAGCTGCGATTATGAATGGAATATTTTTCCCGACTGGCACTTCGAAATTGGAAAATATTTGCTTTTCACTGCAGACGGTTTGATTATTATTGCGTTACAGATAATTTACTGTCGATTTTTTGTTTCGTGATGCCGACGAGAATGATAACGTTCCTTTGAGGCGGTCCCTCGGTAATTCGTTTGATAAAAGCGAGAAGAAGCCGTCCATCGATAATTAATAATTATTTCGGTATTTGTTTATAAATAAGCTTCATTACTGGGTTTTCAAAGAAAATACATTTCGAGACAATAACAATTCATTATTTTTCTTCTATCTCTTAAAGAGTATTACTCAATATTTCCAATTATTTTAAATTGATCGATTTCATACAAATAAGAGTATTGTTTTACAATATCGACTAAAAGGTACGTCTATATAATAAATATTTTTTAAATATCAGATTATTGAAAAATCGGTTAGTATAGATGTTTAGCTTGATTTCTTTCTAGAAAGATAATTTATCTACCTGTTGGAAACGGAGCTTTACTACCTGCATGGGCCAAGTGTAAAAAGTAACCTTCATCTCTCTGACCTTTTTTTTTGAAGCCGCTAATGTGATTAAGGGATAAGCCAAAAGAATATATATAAATCAATATCTCAGGGCATATGATTTCCACATCCCTTATCTTTATATTTTCAAGCTCAATCGCGCCGACCTTCGACAGAGAACAACGAGATAAAAATGCCCACATCTCTGAGAATCCTATTTATTGCTAAAATTCCTTAGCTCGGTTATTATCTACTCTTGGCCATATGTTACAAAAATTCCAATTGTGTAAGCCTGTAACCCTCGGTGATCATTTTTTTTTTAAATAATAAATGGTTTATGTCTTCACAAACTTAGTTTTTTTATCACTTTTTTTGTGTAAATAAACTATTAGCCATCCACAAATGATTATTTTCGTCGCGTGAATATTTTTTTAAGTTAATCTAGTTGCATTAAATCCAATTTTAGTATATTGGTCTGCTAAAGGTTCTAAACGTGAAATAAAAATATCCACAGAGATATGATTATTACAGCAATAGAAAACACATAATCTCTTAAAAACTATGTAACGTTTGGAGGCTGATAAGATGCAAAGCATAATTTGTAAGAAAAAAATATGTTAAATAAAAGTATTTGACTATACCTTGATTCAACGTATGAAAGATAACCAAAAACCGATAGTAAAAGATGACACGATTTCGACCGCGCTGTAAAGAATTTGCAGTTTGAATAAATGTAAGCATTATTTTTTTTCGATAATTCACTAGCTAAATTTATAATTTTTAATAAATGTCTCTAAATAAAACATAAAAGTAATATTGAACTTCAATAAGATAATAAAAAGGAGTCAAATTCAGACCTCACCTTTGATCATTCCCTAAACGACTAAACTTTTTAGAGCCTCTGGGTTAAACAACTAAAATAAATCTATCATAACTTTCTTTTTTCGAGAAGATGTTACAATTTTATTTCATGCGCATGAAATAAAACTGTGGCGATATTCGCGTTTGATGATACTTCTTTTGTGGAAACAAAAAAATTCGCGGTCGCAGCGCGAACAACAAAATCGAAGCGAATAACTTCGCCTATAGTATGCGAGTCCAAATAGATTATTGAATATTGCAACCAATGAAGTAGAGTTTCAGTAAAAACGTAGTGTAATAAAAACACAGATGAAACTATTTTCAAATGTTTTTTTTTAAAGTTACTTAATTTAAATATAGATTTGAATTTACATGTTAGGTTTAGTAACAATTTAAACTAAACATACTTCTAAAGCATCAATTGTATGAAAATTATAGTAATACTCGTAGTTTTATTTTGTGTAAACAAGCTCATTTGTCATCCGTTTTTAAGTTTAAAAAATCTGTTGAAAATATCTACTAAAAGAAAAATAACACTTAGTAACAATATGACCACGTTGGTTTCTTAAAAATATAACACAAGATGTTACAACAACAAAAAATTCTTAAAAGTATATTTTGAACGAAAAAATAAAATTCAATTGTGTATTATTTAATTAAATGAAAATGGCTCAATAAATATTTCACCTGTAATCTAAAAATTAAATAGTCGTTAAAAGTCAGCAATCCTGTGCTATAAATGAAAAAATAAATACCTTTTCATAAAAATTCAATCTTCGTGCGATATATCCAGGTATGATTTACAAGTAGTTCGAATTCCATTCAGAATGACAGGTATTTTTGTCCACGCACTGGCCGCTGCGGGTGCCACTCCCTACCAAGCCTATTTAGTCTTTAGGCGGTTTATTACGATTCAGTGAAATATTACTATCATTTTCAAACATCACAGGATCTTATATATTTTTATATAATCACACTGAACGTATTGATATTTTAAATCTAAAATTTCAAAATATTCCTTAATTTTTAATTATTAATTTACCTAATGTAACCCGTAACGAAATCATGTTTATTTTTTAATCGATAATGAAATAGATGCTGGTGGCTTAGCACGCTCAATAAATTATTTCCAAGTCAATTAATTTTATTACACTAACATTGTCGTACTTTTTGCCGGAATTCCGTGTGATTTTAATTAAGAGCCTTTTATTTGTGAGTTATATTGCAAGTTTGAATGTAAAGTATCCCCCAGTCGTGGCGCTATCACCTCGGGCGGTACGTTTCCACGCGCCGCCCGCCGCTCCCTGACGGCACGTCATTCTTTAATTCCATCTGTTTTTTGCACCGCACCTGCGAGACTGCCTCGTTTAATTCAAAATGGCTTTCGTTTGATAAATTCGCCCTTGGAAGGTATTCGGGTTAAGGCTGTAGTTCTGCTGTAGGGGTACGAGAGGGTGAATTAGATTTATAGTTTGTTTCGTTGATTAGAAATAAACTTAGCTAATTGTTCGATAAGTCGAAAACAATCCTTAGTTTTGAACAATCAAACTGCTTTTTGATCGATCCTTTGCATTTGTAATGACATAAAGTTAATTGTGTTATTTTATTAGAATGTGTAGTTTTGATTAATATATTAAGTTTTAAATGAAAACACCTTATATGATTTTATGTTCACTCTTTATAAGAGTATTGTATTAGGAATCACTTAACACTTAGATTGCAGTTGTGGAGTTTTTAGATCTCAACTCTCTTTAACCAGCGAAAACTTCACCAAATGTCGGTTTCTTAAAATGTTTTATTATTTATTTTATTTTTTGTTTACTGAAAATGTCATTGAAAATGTTCATACAAGATAAATATAGTCCCAAAACAAATATAGTCATTTACCATTGTTTATAAAGATTTTATTACATTTACCATATGGTATTAACATTCCATTTTATAAAAAGATAATTCATATCGATGAAGACAAATCATTGTTGTTATTGTTATTAATTAGTAATTCAAATGTCACACACTGATCGTTGAAATAAGATTATTTTACATAATTATAAAAATGTTGGAATAAAGTAAATCATAATAATATATTTTATATTAAACTATAATAATATCTCGCCGATGTATAATAACATCTTTGATACAACTCATCAATTTAATCCCTTGTATCTTTTTTTTCAAAAAGCCTTTTAATACATTCACTCCTTACGCATCAGTGAAATATGAAATCTTCTGGATAGCCATATTTCATGACCTTTACTGTCTTGACTTTAATTTGCATGGTGGTCACTTAATATTTAAGAATGGAGGATAATCCCATTTTCTTTATTAAATTCTGACAGAATTAGTTCTACGGGAAAATACTCTGGATGAAAACGAAAAAGTTTTCAAATTAATGTCCATGATCAAAAAGTAACTTTTTTAATGATCAATCTTGAAGTTAGAATTAATTCTTCTTTTCAATAAATGAAATCAGGACGTACAAGAGCCGAGCCCTACACTGTGGGGCTTTATCGGACAGTCATTTAATAAGAAGAATTATTGCTCCAAATTCATCCACCTACTTTTGTGAAAGCGAAAATTCTTAAGAAACTTTCTAAAGTCAGTGTTTATTGAATTCCTTAAGTCGGGCGCATTTTTTTGTATTCTTCGAGATCCGTCCCCGACTTTGCCTTGTAATATTTCAAATATTTATCATCGGCGTTACTAGAGCCCAAAACATACGATTTGTGAAACATACGATTTTTAGCTTTGATGTATGTTGTCTCGAGAATTTCTCAATTTTAAATTAGATCTTCAAATAAAAAATTATAAATAATCAATTATAGCTTTTGAGTTTTTTCATAATAAATTATACGTATTGCAGTATATTTGCGTTATTCTTTAAAGTTTATAAAGTCGACCGCAAGTATTAACGAGAAGCCCTTGGTATGAAACACAATAAAAAATCCAAACAATCGAGCTGGGAAATATTTACGTTTGTTCTCAGAGACCTATTTGCGCCGGGAGGAAGGTCGCTATTCCCAACTTTTACCGCAAATTCTCACCGAATACTCTCATACTTGAGAAAGCTCGGTTCAAAGAGGCTCTAACACTAAGTATGAAATAAATCCATCCGCGTCTCGGCGCTTGATAATCTCCTTTGTTTGTCATAAAACCAGCGTACAGGGCCGTTCGATTCGCATGCAGGCGGGAACTGCCGGGCGGGCCGGCCGCTTTACGAGCTAGTAATCTCGCCGTAAAGACGCAAGTGAGTGCCTCCATTCTTTTGTCAGTTATTTCATAATCTACGGTTATGTTTATAGTTGCTCGGACGGTTATCCGGCGTATCACCCTGATGGGAAACGATACGAAAGTTGTAAAATGAAAACATTCGCGAATTGTTGACCCCGAGAGACACCCGTTCAACGGCTTTTATCGTTTAACATTATTTAGCGACAATGAGAACTCTATTTCTTTGTCATAGCTTAATTGCCTCGCCCGGGATATTTATTAACACGCCAATAAATCAGGACGTATTTTTTTCCGGTGAATGCGGTCACTATACACTTCGTCCATTGTAGTCTTCGTTTATTTCAGCGTTTTATTTAACCTTTGTCTCCGTTCGATTTGTGAGTCTAAACAAACAATGGCGAAAGAAATAGAAACAGGCACGCAACAATAGCGGGGAAATCGCATAAAAATACACAACCGACTCGATCAAATCACAAGCGATCCTAACTGCTGGCAGTTAATAAATAGCTTCACACTTCCGCGGCACAAACGCTTTTCTATGCATGAACTATCGCCCGACCCCGGGCTTACCCTGCGAGGACCGCCCCGGGCCGGCCGAGCGCGGCGTAATGAAGGTGCCGCCCTTTTTAATTGAATAGTGCTAGACACACACCCACTCTCCACCCGCACCCGTTCAATGGAAGCATTGCTTACAGAACACACAAATTTTGCTTTAATAAGTATCGGAATATCCATACTTACGAGTATATCCCAAAAAACCTATACACCAATTATAAAATCATTGCACTCCAATACACAAATATTTATTACTAAATAAAGATCGAAAAGTACGTCTGCCTGAATAATAATAAAAAAAAATGCTCAGTTCTGTAGCTCACCGACCCCAGAGCGACGAGTTTTAATCCTAAAAAGTGAACTAATTCAAGTTTGTAAATTGTACATAAATCATAAACTGCCTTTAAGTTCGAAGGAGAGGATTACTCCCACTCTGTTCAATAGATTGCTACGCCAAACAGATTGTTTTTATATTCAGAGCCAACATACTTCAAATTTGCCAAAAAAAAAACATCTCTACTGTTTCTTCCGGTGGTACAAGTCTTGCAATCAATCACGTTAAAACTTTTAATTCTAAAATTTTAATTAATTGCATTTCAGATTTCTTTTGGTTGTGAATTTCTCTCGCTTAATCTTCATAAAGACCCATATAAATACTGATAAACTGTGGCAGACCTCCGTGACCCATTTTGCCTAGTTCTTCAATTCATCTATTTAATTGGCCCTTTTACAACGTTAATGGTTTTCTTCGAGACGTGTCTCTCAGAGGGACTCCGGGTATTGGTTTCCGTGTCTCACTATGCTACTTGTAATTTATGGACAACCCGCTTTATAGACAAGAATTGCGAATAATTCGTCTTAAAAGTGTTCCTAAGTCGAAGCAGGCGTGAGTGATTACGATGGGACTTCATCAAATTCAATATAATCGTTTAGGAGTTTATCGAGGGTCGTGCGGGCCGGCGCGAGGCAACAAGGAGTATCGGCAATTACCTAGCACTGCGAGATTAGCCCCGCCCGGAGGTCGCTGCTTAGCATGCCAAGTTCAAACTCGGTCGCCCCTCGTACTTGTAACACCCCTGCGCATTTCATCAGAGATGTTGTATTAATTGAAACATTGCCCATCAACTGTTGCCGTTAAAAAACTTTTGAAATTTAACAGTGTTACTTCATTTTAATTTTGAATTGTGGTAATTCAAACACCGTATCATTATAAATTTGCTCAATCAATCAACGTATCGTATTCGGATAAGAGAAGACGGATAAATATCGGGGTGCGTAATTGGTTTTGAAAATACGGTTGCTAAAAATTTGCTTGTATTTATTGATTTTATCGAATAATATATTTTACCGGCTGAGTCCAATTATAATATTTTATAAAACCTCGCTTAAGAACGCTCGTGCTTAAGGCAGATCAGTTTTGAATAGAACGTCTTAAAGATAAATACCGGTAAGCCTCCAAATCTACTTCATAATCGTAAATTCTTCGAAAATATAGCGAATAAACATTTTCTCCCGTACATAATCAATAAGCCCATAAATTAAATACCTTTCCGCCGGAAAGAAGTAAAGTTCGCCGAGCTATGAAAATAAAACGCCAAAGTCCCCAAAACGAAGGCGATTAAAGACGCATAATCGTTATAAATAATGTCATGTTTCTCACAATGCGGTTCCATAAATCGTTATTACACAGAGCCGGCGGCAGGCGGAGCGGAGCGTGGGGGCGCAAATTGTCCGGGCGGGGCGGGGGCGGGGCGGGGGCAGGACGGGAGGCCAGGGCGGGGGCAGGGCGGGGGGCCAGGGCGGGGGCAGGGCGGGGGGCCAGGGCGGGGGCAGGCGGGGGCAGGCGGGGGCAGGGCGGGGGCGCGCGCCCACGGAGCCCCGGCCGACAAAAGCGCCCCCCGCGCCGACTTGTTTGTTGTTTATGACGGCCGCCCCCCATTGTCGTTGTGAAAGCATTATTGGCCAATAAATCACGCGCCCGCCGCCCCGCGGCGCTCCTGCCTCAATCAGAAATGCAGTCGCCTTTATGAGCTGTTAACGCCCGCTAATGACTGAATAAACTTTGTTAGCACCGCAGATGGCTGACCCTCGAGTCTTCATTATCCCGAAATGGCGACATTATGCTTTAATACCGCCAAGAAAAGTAATTCTCTTATTACGACCCCCCCCCCCCCCCCATCGCTCCCCGACACACGAGCGAGAATTTTCCAAAAAAACGGCACAGCTGAGGCGATTTGGGTCAACGGTTCTTATTAGGAACGCAATGTCTGCGTAATTCCAACATGAATACAAATCCCGCCATGTCACGAAAGCTCTTGCGCCGGTACGCGCGCCTCAAGATTAGCCCAAATTATTTATGTGGGGGATTATAATCCACTTCAGTCGATGTAGGCTGTGACTTAACCGTAAATAAACAACTCTTAAAATTTAAGACTGCCTAGACTCGCCTAAATCAATTTCATTCTTCTGAATTGCCATTTGCAACGTCTCTTTTATTTCATACAATTTTTAATGTTTAAATTGGCTCGAGCTTTTTTGTTCAAATTTATTGCCCGGTCTTTGCAATTAAAATTATTATCATGTCAAAGCAACAGTTTTTAATCGTGCGGCTTTTTTAGAAAACTTTATGACAGCAAAAAATTCAATCGTTTATTTTATTTGAAATAAAAGCAACTCAAACTTTTTTTACAAAAAACGGTGTACTGTTTGTGTTTCCAACATCGCATTTTTTTATTTTATGTCTAACTTTAGCAAGTTAGTTATATTTACAAACTTGATACTCTGTTAAAAATATAAAAAATAAAAAAAAACATTTATGTATGTAATTATTTGTATTGGGTTCGTTTACTCTTTGTAAAGAATACAAAAGGAGTAGGCACATGTTTCTGAATATGCACATTTCACATTGCCCATTATGAAGCTTATCCGACTGATTAAACCAACATAAAATAAATGAGATGTAACCTTGTGTCGCATTCATGCGTTTTGTCATCCGACAATCTTTTGAGGAACGTAGTATGCCTAGTTTAACTGATAATTCTAATGCCACATGTATTCATTGAGCAATAACCTCTGTATTATTTATACACACACACATATATGTGTGTATATATATAGTATATATATAGTATGTGACAAAAGATCGTAACCGGCATAAATTATAAAAAAAACTAAGTCTAGCATTTTAAAATAATAAAACACGTAGTTAATTATACATACTTAGATGCTTTATTATCAATAAGGTGTCCAGTCTTCTCCGTTGCTTATAATAGCCAGGCATCTTCTAGGCCACGGGTCCCCAACCTTTTAGGACCCAAGAGCACAAATGGCGCCCGCCGGACGGGCGGCGGGCGCCATTTATTTTTTCAAGGTATTTTTCTGCTCCCGAAAGTAGTTCCAAAGCCCAGCTAAAAAAAAAAAAAAAAAAAAAAAGAAAAATAGATTTTCTAGAAGCGCTACTTAGTTTTTGGCTTTCACATATAGATGGCGCTTACTACATATTAAACGCAATAATTTTTTTTTATAATATATTATGGATTGGCTGGGCTACACTTGGCCAAAAAGTGTAAAATTGGTGGGATGAATGGTTTCGGTCCGACGGTCATTTTATTGTCACGGTATTCGTGTACTGACAGAGACATGGCAAAAATGTGTAGCTAGCGAGGGACGATACTTTGAATAAACTATTTTTATTATTGTATTTTTTTTGAAATTATCCACTTTTCATTGATAAAAAAAAACCAGAAACTTGTGGCACACCTAGTTGGACATTTGATTTATTTAATTGTCACTTTATTTTGCTATATCGAAAGTTGATTTTTTTACAGAGAAAAAACTATAAATTATATTTATCTATTTTTTATTATTTAATTAACGTCCATTTTAAGGGTAAAATAAAATCTTGAAGATGTTGAAAAATTGGATAAAATGACGACTTTTCAAAACCAAAGTTTGTTAATGATTTTTTTTTTTAAAATTTTTTAAATAATATGGCGCACATGGTTTATATTTAATCTTTTAATTTCAATTAAAAAAAAAACTTTTAAATGTTTAGGACTCTTGTAAAATGGGCCAGATGAATCTCCAAATTCCTACAATCGGGATTTTTTTTTTTATCATATTAATAGTAAATTTATAAGATATAAAAATATATTTTATTCGAAAGAAGGAATGTATCAAACTTTTTGCATTTAAATTTTTTCGATTGGTGCAATGGATTTTTCGCAAAACGGACTAGAAAATGATTAAAAAAACTCGATTATGCAGACTAGGCCCTTAAGCTCCAAAAGGTACGTCGGTGTGATTTTGTTTATTTCAAAATGCATAAATATAATGAATATTAAAAGTTTATTTCATAAACATTGGCCCGCTCAGGTAACTAGCCGCCCTAAACCAGACGCTGATTTGTAAATCTAATTAAGATTATTGTCCCATCGACGCTCGGCAAAAATAATTTTATTGCCCGTCGGTACCTGTCCTAAACCGAAAATATTTTCAAAACCCACAAACTCCAATGGCGTTCTAATTTTTCGCCCACTGTTTAATTAATTTTTTTTTTGATTACTAAATATTTCTTTTTTTTTTAAATATTTTTTTTTTTTTTTAAATATTTTTTTTTTTAACATAAATATTTTTTTAATTGTGGTCGGAGAGCGGCGGGCGCACGTAAAATCGTCGGCGGGCGCCATGGCGCCCGCGGGCACAGGGTTGGGGACCACCGTTCTAGGCATTCTTTCAAATCATTTTTCTGCATATTCTCGGGATAATGACCTCCATATGCCCTTTAAGTTGCGAGTAAGCTCGGTGGCAGCTAGCGTATTTTTTCCTCGAAGTGTAAGCTTCATCAACGCTCAAACATTTTCAATTGGGTTTGCGTCAGGAGATTGTGAGGGATAATCCAAGACCTCGATGCATTTATCTTGTTTCCACGTGCTGCATAGGCGACTTCGGTGTTTGGGTCGTTCTTAGTCTTCTTATAATATCCATGATTCACTTGGGCTTGGAAACAGTCTTTGGGTAGATAGTGATAATGCTTTCTGGTATATTTGGTTTATCCTTGCAGCATTCAAAGTTCCGGTAAACAAGTTCAAATTGCCAAAACCACGTTTTGAGAAGCATCCCCTAACATGCACCTTTACCGGATGTTTAACAGTTTTTACGACCAGTCTGTTATCGACAGTTGACCAAGCACAAGGTGAGATACTAGTTGCCTAGAAAATATTATCTTGTCCCAGTTGCGGTCTTTGTTTTCATGTGCCTTTTTTTAGCGTGATTTTCTGAAAGGAGCGGTTTCTTCAATGTGCTTCGGTTTTCTAGCTTAATCTACATTAAACGTCTTCTTATTATAGCTAAAAATAAATTTAGTCTTTTTTGCTTCAGTTTTCCTTATGCATATTGCAAAGATAGATGTGGGTTTTTCAAAAATAGGTTAGCTATCCGCTTATCCTCGGCGGACGACGTCTTTTTTATTTTACCACTTTCTGGTAGGTCATCGACGTGTTTTGTTTCTAAATATCGGTTCACCCACTTGGTCACAAACCCCTTCGACTTATTCATATACTTTGCAGCCTGAACGCTTGACATTTTTGGTCCTTTAGGATGGAAACAAAGGAACACTGCCTCATAGCGGGAAGCATACGCGGCACTCATCTCTAGAAATTTGCACTCTGTGTGAAGTAAACACGAAAACTGAATAATTTTTACGATGCATTAAGGACAAAACGTTGAGCTACCTGCTCATTTTTTTTCTATTGCAAAAAAATTCCAAAAACATTTTTTTATAGAGGTCACGTTCTTACTAAACACACTGTATATGGTCTTGTCATATCTAGTAATGTCGAACATATTAGCGAATATTTAGACATTTGAGGCGCAGCTCGAGAAAAATAAAGCTTTATAGTAATAGAACATGGATCTGCACTCATATTAAGTTATGAAAAGTTTTTTTCAAAAATCAAAGCAACGTAAGGAAGCCGATCTAATGTATTTGTGATAATGTGAGTAGTTTTCGCGAGATAGATAGAAGAGTTTATAAAAGGGTCTCGATAATCACAATTAAGGTTAACAGTAGCTTTACATTTTAAATAAAAATAAGTCCATAATAATAATGTCTACAGATTTTATCGTTTAGAGATATTACATTATCGAGTTTTAGATTTAAGCGTCTCCACAAAATTAGAATAAAGCTGTTGGAAATTTGAACCTCCCTCCTGCCAGACGTCTGTTTGGCGCTGTTTCTGACAAAGATACAGTTATTGTTTATGACTTGTAAATTCGCAGTGTTGTGTAAACCTTCGCAGCTTTTTTTCATCAACTGCTCTGACAAGTTTGCTTAATAAAACACGAAAAAGTTTTTTGGGCACAAAACATTATGTTTCATGTCATTGAATGATTTATTGGCTGCATTCGCTAATCGCAAATCTGCAATAATTTGTGAGCTGTCAGAAGCCATTAATGACTCGGTACACTGGCGTCGGATAACTTTATCACTCTGCCCAGCTGGCAGCGGTACATTTTTTACATGTATATGTCATGTTATCGTGAAACTCGTTTGCGATCACAAAGGCACGGCCAAAGGTTCTTTTTATACGCTGCATAAATTTATTTTTAACAAAAAAGTATAAAACATAATTATACAACCTTCGCGTATATTATTATCGTATTTTAATTGTTGAATTTTAAATACATTTCCTTTATTAATTACGCCAACGCGCTCGTGAATTTGCGACGAGACAAATATTCAAATATCAAATTAACATATCTGCGGAGAGTCCTGAAAAAGGTATAAAAGTGTGTGAGCGCAACTGCGCGCAGGATCAGGGTATGCCACATATCGTTTTATTATCATCGCCCTAAGACCTATTGTAAATTTACTAAATGAAAAATAAAGAATCTTGTAGTTAAATTAATTTTTTTGGACGAATTCCGGCAGTCCCGAAGCGGCATCATCGGCTGCGCCCGCGGGAGGGTTCCGGGTTCGACGACACGGCCTCCCTCCCCGAGGATCAGAGCCCGACACTCCCCTCCGGTATGACAACAGAGATATACCTGCAGAGTTCGCGCTGATCTCGACAGGATTTGAATTCAATTTGAGGTTTATATCTAAGCCCGTGATACAAAATTTACCGCCAGGCAAAGGTCGGTTGTCTCTGAGATCAATGGGATTAACAAAATAATTGAAGCGGTATGCTCTCAATTAAAATCACCAGAAATGCTCCTTTTAATATTTTTAAAATTATTTTGTGCTCAGTATCTCCAGGGGATTACATCAATTTTATTAATACAACTTTTCATGTAACACCGCGGCGGAAACAATTACTTTTTAACATGTTTAGCGTCAGCACTCGAGTCGCGAGATTCGCGTAATTTTTTATAGTATGCAAAACAATCTTTCAAAAGTCCCGTTGTTCGATGAAGAAAATCTTAGAATCTTCATTGTTTTGTAAACTTTTTAAAACATTTTCTTTTCATACAAAATTACTTGAAAAAAATTCTGTTTTGATATATTGTGATGAAATTTGCTACTTTGAATAAATTTCCTGGCGCTATGTGATGACACCGAATGTACTTCCCGGCATTGTTAATTTTATTAAGGGGCTTTCTTTAACGCGGGGGCCGTTCAAAGTACGAGGTGTGTAAATAATGAATACATAAATGCACAACAAGCGAGCGCGTAATTAGCCGGCCCGCGGCGAGCCTGCGGAGCCTTACTTTACCTTTTCCCTATTTTTTCTCCAAATATCGCATTCCCTGAGCTTTAAGTTCTATGCATAAAATGTTAATTGTTCCGTGCAGTACTAAACGGAATTTCGGAATTAGCGCGCCGTGTAATTTTCTGCTACAATTTCATTGAATCGTTAGCAAAATACTGAAAATCGTTATGTTTGTAGACCTGTAAAACAATAAGTGGCTTAAATGTAATCGCTAATTTCCATTTGCATTCAAAAGTTGATATTAAATTCAATGGAGCGGGTTTTTTAAGCAAAAGTTAAAATTATCAACTTTTACAATCTCTTTTGTTTAGAAAGGCTGTATTTTGCAGCTTTGCATATCACAGAATTCGTTTTGTATAGTATGAGGTCTATATTTATTTTAATCTGATCGAAACATGTTTACTTTGGATAGTCAACCCAATTTTAGAGTGAGTTTCATAATTCAATTCATTATTTTTAATATTTTGGTCAGAAATGCATTGGAACGTTTCGTGTTCGAACCGTATAAAACTGGATATTCAGCATTATGGGCCAAGGGAGAAACGGATTCAATAGTACTCCAAGTTCTTGTAGTTTGTTGACTCGCGACTGTCATTTGGGAATTCAGACATATTATATAATCTACCGCGTTATTCAGAAAATGTACCTTCGTACACGTAATATACAGTAGCTATGCAAAACCCGTTTTAATATTCCAAATGTCAATGGACGAAGACGAGAGAACATGTACTCCGGAAGTGAAAAGTTGAAAGGAGAAAATTGAACCTAATCACAAGTTACACACAAGAGAACTCGCACAGCGAATGCCAAACATGCATCTGGAAACACAACTCACTTCGTGTCGTTTGATATATGTATATGTTGTTTATCTCTAATAAGGAGCCTTTGAAGACGCAGCATTAGTTGGAATAAAAGTTCTGTACTACAATGGACACGAAAAGCGAGGGAGCGTTACGCCAGTCCCGAGTGCGCCGCCATTACGATATCAGAACGTGAACGGCACCTAATGAACAAAGCATATCATTTAGTAAAGCCAGCGCAATGTTTTGCCTTTATGCATTCACGGAACCGGAGGTTGCCAGCAGTGCATGTAGCAGCTGACGTAAAACACGAATCGATAATCATTTACAAATTTATATTCAATGTATCCTGGCGTATTGCACTTCATATTTCCCAAAATGCGCATTATTGTTTTGGCTGACCCAATTATGATAAACAATTTTCGTCCGTTTGAAAATAAACGGAATGATCAGCAATTAAACGGCTTTGTTAAAAACAGACAAAACGATTTATCAATGTTCGTCAGATACTTTTTAAAAGCCAGATATTTTTTTTATGAATGAAATGAAAATAATTCCATTTTGAACAAAGAGAATAATTTCTGCGATGTTTAAAAATATAATTCGGGGTATATAAAATATAATTGAATTTAACGCAAAATGTAGAATTATGTGAAATGATGTTATGTTACTTTTTTATAGTGAAATTCGAAACCAAATTCCAGCGAATATTTCATCATATTTCAAAGACCTTAAAATACAGCTTTAGCGCTAAAAATACAAAAGATTTCCTAGATTTTATTGCGATAATATTGATGCCTACGGTAATCCTGCAAATCGTTTATAATTGGTAGATTAATTTTTCGGCTCGGCCGTGGAGTCGCGGAGCCGCCTCACCGCGGAGCCACCCCGCCGCGGAGCCGCCCCGCCGCGGAGCCGTCTCACCGCGGAGCCGCCCCGCCGCGGAGCCGCCTCACCGCGTTGCCGCGCCGCCTGCCCGGCCTCGCGCTCGCCGCCAGCCCCGCCTCGCTCCTGCCCGCAGGCCGCCGGCATTCGTGATTTGTAAATTAGGATCGTGAACTCGAAAGAGTAATCGTCGGATATTTACACAATGTGGGATTCTTTTAAAATATTTATTAGCCAGCGGGAAAGGAATCGGCCGGAAAACGGAGAGGTCGAAATTGAGACAGTTCGAATTACGTTTCCATTGTCAAGGATATTGCTGATATTTCATTTCGACTTAAAGAAAATTAAGTTAAGCGATTAAAGCGGCCCGCCCGATCTAGATTCCGCGTACTTTCGTGATTTAAAAAAGCACTGGGTAAATGATTATCTTCTCTGTAATTTGCCCCGCGAAGATATCTTTTGTGTTTCACGAAATTTTAAGATATATTATTATTTGCACGCCGCGTCTCGGTTTTCCGCGGGTACCATTTTGACTCCTTCCGAGAAATCTGTGTTTACAAAACCGCAAAATAAATACGCACACATGCGAAATGAAGACGACCTAGAGAAACTTTTGTCAGACTCTGCGTGAACGGCTCACTCGACCGAATGGAAACTTGCTTTATACCCACATGATACGCTAATTTGTAAATGTGGGTACACTCCAGCAGAACTGTTTAAATTAAAACGTTCATTAAATCTCATCTAAATGTAATTTATATCCGTATAGAGGTTTCACTTATTATAATAAAAGAGTTTTACTGTGAGATATTCTGATCCCCGAGGGACGAGTTCTCTTTCCACTATCTGACCTCCCGGCACACACGAGGGTTTTCTATAATCCGGGCTTTATATTGATTACCCCTTTCTTTGGGTGCCATTTTATTGTCTACTGCGAATAAAGGTAAGCTATTACGTTCTCAAATTGAAGAACGCTTAAATAATATCAAGTCATAAAGCAAACTCTATATATTTGAAAATATCCACTCAAATAAATCCATGATGGAACCGAGCAGATCTCCTCCGAAAACATGAATTTTGTCTTGTTGATATTAATTTATACTCCGCAATTAATAATATATTTCCATCACTTCTCCGTTCTCTAATTACGGCCGAAAATTCCTAAAGAAAACTCTCCGAGAGCTCCGACTTCATAAATAATAATTAAATATACAATAAATCGTTTTAGATTCAGTGGATTCAGATTCATCGTGCTCTCGCCGTAGTTTATGAAGAAAATCATTATATTTGATATCGTCGGACTTGTCGGCGCCTTTAGGAATAATTTCAGCTTTTCACTTACATAATACATCCTCTGAATTTACAAGAACAATAAAGCTCATCTACCGTATTCGTTGGTCAGAGTGTACTCCAAGTCACTTTAAAACCTCTGCTGATACGCAATTTTTACAAAATTTAAGTACTCTATTAATAAATAAGCTCCTCTTTATTTGATTTTAAATCCAAGAGATCCAACAATTCAACTGCGGAGTATTCTTAGAAATTTAAATAAATTTGCATTTTGGAATGAATTAATTATCATTAATTCGCATCAAAAAACAATGAAATTGAAATCGTACGAACGTATAAAATGCAGGTTTTGTTATGATTTAATTAAGTTTGAATATCTTGAAATAGATAAGCAGAAAAATACTGTTGATAAATAATATCATTACAAGCGAATTTCTACGCTCTCGATTAAAGCAATAACCTACATAAGCCCTAACCCTCTCTCTAATCACAACAATAATCATCGGAGCAAAATGTTTGGCGATGGCCTGGTTTTCCGAGCCGTGCATTTTCCAGCGTGGCCGCAACCATTACAATATTTAGATGAGCAGCTGGCCGATGTCCGCGGTAATTATGACCCGTGGGGCCCGGGCCGGGGGTGCCGAGGGGGCTGGGGGTGCCGAGGGGGCCGAGGGGCCGAGGGGGCCGAGGGGTCGAGGGGGCCGGGCGGGGCTTGTGACAGTTGGCCGCCGGGGGAGCGCCTGTCGAACGCCTGACAGCGCGGAGACAACCCCGAATCAATCCCAGTACCCTGACTATTTGTGTACAGGGATTGCTACGCGGGCAGTAGGGCCTGGGACATGTATTGATATCCCACAGTTATTTATCTATTTGATACTTTACTTCCATAACATCGCATCTTATATGTTTTTTTTTATCTATTAATTTTAAACTAACCATTTTATGGTATTCTTAACCAATCCGCTAAACACAATAGTCATAAAAAAATCTGATATTTTGTTCACCATATCTTTAGTTTTCTCATCGTGTGTCGTTTAGACTTATTACTAGGATTGGTTAGATTTATACAAAAATATTCGTTTTTTACCAAAAGTCCCTGGTCATTTTTTTAATGTTTATTTCTCCTTAAGCATACGTGCTCATTGTAAGACGTCGAAGAACAACTGCAAGATTACAAGGACAACCAGCTATATTTGTATTCGGGCAAAAATAACCAGAAATCGATCTCCGGTAATTTGATCAAATGGTTCATTAAATATTAATTCTATTACATGAACCCGCACAGTCGTGCATAAGAATTTATGCTAATCGGTTGACATCAATAAAATGGTTACAATAGTTCAAATATTTAAAAAATAAAAGTTCTTTTCACAACAGATATGAAATTATAGCCCATTGCTTAATAAATGCAAGTCAAAAATTATTTACTTAAATTCTGGTCGTGTTTTTCTTCTTTTATAAAAACTCTTTGTTATTTACGATGATTTAGCGGGTGGGTGTCGACATGTCCGCGCTGATTTGTTTATCTTCTCCACAAAAAAACTAAACCTTTTTGAATATCTCTTTTTTAGTTTTCTATTTAGAGGTACATAAATGATTTATTATACAAAAAAAACTAGACGACATGCCCCAAGGACACGATAGGCACACGCGGTAGCGAATGCCAACTAGTGTACGACACAATGCCAATCGATGTGTCAAAATATCACAATTTAAATTGACAGCTGAGAGTAAAAGCGCGAAGATTGAGTTAGGCAAGACTGACTATCTCAATAAATTATCATTTAACACTTTATAATACAAGTTTTTATGAATATTTTTTTCCAAAACCGTTATTAAACATATATTATGCTTATCTCATAGCTCTAATAATGTTAAACAATATTTTTATTACAGATATATTTACAATGTTTCAATAATTCTACATATTGCTTATTAACATGCTATTTAACGGGGTACAGTTTCATTAATATGTATTATATGTGCAGATAAGTTCAGTGTTGTTTATACCGATACGAAATCCCTCTACGTGATATCTGAGCATGGAAAATAACATTAAATATTCTTCCGGGCTCTTAATAGAATTAGCAAAAACTAAGTTCTTGAAATGTCTTCACAGAGATACTAAGTAAGGCATATTGGTTATTGAAAAAAAAAGTCGTGTACTAAACACAAGAGCTTTCGTAATAACACACAGTGCATGTAAATAGACCTTAAAAGATAAATTTGTTTTACACTAATATCTGCAAGGTATAGATAAAATGAAAACAACACTTTTGAACATTTTCAAACAAAAAATTAACACATTAAACGTTTAACGATTTTTATTGTATTTAGAGTATAGAATAAAATAGATATATCGTAATATCGTGATTCGATTTTTCTGAAATATTATAATTATTTAAATATTTTATAAAACTCGTGTCATATAAAGGGTTAAGTATAAGATGTTACGTGTCCGGGTAGCATCTTTATTATTGCGGCCTTTTATAAAAAAATATTCAAAGAAAATCAGGTTTTTATATGAAAGAATGATAAGAAAACAAATAATATAAAATATAATGCAGCCTGGGAATATTAAGAATATTCATTTCTAAGAGACATTTTTATTCGTGCTTGTTTATGCGCGGATTTAAAAGTCCCAATTTCTTTTAAGCCCCGTAGGTAGCCAGACCATATTACCCCGCATTACCTTCTTACAAAAAGAGTTTTCCAGCGCGGATTAAAGCTAAATGATGCCATCATAATACAATGAGAATTTTCTTGTATTCCATTATTTTTAACGAATAGATTATTGTAACCCATTTTTTCATATTTTTGTTTGTAAATCATCGCATAATACATTTTTCATGAAAAATGAAGCATGGATTATAATTAAATGCGTAAGCGTTAAAATATATTGTCAAAAGCAACAGAATAATTACAATATTATACACGGGAAAATTATGTGGCAATTTTTTAAATTAATATTCATTCTATTTAAAACTGCCTAATGGTGACGCGTTTTGCGTGATTACACGCTGTCTTGGGATCATCCAGGTGGAATAATGAATAAAATGTGTTATGTTGGCTTAAAAAAATTTAATGTCGAGATTCAAACGAAAGTAATAAAATACCAATTAAAGTATAATATAAACTTCCCTTTATTAAAATACTGTTTTAGAAATATGTTTTTATTTAGATATTATGTTCATAAAATATCCTTTTATTTTATTTTACAACAGGTAAAGAGGAATTAGTAGTTCTTATGTGGAATGCATTGGTGTGAAGTTCTGCTATATTAAGAAAAAGGCATTTAAAGAACAAATGTGAATAGCCAAATGGCTTGGAAGTTACGATATTTTTTGTTTTGTAAGCGCTTTTGTCTTTAATCAACTCTCATATGCGCTCACAAACATAATTGATTATTTTTAATTAAATTATTATTCGATGTATATGGAGTTTTCAAATAAAACATGTGTATGATGCATAGTAAACAAACATATAATAGAATGTAAAGTTAATGATAATGGAGTGTATTTCTGAATTATCTGGAACAATACTACGTCCATGAACAACTGTGGTAGATATCAATAGTATGTGAGCTTATAAGATTGGGTCGAATCCTGTTTGCTGGTAGTATGGAGATACGAACACAGCTGATACGCCGTGGACTGGTTGCAACGCCAATCGTAACTAGTTACAAACCGCAACTAACGGTTGAGTTCACTTAACAATATTTGATGAAGGTAAATCTCTCTGATAAGTTAAATCTCCGTACTACATTTGTGGTTTGTGTATTATGGTTTATCAAATACCTTTATTGCTTATTTGTTTTCTTGCGTTTCAGAATAAATAGGTAATATTCGGTTGGTTTAAAATCAGAGCGTTCGTGTCTTAACACAAAATTGAAAAATAACCCAATTACGTGTGGTACAAGAATGTAATCGATCGTTAAACATAGATAATATATCCTTGGGGTATATATTTTGACTAGTGGGCACATAAAAATACAGTTTACGATTCACGAGATATATTTAAGATCGTAAATTTCTTTTTTTGTTTGTAAAAACTGCTCGCTGCTGGTTTTCTATCGTAGAATATATTTGTTTCATTCAATGAATATTGTAATTTTACGATCGAGAGACAGCGATTGTTCAAATAAAGTTTGAAAATAATAATAATAAATAGAATCCTTTTTCATTATCTTGATTATTTTTGAAATAATTTATTTACAAAATTTTATCAAGGTTTCGCTTTCGTTATGTCGAGTATTTTCACAATAGATTATTAAGTATAATTTCATTAATTTGTTAATGAGGATCATCCCCTTCAAAGCTCCCCGGCAAGTCCGGCACACAAAATTAGCACAGAAGCAAAAAACATTCGAAATTGCCCGCCTCTCCCCGCAGATAAATCATTTAGGGGGAGGAGGAGGCAACGAAAGGGCTTTCGGCGATTAACCTAAGTCCTTAAAAGAGAAACATGTCGCTGGAAAAAAGGGTCAATCGTGCATTAATAAGAGTTTCAGCGGCGGCGAAAAACTAAATAAGCCCGAGGAGCGGCGGAGGGACGCGCTGGAGCCGAAGATTGATGTATCGCCGAGCAGAGGCGGCGGCCAAGGGGACGCCCGAGCCACGCCGGCGATCGATCTTTAAGTGCGGCACACAAATTAGTGCTTACGCCTATAGTTTTTCTCGTAAATTATTTCTCAGCTGCGAAAGGTGAACCTACTGTCTGAAATGAGCGAGCTATTTTTTCTGTGCAAGCCTTTCAATTCAATGAAATATTTATTAGTTTGGACGTGTATAAAGCGGTAACCAGTCAAATAACTAATGTGAAGACTTACTGCTAGTGCTCGTTTTTAATCAAGCATTACAGTGAATTCTTAAATATTGAGGATACCAACACTTTGCGTGTAGAACACGATCGACCAATATTTGCCTCTGGTGTGAAATAATTATAGATCTTTGAATAATTAAGAGCAGACTTCATATTTCATTATTTCGTTATAAAAAAAACGGTTGCAACATTAGATGAATGGAAAATCGATTCACTTATGAAATTGCGTAAGTTGCATATGCTAATGAAATATGAAACAAAAATGTTTAGGTAAACAAGTTGAACTACCAAGTGATAACAAATCTAAGTGAATTTAAATATCGTTCAATAAAATAAAATAAAATTTTAAAAAATGAATTTGAACTTGTATATGTCTATAATGCATATAAACTGTAAAATAACAATGTTTCAGTAGTTATTATATTTCAATAAAAATAGTAGGCGAAGCCATCGTTATAAAAAACTTCAATATTGTGATCATACAGTATCATTTATATTATAGAATGGCGTTCTAATAAAATAAGTTTAAACTCTTTCACATTACCAAAAACTCCGTTAATGAAGTCGTACATCAAGTCCGTTGTAATTGCTACTCACGGAGTTTCCCCGAGTTTCACCGCCTGGATTTTGGCCTACCCACAGTGTGAAGTGAAAACACTATCGCGAACCGCAATAAAAAAAATCTCCCTCGGCCCCAATTAATTAAGACATCAAACGCCGACACAGAGAGATCGATTCGCACGACTGTCACTCCAACGCTCCGGAGCCGGGGGAGGGGAGGGGGGGTGAGGGGGAGGGGAGGGGAGGGGGGCGTGGGCTCGTGTGCGCGGACAACAGATGGCAGAGACGTCCCACATAATCACGCTTGTTAAATGGGTCGTGGATGGGTTGTGGCCGAGTCGCCGATACGTGGGAGCCGCCCCGCCAGCCGAGACCTTTCTGGAGGCCCGAGTAATTGCGGCAATACTAAATTAAATTCATCATACCGATCCGGGGTAGAATTCTCGGCCTATTAAGTTTTCGTCGATCGTTAGCGCGGCGGCAGGTTTGGGCGTGTCTGCTTCGTAATTATTGTGCGATAACTATGCTGTTTTGTCGTAATTGACATCAATTTTCATTCACAGTTGTGGTTATATTATCGTATTTTGCCGTAGCCGCTGGAACAAAAAATGACGGACCCGACCATTAGTAGTAATTATTGCGTTATCTCTCGCCGTTTTGTGTAATTTAAATACAAAGTTAGCGTAATAAAGATTCTTGTTTGAACTGTGAAGTTATGAAAATACTCCGTTTAATGTGATTTTATTAAAACCCGAACCGAATAAAGGATTGCGAGCGGGAGCGCATCTTCGCTCTGCGCCTTGCTTGTTATCGACAATTGGCTTTCTTCGTTATTTTTCTCTCCCGAGGCGAGCTTTAATTGAATCGATCTTTTATATTTAACAGATGGATTCACTATAAACTTTTTATTATATTTTGAAAAAAATCAACGGTTAAATAAAACAATTTACATTTACAGTTATTCTATAATTCTTGACTATACTAACGCTTTTTATATTAAGGAAGGCAAATAAAATTATCATACATTTATATATATATATATATATATATATATATATATATATATATATATATATATATATATACCCATCATATTTTAATGAATACACGAGGGATGCGACTCAGTCGGAGAAGTTAGTTTATACTATTTCAAGTCACTCTTTCGCTCCCTTAAACTAGAGCACAACTGAAATAGCAGTTAAAACGACCTACTTTCTGCAAGAAGAATTAATTACTTCAAGTTTATATTTATGGAGTCGTTCATTTTATATAAGAACGGAATTTATTTAATTCAAATGGCCGGGAATTCACCAATAACTGGCGGAGCGCGCGGCAAGCCATCCGCAAGAGTGTTCAAAAAACAATTTCCATTAAGGCGGCCACAATGGTCGGCAGTCTCGGCAGTCTCGGCGGTCCCCGGGCAGAAGGAGCGGACTTGCAGTCGTCGCCGCCGGGGAGAAGCGAGAGCTCCGCCTGCATTTGCGCGGAAAATAAAACTGATGAATTTCCCGGGAAGGAGATGACAAAGCGCGGCTCGCCCCGGAGCCCGCCACGACTCCTCTCCTCCTCCTGGAGATGACTCCTCCCGGCGCACTTCCTCGGCCAGATGCTCGTCCTCGCCGGCCGCGGTGCGTTTGAAAGGCGAAGATGCCTGATCGTACTCTCGACCTACTTAGCACAAGATTCATCGCTGCTCGCGTGAATGTATGTGTGAGGAAATATTCTTTCTTTCTATTATATAATTTATATTGAAAATTCCGACTTAAAACTTTTTTATCTATTT
Organism: Atopsyche davidsoni; assembly: GCA_022113835.1. Taxonomy (NCBI): domain Eukaryota; kingdom Metazoa; phylum Arthropoda; class Insecta; order Trichoptera; family Hydrobiosidae; genus Atopsyche; species Atopsyche davidsoni. Next base: position 11,405,831 of record JAILWY010000023.1, read on the forward strand.
GTACATGGATAGAAAAGTATTCCTTTTAATCTCGTTTACTCGAATGCCGTTGCTCTTGCGCCCGGGGAATAAATTGCTTTTGCTTACATTTATCCGTTTAACGGCTAGCCGGCAACTTGCAAGTTTTAATTGGTGCATCTTAAATATATTCCGTTTTAATATAATGGTTTCTTGAATGATGATCCCGAGCTCCCGGCTGGTGTTGCGGAAGTGCGAAGGGTGATATATATATTATTATATTTACAGTTAGCTTTCCGGCGACATAGACAGATGCTCCGCAACCTTTCGGAACACAAGCGACTCAATTTGAATAGAGTCCTGCAGTCCCCAGATACCTAGGGACGCCGCGATGTGAATTCAAATGCCCCATCGGGATGGTGACCGCGTTTTGGCGTGTACATTACATTACGCCGGGAATAAATAAGAGAGGCGCCTGCAGCCTACCAGTACGTGCCCCCTCCCGCCCATCGATCCGCCGCCGCCCCCTCCTCCGCCCTGGCCTAAGTCAGTTAAGACGTTTGTGTTGGGCGGCCTGTGCGCTGATGGTCGGCTGTTTTAGACTAATTGAGATAGAGAAGTGTGAAGTCAGTACTTTTCATAATCTTTACTTCCATATATATATATATATATATATATATATATATATATATATATATATATATATATATATATATATGTGTGTGTGTGTGTGTGTACACTTTATCACCAGTAAGTACATTTATTAGTAAATGGTAATTCCTGAAATGATTTTCAATCAGTAGTATCGTATGCACGCATATACATCATAAAGTAAAACTTCCTGGCTTATAAGATCTGCTAAGGAAGCATCGTCTTTTACTTTGAATTTTTAGTTTATTATCATTATTCTCAGAAATACCAAAAAAATATATTCTCTTTCTTAAAACTTTTGAAGCTTTTAATTATTTATTTTCTTTAAGTGAGGATTACATAAAGAAAACTCTGAGCCCTTAAGATTGTATTTTTTTGTTTACAAAATATTAAAACAGAGCTTATACTGAAATGTAAATAAACCACTAATGGTTTAGAAGTTCTCCTATAAATTAAAACAAACTGAGTATCTTTTCCTAGCAGTGGAAACAAGGCGGTCAGAAAGTTTGGACAGAGCTCGAAGTAATGAAAAAAAACACGTCTGAGTTCCCGATGGGTATTGTTTCCCACGATTACTCGCTAGGAAGCGGTGCAAAAAGAGTAATTACGGAACAAAATGGAAACTGATGCGAGAAGAAATTTTAAAAGTCTATAAAGATTAATTACCACATCTTTGAAGATAGTCGGACCGCTCCGGCCCTGGCGCGGCGGCTTCACCGTTCTGGAGACTCGGCGCTCGCGAGACCGTCGTTAAGATATTTAAACGAATAAAAGTAAGCGGACTCAGAGCAGTTCTTTCTTTCTTTGCCAACAAATGTTTCTTTATCAAAATAATAATTTATTCATCTTTTTTAAAGAAACATCTTTAGCTTGCGCACTCTGAAAAACACATCCTGCTCATCTCTTTCGTAGGCAATCTAAACCTCTTTAATTAACAGAACTGTTACGATACTTTATATTTCATAGCCTGTGATAATTTATGAACAAATTACTAATTGTGTTTATATGTAATCTCAATATAAAATTTTCACCGATGCTTTTACAGGTATTAATATTTCGTTATTTTAATGAGCTTTTGTATTACCGCTGAGACAAAAAGTGTTATTTTGCTTGGTTCCACTTTATCTGCAGCGTCGGCTTATTTTGCGGTCTAAGTATGGCCTATATCCTGGACCCTTTCCACAATCCTCTCATTGTGTTATCTGGTCAGCAGCATAAAAAGAAACTACTTTATGCTTATCATTGTTTTTTGCCACATCTTAATTGAAATTTACATACCGCATCGTAATTATATAATTTGTTTCTTTGTAAAAAAAGAAATCGATTTTGTACAATATTTCCGTGCGTTGCATTACCAAAGTCTAAAATTATTTTTGGTCAAATATAACAGTTTTGGCAGTTTTGTCAATAATCGACCATTTGAAGCAGATTTAACGAAAAAGTTAAACCTGTCAGCGGCGAAGTCTGGCTTAACAGCTGCTGTAATGGCCCATTTTATCAACAAAAACTTCAGTTCATTTGTATTATTTGCTTGACACGAGAGTTAATCTGACTTTGAATTACTATGAGTAATATATTATTACAGGGTATACATCTCCGAGGGCTGGAAATTTTCAAGCAAAACACCAAGGCACGTGGCTTACATTATATACATACATTATCATAGTTTCATTCGAGTTGGTGTTTTCAAATACAATTAAAACATCAGAGTACGCGAGTCATGAATATTACATAGTTATTTATAAAAAACGAATAATTTTTTTTTTCAATTTATACTATCAAAAAATTTGCACTTAGTATATTAGATAATTTGACGGTTTTTGTTAATAAAGATATGCTTTTGTTGATATTTTTTGAAAATATTTTATTGATTTTTCGGTAAATATTTTTTTATAGATATAAACATAAATTTGTTAAAAATTAAATTTAACCTAATTGTTATCACTTAAGATTGCAAATATTCTCTTTCTCTCTCTCTTCAAAAAGTTTATTTAATACCAAAACAAACACGAAACAAATTGGAATAATTTCAACAGCTACTGGTTGCATGTAAAGGGGTACGTTGAAGTTGTCACGATATTTAATCAAATACAGCCTGTTAGAATATTTTACTTAAAATTTACTTTGAATAAAGAAAGTTAAATTGGTCTTCTGCTTTACTGAAAAACGACTTTTTGTCTGCTGTTACAAAATATTCTTTATTAATATGGTTTTCCAATCCGACAAAGTGTAAAACTTAAAACTTTACAACTTTAAAACTTTTTACAAGTAAAATTGCTGTTACTCCCTCGAATGGCGAATTAGAGTATTTTGCGAGACATTCCCTCAGGAACGCCGCTTCAGATAATGATTCAACTCATTTATCAAGGCAAGATCCTATCTCTTTCAACCGGTTTTCTGACAATTTAACTCATTCAGAGGGCGTTAAAAGAATATTTGAAATGAAAAAGCAGATAATAAGACGGATAAAGAGAGATCCAGTGGGGAGGAGGCCTTATCGCATAATGGATACTTCATACTGAGGAACGAGGAGACTTTAAAATTGTTCTCCGTCGGACTGCGTGTCCTTCTCTACCGAAATAATTCTATAAACATTGACGAGCACATTGTTAGAGAAGACAGATGAAGCTAATCACACTTTTTATATTAAGATTGCTGCTTTAAAGCAATATTCTTCTGTAAAATTACTTCGTTGTAACGGGTTGTACATTTCTACGTTGAATACATTTCAATTACAGACCCACTTTTGTGGAAAATGACTATTTAACAAACAAAATCGATAATCGAGTCTTGATTTGATAAGCTATTTGCTTTTAATTAAACTATTATACATTATTCTACAAATTGAATCACTCGCTCTACTAGGCTGATTTTGTAAAATTACTATCAATAATGCTACCTAGTACAGTTAATTTATATAATTGGTCACTTGACAATAAGGATAAATAGTATAATTCGCTCAATAACTATGCTTTAGCATAATTTACATACGTGTACATAAATACAAAATGTGTGGTATTAAAAAGATGTTTTTAAAATAATGTTCACTGCAAAAAACAAATTTCCCCGAGTTTTATTTAACAACCCCCACGTAGGGATGGACAGAAAATACTTTTTCGGCCTAAAATTATTTACTTTAAGACTTTTTATTCCAAGGCTTAGCATAGTAATTAAGTAATTATATTTGCAAATCCTCGACGGCGAGAGCTTCCCGAAAACTGTTATCTACGGCGCGCTTCACTCGGAGAGAGAAAAAAACTTCGCACCGTTTTACGGCACCTTGGATTTTTTCTCACAACAAATCCATTTATCTGTCGCCGGTATATACGACGGAGAGAGAGCAAACGTTTTACATAATTGAAATTCTTACATTCTTGGGAGTTTTACAAGTAGACTTCCCGACAGCCCGGCACTAGTTACCGGGTCCCCTGCCCGCCCGCTGTCGCACGGAACCCTCCTCGCAAATTTGGTTCATCAGGAAATCCCATTATCGCGAGCCATTTACCTAAAATGTGCCAATGCTCCGGAGATGGGCGGCGCTCTCGGATGCGTGAGTTTATAAACATCGTGCGGATGAGCAGGCGAGGGCCGCGAGGGCCGCGAGGGCCGCGAGGGCCGCGAGGGCTGCTCGGGACGCGCTGCAGCGGGCGTCGCGGCCGCGCCCCGGCCCGCCCGGCCCGCCCCAGTCCGCCCCAGTCCGCCCCAGCCCGCCCCAGCCCGCCCCAACCCGCCCCGGCCTGCTAGTTCATAAATAATCCTGTCGCTAAGTAAATATTTATCACTCTCGCTTTTTAAAAGGGGCGCTCATTTGTAGCTCAGGAGTTATTCCGACCTCGCTTTCGTCTTTATGTAACGCGTGTCGGCTTACATCATTGGGGAAACGTTGTAATTTATATGCGTTTTTTAGGTGGTTTTGAATTTTTCTTCTCAACACTAAAATAGCTTAATTTACATTTTATACAAGTAAAAGGCGTAGTAAAAAAGAGGTTTTTTTTTTACTTTTTTAAATTCATAAAAGCTCTGTGCTGGTTAACAGTATTCCAACATATAACATTTTTCTTATCACAAAATTACACCTGTATACATACATACCGATCGACAAAAATCTATTTTTGAGAATTCGATAAACCGACACACGTTTCATGATACTAAGATCTCTGAGAAGTTTATATCACAATAGATTAGTGTTTAGTTGTTTAGTACATAAAGAACCTCGCATGACCTACTTTAGATAACTATAATTGGTAACTTTGGTTACCTATCGATTGCGTATTCATAAAAGAATATGATTTATCGTTTGATCAATTGAATTTATTTATTGAGAGGAGTTCTGGGAGATAACTGCCTAATTTCCCGGGACTCGTTTTCATTTCCAAAACGGAACTTTATATTATGGCCCGATTCGGCCTGGACGTCGAGGGCTGACTTGGTGCTCAGAGTGGAATGCTACCAATTCGACTACGATCGAAGTTGTTTTATTTAAAAGTTCATTCGCCTCTTTCTCGGCGCGGATGTGCTTAGACGAGGGTTAATAGGGGCTGATAGATAATGAACTTTCCGCGTGAATACCACCTTATGTTTATCTACCTTACACGAATGAATAACTAATAAATGTTTGATTATACTAACAAATCTACTTAAAATTCAAATAATAGTTTTCTCCCTTTGGTAGAATTTTAATACGCCGTCTAACTGACACATTTCTTATTACGGCGTTATTTCATTTTTGTTTGCTAAACAGAAAGAGAGCTCTTCAGCGATTTCCCCAATTCTTTCGACTTAGACTGTCACTTTTTAGAGCTTTAATGTCAACCAAAGAGCGCTTTTTATTGTTCTGGAAAGACTTTTTTCAGGTTTTGTCTTCAGTCAACTCGATTCAACTCAACTCCTATAATAGCGAAATATAAATGCATCATTCAATTTATATTTAAAACATAGAAAAAAATAACTATTTTCGTTTGTTTTTTAACTGGAGAATAATTTAATTGAGATACTAAAGAAAAAGCTAATCCATTTTATCCGAACAGCTACTTGACCCATTTTTACAATAGTGCCAAAGCGCGAGAGAGAAAAAAACACCAAATGAGATCAGAGCTAGAACGATACCCCATAAAGATAAGTTTGTATATGGAAGCAATGAGACCTATAAACGAAATACACGCAGAATCTATCCCGAGGCGTTAAATTGACTGCAAGAAAAGTCTACAGTCGCCTGAATTACAATGTTTCGGCTGCCTTGCGAAATGGGTGCTCGGTAATAAACCGAGCCGATCGCGAGCTCGACTCAAAAATGTTTTTTTGACTCGCCTCACTCGCAATAAAAAGGAGACGGAGTTGCGCTCCTCCCGTGTGGATTTATATTTTCCGGGACGGAAAAGGTTTAAGCCGGAAGAAAGAGTGAGCAAAAAATTAAACTCGGGAACGTTAATCAAAAGTGACTCCGCCGTGGAGAGGCCCAGGGCGCGCGCCGTATCGGCCGCCGCCAGATCGACTGCTCCTGCCCGGCGCGCTTAAATTAAAAATTTCTCCCAGATATTTACCGGACGGAAAGTTCTCTCTTGAACAAACTATGCGCGAAATGTTTTGAAAGAGTGATTTGGATAAAAAAATTCTTCTTTACACTTTTCGTTTCATTTTTTTAAGTGTGAAAAATAAATATATACCTCTAAAGAAAAGTCCATGTTACTTTAAGCAAACACCTAAACTCGCACATAATTTATATAGTCGTTTTTGTGATCTTTATAATTCGATTGATCGTTTGACTTCCACCCACAGATTTTTCGAAGTATGTGATGGTATGTCACAATGTGCCGGTGGAGCTGAGAAGTAAATCTTTTTCTTTGATACGTATACTAAACAAAAGACGCTAATTCCATTAAGAATTTATTTTTTCTCGAATGGGTTTGCGGTTGTCTCCGTTACAGAGCAGCATCAACGCAAAACAAAAAGAAGTCCCCCTCCGGCCCGCCCCGCAGGCCGCCAACTCAAAAAGCGAGCGAGACTTTGATTTATTTTATTTCCAAATACAATGCTATGGGATAAATTGACTAATTTCACAAATTTGCCGCAAAACTGGCTGAATGAGGAAATTTGTTTTAGGAGTTATTTTATAATTTGATTATTTGTTGCAGATAATTTTCAAAGTGGCCGAAGTTAGCTGAGTTTATTCAAATTTAAAGATGCAGTTGTATCTGATTAAATCGTATCGTTTCGTCTATTTTATTATTCATGTTTAAAATTTAGATTGTTTTCTTACCAATTCATTTTTATGTTTTAAAAAAATCTACCTCAACTCTTACTTACTCCATTGACTTTCCTCTAACCAAATGGATAGTTCTCTAAATGTATGTTGGGACTAAAATGTTGACTTTTACACTTTTGCTCTTTTTAATACTCTTATTAATACGGTACATTATGCTATTTCTGCTATACTTCCTATAGTAATAAATCAAACACAAAGTATTTTAAAAAATATGGAATCTTCAGGACGACATACTAATCAAAAGTAACTTGTGTTTCACAGATGATAATAATAAATTTTACCTAAAATAGATTTAATGTATTATATATTAATGTATGTATATATATTTTTTGAAAAAGTTAATTAATTCAGTACAAGGTTGTCTAATAGAAATATTTATTTTTTTCTCTCGTGTTATTTATTCTATCAAATATCTATTGTAGTAAAAAGAAAAAGTCATTCATTTTTTATTATGAAAAATTGCGTAAGATAGGATTACTCTATGTATTATTAGATTTTTTCACGTTTTATAATCCATTACGCGGCGCCCGAACGTCTGGGCGTCTGTCTGCAAAGCGTGAGTCAGATGAGCAGCTTCTTCGTCATTAACATAATATCCACACTCCAGGAATTGGGATTTCCACTTGTCTTGGTGACGCCCGGCTGAGCTGGAACAGGCCCCTACCTGCCGCCTCTGAGCTGATCCGCAGACAATGAGAGAATCTTGACAACCAACTGTAAGCGCCGTGCATATCAAATAAGTAACATTTCGCGTTTCATACGTAATGTTATCTGACGTACCTTGCTTTTTACTAAAAATAATGGATAAATAAATAAATTGTAATATTTGTACCTCAATTTTCCGCGTAAACCTCACTATAATTTCAATAAGATAAATTAATAAAAAAATCAAAATATACGACGTATGCAATTAACGTTTTATTATACGTAAATGTTATCTTACAAATATATATTAAATTCCACACATTTCGCGTCAGTCTCATTTAATAATAACAATATTGCATTTAAATATTTAAGCATAAATTGATATTAATTTTATATAGTTTTAACTTAATATTAGTCCTGCACCACCAATAAAAAAACATAAAAATTTTCATCACAAAACTCAAGCGTATACCTAATGCTTTTCCACATGACCAAGATGCTGAATGCAGCGCGGTAGAGCATATACAGTATTTAATATTAAAAACCAGTTAAGATCCCTAAATAAACCTTTTTTGGCCTTATCATAATAATTTCAAATTTATATCTATTATAATTTTCTTCAAAGTATCCAAAAACTCTAAAACGGACAGTTAAACAAAAGAAATCAGATAGATATTTTTTTTAAATACAACTATCAATAAAAATATTATATTATGTAGATTTACTTTTATTGTTTATCCTTGTATTCATTTTATTGTTTTTTAAAAATAAAATATAATTTTAAAATTTTTACTCATAAATGTAAAAAAATTAAAATTAATCTAAAAAACAATTTTCAATAATAATTATTTTGCCTTTACCCTTTTTAATTGTGTACTTCCTTGATCTTGTTTTTATTAACACACTCTGCCTTTTATTTTATAACTAGAAATGTAGCCCGTCATAAAATTACGTATTCAATGAACGATGCAATAGTGTTTGAACATATGCTTGGCTAACAATTAGATGAACATTTTGTACACATATATTTTGAATAACCGGATATTAATTTCGAAAGCAAAGCCATTCTAGGAAATATCACATTTCGTGCCACAAACAACAAATCACTTTCACTGCACTGTTATTTATTAGATGCAGTCTTTATCACGTTCAATTGTGCTATTATTTTTTGATTACGTTTGCTGTGCTTAGACGGTTTTATTTTTTTAGGAGGCATTTTAAGTTATTAATGGTGTGATTAATAATTTCTAACGCAACTAAAAAATAAAATTGGTACTTGTGTCAAGCTGACATAAACTGGAAATTTCTTAGAAGCATCATATTTTGTTTTTTTGTAAAAATTCTAAATTTGAAATTCTCGCTGTGAACAACAGAATCATATAATTCGTACATAAAGCATATTTGATAGTTTTATTTAATTAGTTTATGAATGAAAATATTATCCTATCGTCTTGAAATTCGGCACATAGCTGCGGAAAAATTTACTAAACTTACGTGCAAAAAATCAGCGTTGTATCTTTTAAGATATTAGATAATAGAGAACCGAAAAATGAAACATACACACCCACCCACACACAATGGCTATTATTATAGTAGATACCTATGTATGTACCTATGAATGTTAAGTTTTTATTTACAGTTCTTAGGTTTAATTGAAGTTATACTAAAAATGTATGGCAAAACAAAATTTGATAACAAAATGTATCAATCAAAGTATTGGCTGTAATATTTTTCGAACAAACTTCAGACTTTTTCTTTATGCTTATAAAGGCTTTGTTCGTAATTCAGATGAATTATTGCAAAAATTACAATCCACATAAAAGAAAAAGTTTTATGTATTTGAGCTATTCGTGTACTTTTGTTGATATCATTAGCACAGTGAGTATATCGTAACACTAGATTTATTATAAGTGCGTTACCGCTGCCCTTCTCCAGAGCGCGTGATCAATTCGGCCCGGAATGACTCATATATTAGATACCACCATACGAGGTCTCCGCGATAAATACTAGTCCAACGATTGTCTAACTCGGTTTGAGTCACGCTTTAACACATAGGTGGCCAACCTTTTCAGCTGCCGGGCCAAATTAAGGAAGTTAGATTTCCTACTGGGCCATAGAACAAAAATTCATTTAATATGTATATAACTTAATAACCGGAATTTGACACTAGATACTAACACTTTTGTATGCGCTGTAGCAAATCATTGATATACGTATCGTTTTGAAGCTCTATTCATAAGCTGTCAAAATCAGCCAACAGTGTTTGATTTGCTTGTGCGCATCATATTTTTTTTAATCGTGGAAAATTTTGAAATATGGCGAAAAAAACAGCATTTGCGGGAAGTTTTGCTGCGTCACTTTTTGGCTAAGAAAACTATAGCTGAAAGTCATCGTTTGCTCATGGGATTGTATGGCAAACATGTTCTTGCGAAAACACAGTGTTTTGAGAGGTTTCAACGCTTTAAAAGTGGCGATTTTGACATCAAAGACAAAAACGGCCTGGACAGCCGAAAAGGTTTAAAGATGGAGAATTGGAAGCATTACTTGATCAAGACTCGTGTCAAACAAGAAGAGCTTGCAAAATCATAGGGCCTGACTCAAGCGCCTCCCACACGCAAGCCACTCCTTTCAAGCGCCTAAAAGCATCGGGATCCATCCTGAAGCATGGAAATTGGGTGCCATAAGAGTTGAACCCGAGAGACGTGGAAAGGCGATTTTGCTTGTCAGATATGCTGCTTGAGCGTCATAAAAAGAAGTCGTTTTTGCAAGGAATTATTTCTGGCGACGAAAAATGGATTCATTAAGACAACTCAAAGAGCAAAAAATCGTATTTGAAGTCCGTCCAACCTGCCAAATCGACACCGAAAAAGAATATTCACGCTGCCAAGATAATGCTCTGTATTTGGTGTAATCAGAAGGGAGTTGTGTATTATGAGCTTTTAAAACCGGGTGAAACCATTACTGTAGAGGTGTACCGAAAACAACTGATTCGTTAAAAGAAAACATTGAAGAAAAACGGCCTGAATAGGAGACCAGACACGAGACATCGATTTTTCAACATGGCAATGCTCGGCCGCATGTTGCTCAACCCGTTAATAACTATTTGTAAAATAGAGGATGGGATATTCTGCCCCACCCGCCATATAGTCCAGATTTTGAGCCTTCTGACTACTTTTTGATTCAGTCGATGCAGAATACGCTTCACTTAAGTCCAGTCGTTCTTTGGATACAGTGCCATTAATTCTTCTGTTTTGTTAAAATGGACATAAATATTGCCACTTGGGCGGTATCTGTTAGATCTGTGCTTTCATCCAATGCTAGAGAATAAAATATGAACTTGTAAGCTCGATTTTTAAAATGATCTTCAATATGATTTCCAATGTCGTCCACACGCCTAGTAATAGTTTGACGAGACGGGCTTATTTTTGAGAAGTCTGTTTTCTTTTCTGGGCACATAAATTCAACGGCACTCTCCAAACATTCCTTAACAATTTCACCATCTGTATATGGCTTCGATTTTTTTTTGCTAGTATCGTGGCTATTGCATAACTAACTTTTATATAGCATTTTGACTTTTCAATCACTCTAGTAAATATCTGATGTTGTGCAAAGAGTTTTCTTTTTAATAAATTGACTTGGTCTTGTCGAATTGCCCTTCGTATTTATCAAACCTATTTGTATGCTTAGCCTCGTAATGGCGTTTAATATTATACTCTATTAATGCTGAAACAGAATGAATACATATCAAGCATATTAGGTTTGTTTTAAATTCCACGAAAAAATAGTTTATACGCCATTTGTCTTGAAAACTTCTCTGTTCTTCGGTGAATCTTCTCTTATTTGGTCCAACGTGTTTACTACTCGTATTTGACGCCATTTCTGTCTAACTGAGTCTAACTAACCAACCACACGCTTTGCAAGCTTGCCGCGGACTGGCTGTCGCATCACGCATTCACGCTCACGAGAATCCACGCAAAATCGACGTGCTCGCTTTTTAAAATTAGCTTAAATTTGTGATTGTTTGTTAACACAAAGAAATTGTCACGATAGTTTAATCAATGTACTGAGATATATGATATGAGCTACGCTCAATAGAATATTCTAATGGTGGATTTATGTACAATAAAAAAAAATGTTTGCATATGCTCCGTGGGCCAAAAATAAACGCCCGCGTGCCACGCGTGGCACGCGGGCCATGGGTTGGCCACCTATGCTTTAACACTTTCCTTTGCCGCACGATCGATCTCGAGTCCCGGTCCATCCAGGGCCGGCGCGTTATTGCCGACTCAAAAGGTCCAGTCATCGAACCTAAATCCTCCGGGATCAGGTCAGCACTGCGGCATAAAGATATAAAATATTAATAAGCGCGCTGCTCGATAACAAAGCCGGAGTTTTCAGATATACTCTGCAGTACCGGCTCGGTGAACTTTTACTCTGTGCAACTACCTATACAGATTTCTCCATCTATTTGAGTGTCGGATGACACAGACGAATATGCGCGTTATATAATGTTTATTTTATTACAACGTTTACGTTATTTTCATAATAAAATTTGTTAAAAAAAGTATCAATTGTTTGATTTTCAAATTTTATTTAAGAATGTTTTAGGCAAATAATTTAATCAAGGTGTATGTTTTTTTAAAATTGATTTGGGGTTATTTGTTTGGTCCTAATATTTTTTGCTACAATTTATTAACAAATAATATTGTTCAACAAATATAACCTACTAACTTGCCGAAGACATTAGTCGTTGCAAATTATTTTATATTTATTACTTATTTGTACAATCAAGTAACCTAATTTACATTATATTTTAGTCATCATCGCGGAATTGAGAGACTTTTCTTTCGTATTTATTTTCACACATATAGTAGCTTAATTTTATAAAATTTTTGTACTTATAGAGTTAATTATAATTGAAATGGTTTAATTATAAAAGTAAGAATAATTCATTTTCATGAATAATAAACCTACTTTCAACACGATTCCTTACACATTATACATAATATGTATTGTAGTACTGTGGGTATAAATTCAATGTGTAAAATGTTATAGTTATATTTGGTTAGCGTGTTATATATTTTTTGCGCTTTCGGAGTGAGCTCACCAGTATGTAATATTTTTTTACAAATTCAACGCTAGAAAAATAAATCTTAAACGTATTCAGTTACGGTTACGCCACTGCCCAGGGGAATAGGAGAGCAGAGGGGTGTGCGGAACCAGAAAACGGATACGTATAGATTTTGTTCTCGTTCTGCAATGTGCATTATCGGCAAGAAAAGTTTCAGCTGCTTGTATGTGTAAGCCTTCAGGCCTAATGCCTAAGAACAGAAAACTCTCAGCCGAATTTCCCGGACTTAACTTAAAAGTACTATTTGCTTCCAAAACTTGTAAGAAGTACGATTTTAAATAAGAGGTTTTGCAGGGTTTATTTGCGAGTTTGTTTTTGAGAAAGCAGGAGTTGAAAAAATAAAGCATATAAACGTAAAAACGTACGTTTTACTGCGGACACTTTATTTGTTCAAATATTAAATAATCCCACAGTCGTTTAACGAGTGATCGGCATTAAAAGCTCGTAACGCCGGCCGTGCGTGAATATTTGATAACATTGTAATGGGACTCGGCCCAATTTGTTTAAGTAACGTCTTTATCCCAATTTGTGCCATAACAGTGTTATCCGTGATAACTCTAATTATCCGTGCCGGGAGGCGCAGCGGAGAGACCCTAATATCGCCGTGAAGCTGAAAGGGCCCATCGAATGATAAGTGACCGATATTAAAAACAAAGCAGGAGGGTGATTCTCTATTCCGGCAGCGTGTGGAGCCGCTTGACGTCGCGCGGCACTTAGCAGGAAATGTAACGGTTGCCGTAGATTTCCCAATTACTGTAGCCGCACGTAGCTCCGTAATTATCTGGGAAAGTTAGTTCCGCGCTCTCGGCCCTCGCCGCTCCGGCCCCGACATATCTAGTTATCTAATATCTCATCCCTTGCATCGGTTATGGTTTCAACGCTACAGTAAAGCGTCGTGACAGAGCGGATTATCTTTATAAATTAAATAGAGGATGCTTCCCGCCAATTTACAGATAATTAATCACATCATTCCGGTCTTTTGATGGAGTTTGAGGATTGATTAGGATTTGTAATTGTTATCTTAGATGCGATCTATCTAACATATTACTTGTGGGATGAATTATATCAGAAATCGAATTTTAGGGTTTATTTTATTTCACAGTGTAGGAAATGATTCATTAATTCGAGAATAATATTTTAATATGAAAGAACATTTTATTTTTTACAATTTTTAAATCGTGCTGTTTAACAGGCGTCCTGGAAAAGAAGCAGGAAACTTTTTTGTTGAAATGTAAGCGGTTGAACATTGTAAGTTTGAACCCACGCATGGTAAAAATTTTCAAGTATTACGCGTGTTCAAATAAAAAGTTGAAAACATAATCACGTGTAGCTTCGCAGCTCCCCGTGGCCCTGCGAAGGAGACGTCTCGGCGATGATTTACTGTGGCCGCCTACGTATTCGTTGCCGATGTAAGCGATATGCGCTAAACGAATTTGGTTAGCTTTATTTTTCAGAGGTGTGCTTCTGTTTTAAATTTCCCGTTTAGCGAATTTACAGTCGAGTGAATTTATTATACCTTATAAAGCAGACTGCACACAGGGTTTCAGATTTTTGAGCACATCATTACGTAATTAAGCTATAGAATCAAATTTTCTTTTAAAAGCTGCATTATCATCGTTTGATCACGAAAATTTCAAATAAAATTATAAAACTGTTTGAATCTCCTCGACATTAAAAGACCTCGGTTGGTCGTTTAAAGAAAAATCGTTGAAAGGGAGACCAACAGCGCCGTGGGGACTGAGGACCTAAGGGAAGAGAATGCCCGCAGTTCCCAAAAGACCCCAGATGAGGTGGTTAGAGGAAGTTACACGTATTGCTGATCGATATTGGAAAAGAATGACTCGGAACTGAGATACGTGGATTTCTACAATGGCTTTTTTCCAGCGGATGCTGAAAAAAACATGAAAAAATATTCTTTCATGTTTTTCGGTTATAATGTAGATCGGATCGTTTTCATAAAGCAAAACAAACATGTTTTATGTTACATGTGCTTTTTTTGGAGCTGCCAAAATATAATAATCAAAAAGTAAAAATACTATTGTTCGCTGGGCTTATCTTTTATTAAGCAAGAAGCCAATGAAATTTTATTAAAAGTTATTAGACTGAGAAAATTAATCTAAAATATTAAAGAGTTCGAATATTAGCTAGTGTAACATTGTCTATTTTTTGGATTGGACGTCAATCAGATGCGTATTTATTACCCATTACGGGTTTATTATATTATTACTAATATGATTAGGCACATTAGTTCTTCATCTTCTATGTATCTATGTATCATCTTCTATGTATGAACTAATATTCCTAATCATATTAGTAATAGTGTAACATTGATACAATAAATATAGATATTTATAAATATATTTTGTTGATAATTCAACTACACGGTAAATACACGTCCGCACATTTCATCAAAAACAGCATCGGCAACTGAATCCCTTTTATAGTAAATCATACAAATCGGCAGCCATTCCAGGACGGCGTTGCCTGTAGCATGTGGCAGGAGCCTTACATCTCGTCCTCGACAAATATGGAATATCCGCTTCGGGGCCGCAGACCCGACTCGCGGGGGCGCATTCCTGGCCGACCCGAGCGGCTCTGTGCACCGACTCCTCACCGAGTATTGATCTTCAGTAGAGTTTGTCCGGTGCTGAGCATCCCAGGTAGAGGCTGACAATTTCACAACGAAAAAATGTGCATATGAACTTCTCAAGCATTCGTTGTGTTAGGTCTACCGCATGTTTTAAATTTTTTATCAGTTAATATTTTTATTCAGATGCAGTAGAGTGACACTCGAGGGAATATGCAACGATGACATAGGCTTAATTTCATATCCTTTACTGACTGAAATATTTTATTTAATTTCTAGGAGCAAATTATTTAAGTTTAATATTCAAATAATCAAACCATGTGTTTTTCAAAAAATATATTTCACTTTTATATTTGTATAATTGTGATTTACTTAAATTTATAAACAGTCATGATTTAAACGTTTACTCAATGTAGTTTAATCTGTTAATCAATAAAACAAACTAACTTATATGTAATCACTCTTTCCTATAATTACAGACGAACATATTTGACAGTATAAATACCAGTAGCTAATAAAAATACACATAAAACAATCTTAAAACTAATAATTAAGTATCACAGCTAGAAAGCCGTATTTATTGCCGATACAGGCTTATTACGTAAACATTTTTTATGTAATCGATATTTGGGGATTCGAAATGTAGGTAATTTATTAAAAAAGTTAATTAGTTTTTTTACTTATAGACCGAAATTGAGGTTAACAGGTGGTTTTATGCATTCAAACTTTATTACAAATAATCACAACCATCTTTTTTGAATCTTTATGATCAAAAACAGTTGCAGCGTGGGTGATCAATGGACTAAAAAGTATAGAAAGTAGACAATTTTTTTTAATGAACACTTGTCAATCAGCATTGCTTATTTTTACCAACTTAGTCATGTTAAGGCATACAAAATAAATATTTAATATTAATATTATATCAATTAATTTATTATATTGTTATTTTTTTCATTTCAAATACAGAGAAAATTCACTCAGATTTTTAACGATAGTCCATTAAACTTGTGAGAATGAGTTTTTATAGTTTAATTTTTTTACATTTAACATGAAAATTAGTAGATATTTTTTCTAACAAATTACCATACTCACATTGTCATTTTAGGAGAGTACCAATTTTTTTTTCAATAAATTATCTATGTACTTTATTATACTTAAGTAGGCACACTCCCTTCACATATTTATTTTAATTTAGGTCCCACAATATTTTTTCACGTAATAAAGAGCTGCTCATTCATAAAAGACAGAGTAAATTATATCATTATGATGAAGTTATTATTCTTCCTAAGTACTCCACATTGTTAAAATATTTCGCTCCATAGAGTAAGGCCATTTCTTTTCTGAAGAATAATTCGAAGATTTAGTATCGGCTCGGGCCATTTTTTTGTACATCTTGAAAGGATTCCTTTTTATATGTACTGCTTTTCTAAAGGGATTAAATTCGATTTTATTCTAAGCAACTGGACAAGACTCGCCCCGTTCTGAAGAAATCCTGAGAGAGGCTAGTGTACTCTTCTTATAATACAAATACAGACTACGTTCATTGAATACAATATTAAACTTACTTCTGATAATAGATGTGAATCACATAAATACCCCACCCAGATCGCGTTTTTTAATATAAACTTCCGAGAATACAGATTGCTATTCATTTTTACTATTACTTATAGACACAATGTATTCGATCCCATTTTCACAAGCTTTCGCATTTCTCAAAAATCCTTATGTTGTACATGACTCATGATGTTCAAAAACCTCTCATTTTGTTTACTGGTTAGGTTTTTTTCAAAGCTGAATTGACAACCATTGCTATCTCAAAACAACTAAAACACAAACGATAATTTTCACGGCACCCATTACATGTTTGGGTCTAATTTGACAACCAAGATTTTAATATTTAGCGAGACTTGCAACTAGCACGTAAGAGTTTTGTGGCCCAAGGGTTTTCGTATTCAAATTTATTTAGTATTGAATAAATATATATATTAGCTTTTAGACACCTAAGGTTTCTTTAGTTAAAAAACGTTTGTACTGTAGATGACCAATTCCCCAAACCAGGTTCTCTAAGGAGAGCACATGAAATCACATTAATAAAATTAAAAAAAAAAATTATCAATTTTACATTAAAAGCCATGCAAGGCTATTTTGGTTGCTAAGAAATTAAAAACTTTGCTGTGGATAAAAACAATAAACGATAAAAAAGGAAACCTTAAAACTCAACCAAAAAGAAAGGTACTCGTTTATTCACTAATTCTATATATTAGCGATGTGTAAAACTAATCTAATTTTCTTATATTAGACAATAAAACTTTGCTTTTTATTTTTTATAACACTTATTAATATCAACACAATCATCCTTTTTAAATAATTATTAGGGGTTGAATAACCTTAAATATACTAGTACAGTAAATACTTTATTGTGTTGCCCCATATTTTTTAGCGACTAGTTCTTTCGATTCCATTCCATGTTGTATTTTCAGAACTTTAATTTTGTTGTGTCCATCAAAATCCACTGGAGCTTGAAGAAGATACAAATATCATAGACCCTTTCCTGAGGTCATGGTCTACAGAGAGTTGATAAACGAAATAGATCATTTCAATGGCAGACAAAAATTATTATCTCATATTAGATTATAACTATTTAAATTAAGAATATTAAAAAAACCCATTGCTTATTTTTTTAAACCAGAATAGATTAGTTACTTTGCTAACTTGAATCATACATAAATTGAACCTTGTTTTTATTATATATTAGTTTATTTGTAAACTTTTAAGTTCATTTTTACACATTATGCACCTAGATATATAATATATATGCAAATGTGTATACTCGTACATCGTGTAAGTTATAAAAGTTTATAAAAATTAATAATTTTTTAAAATAATATTTGTTCTTGTATTTACTAATATATACTTTCAAAATATAAGAAAACTCCTGTTTGACGAACCTTTTAATTTTTTTAATTAAAAAGTGGTCTTTTCATAATTTTCCATTTAAAAATATTGTGCATATTTAAACAAAGTTGACAGAAAGAAGATCCGCGGTCGCGACTGAGTAGCCGAGATCGTCAATAATCCGGCATGCTAATGCCCAGCATGTCAGCTATCGGATCCGTACCGAAGACGCGCCCCGGTCGTATCCGACGTCGTTAAAAATCGTTTTAGATTATTAATATATTCGGTAGCGGTCAGCGTTCCCAAAGCCGCGGGTCGCGAGCGCACCCCGAACGGATGGCTTTTAAAAGCCGAGCTAGACCCTCACCTGCTTGTCAATTCTAGAGTAAAATATGCACGGCAGCGGCGCAGGGAGGCGGGTGCCTTATTAAAATTGAGAATCAAGTATGAGCTCTCAGAGCCTGTAATCACGAGCTGAATAATTGACTGGGTCCCAGAGCATTAATATTTGAGGGCCGCTAGCTATTGTGGATCGCGCCGTTCGGGCTGCCCCGCCGCACCGAAAACATCAATTACGGCTTTTCCCGCTTACGTTGTTTACATCTTTTTTTCCATATTTCGCGTATGTAAATAATTTTGCCCGGCAAACAAATAGCCTTTGTGTTTATCTTATAAATATATTAAAAAATAATTTCTGCTCGTGTTTGTAATCTCATCGCGTATTTACCAAATAACGTGATTCTATTCGGATGACAATTTTAATCCGCTTTATTCCATTAATTCGAGTAATTCCGGCGCCCTTATTTTATTTTACTTCAAAGTGATCTAAAAATCAACCCAACCCTAATGATACTTTTATAAACACGAGTATCTCGACATGGAACATTAATGCAGTGGGGAGACACCGCATTATAGAAATATCGTCACGCGCGTTGTGTTATATGTAAACACACCACATATCACTCACGACCCTCAGTACCGCATTATGCAATTTACAATATCTTTAAAAAATGTATTGGTAAAATTACAAATAAGTGAATGACTATTATTTTTATTATTATATAATAATCTATCTAAAAAGGATGATGCATGTATGAAATTTGTGTACACCCAAAATTTTAATGTTATTTGTTGTTTTATATCACAGAAGAGATGAAAAATAAGTATGTAATAACATATAGTTATCAAAACGAAATACTAAAAATAAAAATATATTAGTGTAAGTTTATTTGATCGCTAGGCTTTGGGTATTTTCTGACCACCGCCTCGTGCTCCGGCGCTCCGTTACGCTGGACCGTAGCACATGCTTATGATAATATGATTTATTATACAGTGCGCGGGGGCTGGAGTTACTGTGTTGATCCCTAACATATTTATGGAGTCGCGAAACCCTCGTTTCAGTCCAATTACGATAGCCCTCAATCTTTCCCTTTTAAATCCCCTTTGCGAGAAGGAGTCGAACTGTTCTGCCTTATAAACAAAAAGAAGCCATCTCTCAGTTCCGTCAGGCCCTAATAGAGAGAGCATTTTAAGGAGACCCTAAGCCGTTCTTTGTCTCGTAATCCGTTTGATATTCATGCTCCGCGACGGTGACGTCAGGCATACCTCCGCCGACCGGAATAAGTTCTCTATCAGAAAGTCTTACGGAGCCATCCGTGGGTTATGAAAGGAATTTATACCAAATATCCTGCCGGTATTAAAGCCGCCGTCATACATCTGAGTGAAGAATTAGCATATTACTGCGAGACTTTTCGATCGAGAGAAGGACGGGATCGAATGGGCATTTGTCCAAATTCGCAAACCTCGAGCCTTCTGCTCATCCCCTTTTCGTGTTGACCTAGTAAAATACCTCTTATACTGGCTTAGGTCTCATTACTCCAATGACGTAAAGGATTGAATAGCATTACGGGTTACATTTGAAAAAGTGTCTGTAATAATTAAACTAAATATTTTCTATTCTGCCATCACCTTTTCGTAAATTTCTTTGAATAAAATATTATAAGCATCTTTTTGTAACGTTTTGTCAACTTTATTTCAATTTTAACAGATTTAAATGTTTAACAAATCAATATTACTAACGCATTTAACTGGTGTGAAATTTACTGTCGTGCATTGTTATACAAATTCCATTAATCATTTTAATGAAAGTTTTGAAAATAACCAGTCCACAGTCTTCGGCGAATTGTTGGTTTCGTTTGCTCGCCGCGGAGAAGTTCCTCGAATTCGCCGGCGTTACAATGACGAAACTACTCGCGTAAACTAGGCCGCCCAACTCCGAGGAATCCGCAGTCGGAAGAGGAGTTTAATGTAATTATGAAGCTCGCAGTGCGCCGCCCGCTCTGCAGGGCTTTTACTCTCCTACACAGGTATTAAAAACAGACAATCGCAGAATTAAGCGTCATTAAATTTGAACGTTACGTGTTCGTGTTATGTAATGCGAGGGAATCCAGACTGTAGTTTTTATTTTAAAATATACCATTTGCATGCCTGCAAAAAATTCAACGCTCCAGATTTAAGTATCAAATTAATTAAACATCTCACAATTTCTATTAGACTACTTCACAAAACCCAACCGCCTTTTATATTAAAATATAAAGTTTATCTCTTTCTTCGCATCTTTAGACTCTTTTTAGATCTTTAGTTGAATAGAATAACTTTCTTACTAATAACTAAACGTTATAAATTAAAATTAAAACCTCAAAGCTGTGTATTTTTCTAGAACAATCTTCATATAATCGTAATATTACAAAACATTACCTTATTCAATTGTAAGTGTTGGGCGTAGTTAACTCATTTGTGATATGCCTGGGTCATCTTTTGTAAATCCAATATCATAATATTACTCGCAGTTTTGTTTTGTGGGCTAGCATCAGTTGATTGTCTTATTTGGAAGTTAGTAACATATTTGCGGTATTTTTTAGCAGTTCGCTTCCAGTGGGTTTCCAGCTCCTGATGTTATTTTGCCGACATCTGCTTGAGTTACCAAGGCTTATTTTTTTGGCGTCGCAAAAAATATTCGCACACAGGGAAAATCTTTTTCATTTATATTACTTTTTGTGAAAGATGGTTTATTTTAAATGAAAGACTCTCAGGCGTGTAATTCATCAAACACTTGTTATATTACAAAATGACTGCTTGATTCTTTAAAGTATTTTTATAAAATGTGAAGAGTTTTTTTATGATGTAATTAAACTTGTTTAGTCATTTTATAATTATCTCTTAAGAGAATTATTATCAAACAAGTTAAACTCTGCTCTGTGAGTTCTCAAAGGTCAGCGAAGCCTAGTCTATTCTACAAATTTATTATAAATACATTTTCTCACCAGAATATAATATAAATTTGCAAAATATTTGAACATAGATATAACCTGGTTGAGGTGTGAATGTAGACGATTGAGCTAAGGCAAATAATATATCAGGTATATCGTACGATGGTTTACGGGAACTGATTTCCATTAAAGAAAAATAAGTCCGTCTGTACCTTCGTGTATTATCGTAACGGATATTATACACATTTGTATTGCTCAACCAAATTGATTCAGTTTTTTCATAGCAAATTATTTTCGAATTAAGATTAATATCATGACTTTTTACAAATTCCAACACGTGCTCTCAACATCAACAACTATATTTTTATTAGCGTCTTAGGTCTAAGGTTTTTATTTTAAAATAGAAAAATGATGTCATATTACATGAAAGCATGTATACTTAGAATGTCATTACGTATACATGTAAAGTATGATATGGCACACGAGTAGGTAATCGATACAATTATCATACTAAAAGACGCCGAAATCTTACATTATAAATAAATTCATTCGTATGATACAGCTCTTCTGAGTGCCACTAATGAGCGCTTTGATATAAATGTAAGTTATTATTCACTCAATTATTATTCATACCGCGTTGAATCAAAGCTAAGCAGAAGGCCAATTATCTTTGCGTTTATGAGTACAAAGCTATAACACATTAAATTTTTACTCAATACTTCAATTTATAATATGGATCTGAACAGCAAACAAGCCGTGCATAATTATCGAGTCTTCTTGCCCGCGTACTAAAAGAGTAATATATCAAACGGAGTCCCATAACTGAAAGCAGGCCGGCCGACAGATGTTCAGTTTGTGACCAAAGCGGCAGGCCGTGTGATCAGCGGCTACATTCATTATATCATAGGCCACATCCGCCGGTGCAGTCGGCAGCTCCCGACTCTGCACCGCCTGCTTTCCGAGAACCAAAGTGCGGAGATGGACACAAGAGTATTTTTTGATTACAGCAGAGCGACAAAGCAGTGAAGGTCTTTTGAGGTGGCACACGAGAGCAGCTTTGCGCTCTCGCGCATACGAAAACTCGCGATTCGTTTGAAACTCGCGGATATATACTAGAGCGGGAACTCTCACTCGTCACAATTTATACTGAATATGAGAAGTGGAGATTGAATCGGACAAGTAACGTTTTATTTGGAGAGTTGAATTTTTCATTCTCACTTGTCGGCGAACCTCTCTCTCGCGCTTTTGGGTGTTGTTATCAGAATAAACGCTCGCATGCTCCACGGAACATATGGCCAGAGGTAATGCCGACATAGCTTTCAAATATTTCTCTCAGCATGACCGCGTATATTTCACTAAGTATATTCAAATATTAAACATTATTTGTTCACGTGTCACGATAAACGATGAACAAATATGAACTCGCTCATCAATTCATTATTACGCACTACACTGATATACCGTTTTGATTTAATTTTCATAAATTTAAATCATTAAATAGATCAATTTAATCAAATATCAAGAATCACTTTTCCTGCAGGTCTTTCGAATACTACGTACCAACAAGTTTAGAAGACTTCGAGTAAAATTGAATCTTTTTTTAAGTGTGTAAAACGAATGTCCTGGTTTTCCTTTAATGTGAAAATTAAAATGACTCCACGAACATCCATTTGTGTGTTAGAGCAGTACGGTGCGGGGGCGCTCGGAACCCTTCGGGGTGTGAACTGTAAGTGGTGCTAAATTTGGATAAAAAGCTCCAAAAATATACTTTTCGTATGAAGCTTAAAGGAAAAAAAATTAAAACCCCAATTTTCATTTTGGATATTAACATAAAAGTCAAATATATCCTGGTTTACGGATGCTTTAATTACCTTTATTGTCGAATTACCCAAGTCGAGTGATTTTTTTATCTCGAGCAGATTTACGCTTTATTTTATTTCTCACAGTTTTGGAAGCCTTCCTAGTAATAAATAGCTTGCTGACACTGTTGAGTTACTATTTTTTTAAATTATTTTAAAAATCACACCATACAAATGGCTCGAACGATATAAAATGTATTTTAAAAGTGTCTGGCCTTTTGTTTGATCTTTCCTCACGATATCGCAAACGCACACAGTTTGAGAAAATGATTACACATAAGTAAGCGCCGTTGCCTCAAATTATGACAAAACAACTTTCAAGCTCTTAGTAATTTTGGTGAACGTATTTCTTCTTATTACATAAATATCTCAGTCTAATTATATTACAATGTAAGTTATTAAAGATTTTCAGAGATGTGATTTCAACAAATTCATTACGTATCCCGACACGATGAAACTTTTAATTATACAATTAGTAAAATGTTATTCAAAAACAACTCACAATAATTGCGGTGTCGGGCGCTTATACAGCGGGAAAACACATAATGAAATATTCATTTTTCAGTTCAAAGCTTTTATATTACGACGTGTTGAATGTTTTATTATGACTAGCTAGACATGATCAAGTACGCAAATACGTAACATGAGCCAATGCAGTTTCAACACGAGATAATTTCAGTACCTTTTATCGTCCTCCAGACTCATGCTCATTCTCTGACTCCATCCATTTCATTGTCATTTAATATTACTCCGGATTATCAAATAATGTTGAGCAACCAAACCAAGTTAACCAAATAAACGCATCGATGAACTTCGCCCAACCGCGACCGAATATAAGCATAAAAAGCTTTGATTTACTAGTTTGTTACGAACACTGACAAGCAGAGTCTATTGTGATTAACATAATTTTCATTTGTTCAACTTTTTTTAACGACTTTAAAAGCTTAGCAATCAAATTTCATGTTTCGATTAAATATATGAACAAACATTTGAAGTGTTAACTTGATTTTTTTCAATAGAAAATGTGTTATTCGGGTTTAACTAGAACCACAGTAGTCCGATTTGTATTTCAGGTTTCAAGTTCAGTCAAGTTACGACCTGCTTAGTTCGTACAGACGATTCGAGCTTAACTCGGGTTATAAACTTAAGTTCAACTCAAATTACTAGTATTCTACTCGGTACATAACTATTTTAAATTGATTGCTTCCATTATGCCAAAACTACTTTCGTCTCAATATGTATTTTGCGCTTTATTATACAGTTTCTATTCCGGTTGTTTTTATATTAACTTTTATTTCCAAATGTATTCTTTTTAATTTTTATCCCATTTACAGTCACAATACTACGTGCTGGCATGCAATGTTGGCCATACTCATTTAGTACCGGAAGCCGTTAGTCAACATGCCGTAAACGGAAGACTCGCAGTGTGTTGCGTTGCACCGTCTGAGGTCTCATCTCCTGAGCGGGACTCGGTGGAGGGGAAGGTTCCGGCGTCTGGGTCTAAAGATATGTCGACCGTGTATGTAGGAAAATAGCGCTGGGTCTAGCGATTATTTGTGAATACTCTGTTTTCTCTTTTAAATATTTATACATACATACATATATATTATATATATGAAAATAAAATGGTTTTGTATTATATATTTATTTACGTATAAATTTAAAAGAGCATACATATAAAATTATGCTAATTATAAAGTTTCCATACCTAGACACCATGATAAGATTTTAGTCAAAATCAAATACATAAATTAAAAAAGAAACCATGAAATAAAATAAAGCGATACATTAAGGAGCCTACTTAAACAATTATATTACGTAATTCAGAAGAAATTCAATTAAGTTTTCATAAATGCACATAAAACCTTATAAATCTCAATTTCCTAGCAAAATTATGCTTTTTTTATTTATTTAGGATCGATTTTGACCACACAATATTTTTTGAAAATCTGAATATTTTTCAAGGACGAATCTGAAACGAAATTCGCGTCAAATGAATTCTTGGTGGTGTTCAATTTTATATTAATAAATATAAGTGGTGGCATTTAGGCTGAAGCTCGCTTGAGCCAGCCCAGCTGCTGCCCCACACTATCTGACAAATAAAGAATATCACCCATATTGAGGAATGCCGGCGCATGGCTTTAGTTACGGACCTGGTCTCATTCAATTGCCTTTTTTTGTTATTTTTACACAATGGACCCTTATTTTCGCCTTGACATTTTATCATTGATCATAATAATAATCAATTTTGATGAGGACAGAAGAGACGAGAAAAATCGTTTTAAAACATTATTATGAAAATGACTAGAAACGAAGTGACAGGCGATGACGCGGCGGCTTTATTTTTGTATTATAATGATGAAAATCATCAATTTTAGCGATATTATTATTTGATTACAAATTAAATAATTTCCAAGAAAATCATTACGTTATTACGCTTATTTGAAATAAGACGATAAGTAATGATAAAAATAATAATGTAAGAGTATTTTAAGTTTTAACAAGTTATGTAACATGTTCATCACGTTAGAGACACTTTGAATAGCAACCGGTTATTAGAAAACTGTGATCGTTCATAAAAGCAGCTTCTGCAAATGTCAGATGTTTAAAATGAACTTCAATCCCAATAAATCATGCGAGGATCTTTTCGTGATTTAAATATTAAAATAAAAAGCTTCAGTTTTATCAAAGGGTATGTCTGGAGAGAGTATGAATATTGATGAACCAAAGAAGGGATGAAAAAATGAAGGATACCACCCTCAGCCTTGGTACCAGCGTGCCAATTTTTCTATATCTCATCTTGTATTCGATACGTGTGTTTATTTATTTATATGAATGTCCATAAACAAGGAATTGATTCTTTCGCAGAGTAAAAACGTGAAATATGGTTTTTACTTTGTGCTGTATTTTGCTCTTCTTTGCATGAAATAACTTACAAGGAAAACTTTTTTTTACGAAAACTTAATATTCAAACAAAGATTTCTTCACACACAAAATACTAAAAGAATAATACAACAAATATTAATAGAAAATAAATTGAAGTTTCTTTTTTTCATTTTTAATAGATCACATTGAAAATAACTTAGTTATTCTATTTCATTTAAGAAAAATAAAGCGAAAAAGTTTTGGGTTTCATGACTAGGAATGCATTTTTTCTTTTAATTTAAGGAGATAATAAATTTGAAGGCGACACATTAATTTTGCAAAAGCAATTTAAATTTAGTCACAAAAACGTCAAGCTGAAAATGAACACCCGAGTTCTCAAGTATGGAGAGCCGTTTTCCCATATTTTTATTAGATTACATTAAATAATTATTTTATGATTAAATCTCCACGCTTCCTTCTGAGTGAGAAATTCTAATCTCGAAGGGAGCGAGTGTTTTGTGTTTATAAATATTCATTTCAAATTGCCATTTTTACTCTTACTTTACTGGAAAGCTTATATTACTTAAATTATAAATTATGCAATATTAAATCTTTGAACCGGTTAAGTATACTTAAATTATGATTTAAACAAAAAAAAATTAAATTATAACATTAAGTTAATTAAAATATGTTGGTGTTTTCTCAAACTGAAACCAAATTATCTGTATTATAATGACATTAGTCTGAAATATTAATTGATTTTACAATTTAATCACATTCGAGAGAACACTCTAAAGACGTATTAACGATTTTACGCCACTTGAAAATTATCTCGTACCGCACTATGTTCTAATATAATATTTATGTAAGTTTATTTTCAATTTAAAGTTATATGAGAGTTGAATTTTGTTTCAATAATTAATTTAATCCTAAATATGATAAGTCGAATAGCTAATATTTTTTTATTGAGCGATTACTTCTTTCATGGGCTTTAGCAGGCTGAGTTTGAGACTGACAATGCACTTAAGAGTCAGCAGGCCTCTATAAAAGTATTTCGTAGTCCTCTGGCAGTATGATTTAATATGTTCGTTTAAAATAAAAAGTTTTACAAAAAGAACTAGTCTTTTTTGAGTAATTTATTCTCAGAATTAATTTTATAGAAAAAATATCTCTTCTCTCAAAAATAAAAAAAAATCCACTGAACTTTATATGAGGGTGGAAATGACATTTACCCTTTTTATGAAAAGAATTATTGGCAATCTCACAAAGTACCGCCAATATTTTTAAAGTCACACAAAACACCTCCCACCAAATCAAAAAACGCTTCTGCCAAATATCAGAGAGGATTTACAGAAGGTACACCTTTTTCTCGTGCTCCATTTTCAGCCGCGTGAAAAGTAGTGTCTACCGGAGAGTGGGGAAAGGTCATCAGCCAGGGAGGGCAGCGGGGAGGGGCCATCAGAGAGGGGGGCTGATTGGAACGCAACCCTCTGAGGCCAGTGAGGTCTTAGATTACACTCTGATTCGTCCATTATTTACGGCTCAAAAATGATAAAAAAAAAACCGCCGTGATTGAAAGAAGATAGCCTTCCTCGGGTGGAAATATTAACGATTTCTTACTTGATCTGGACAGGCTTCTTGTTGCCATATTTGAAATGTCTTATTATTATTAATTATCGTTTGATTTAATTATAATAGTGATACTTCAGTAATAACCAATTTTTAAAAAAAAAATTGTATATTGAAATGGCAAAAGTTTTTAGTGATGTAAAAATTCCCGAGTCACATAAAGAACAAAGAACATAACTATTGTAGTATTATTGCGGTAGTTTTGAAATTTCTTACAGCGAGGAACTTCACAAAGCGCATGTGGAATCTTTATTCATACCGTAACGTCTGCAAATAATCGCTATCTCCGCCGAGCTGCAAGCGGGCGTCTCGGTCGTCGCAAGAGATCACAAATTAAAAGGAGAAAACGAATTCTTATTTTCCATTTTACATCGCATTCCAGCTATCTCTGAATTTTAGCAATAACGAACTCTACCGGGACGACGAACCGGAAAATACTCCATAGAGACAAAAGCTCGCCGCGGACTTTCTGCATAAAGGCCTTCCCATAAATACGGCCACCGTCGGTAAACATCGCCGTCGTTCGTTGTTTTGTGTATTTACGCTGATTGCAATGTTCTTTATCTGCCAGGGTTAAAATCCGCCAGTAAATGCTTTAAATTTGCCTTGTACATGCAAGCGAAAGAGCCTTTTTTTTGTTCGTGCCGCGAACGCTGAATGTTTTTTTTCTGCGAGTGCTTTCCGGCGGAGTGCCGGACGGTCATCAGTTAAGCTCATTTCGTTAGCCACGATCGTAAAGAGGGCTCATTCTGACCGGCTCGGGAAGGGCCGATGCCGAAATGCATTCGGCCGGCCTCGCTCCGCGTGCGAGGAAGGAGGAGTCGGCCTCCACAGCCCGGCCGGAGGAGCGGCCCGCTAATTAGCGCTCGCTTGTTCATACAATATGCTCGCGCCGTGCACAACCTAAATGCTATATTTAACTCGGAATAGAGCTTTTGATAATTTTTCCAACAATATTAGCTTAAGCTTTTGACTGGAAAATTTTAAATTTTCTTACTTATTGAAATTTAGAAATCGTTCATTAACGCGGTTGAATGGCTTGTTGTTGTTCTTTGGTTTTTATTTCAATTTTAATTCAATTTTCTAAGATCAAACGTTTTAATATTTTTTTATTTTCTTGGAAAATTATTATATCATCGTTTACGCTCAAGATGTGAAATCGAGAGGTCGTGATTCAATTATTGATTTAAACTTACGTCTACCTCTTTACCTTACAGATTATCTTTTATATTTTTTCTCGTCTTATATAAGGCGTCACACAATAGCAGTACATGAGTACTATAACATGTACATCAAAAAATTTCCTTCTGCTATTATTCGAGATCTTTTGTCAACATTTACATATTGGAATAAATATTTTATCATATTTATTTATCTGAGTTCACAATATTTTAAATTGAAATTTATCGAAACGAGTTTCCACCGACGCCAGCTCTCAGAGATCTCTAGAAATATCTTTTGATTTTATTTTATATTAAATTACAAGAAAAAACTTTGTTGTTTTGCATTTGAAAGATGCAACATTCTTTTCCATGTATTTGTTTATATTACCTTGTATGAAATGCTTCTAGATCGTGTGATCAAGAGACATTGAAATATTTTTATCAACATTTAACAGGTCCAATAATTGATAACACCTCAAGCAACTGGCATTCATTCGAATTAGATTACAACAATAAAGATGAAACAGCCGCTGTCGGGATGTAAAGAAGTGAGGCCGCCGCCAGAGACACTAGCATCGGGGCTATGTCAACACAGATAACCATTCTGCGCTGGGAAAATATCCCTAAATAAATGCCATTTAGATAAATCCTGCAGATGCTCCGAGCCTCTGAAGCTCCTCTATTGAAACAGCCTTTGACCTTTGACAAATAATAGGCCGGCGGGGACCCAATCTTTTTCGAAAATTATGTTTTCTTTTGAGGCGACTGATATTGCGTTCAACATTAAAACTTTGTATTTATTTTCCGATTTTACAAAGTATCCTTTCCCCATTACAACTAAAGCAAATAATTGTTGAACTTTCTCTTTGAGTTGAAATTGAGCTGCGAGAGTTCATCTCAATGATGTTGGTAATATTTTCCATCTTTGAATAAAAAGTTTATTTTAAATTATTAAATCGATAAGATTGTAAAGGATATCGGTAACAGTGCTGTACCTTATAATTCGATCTCATAGCTTGAATAAAAAATCAATTCTGCCAGAGGGCGTGCGGCTATCGACCCTCTGAAATATTTTATAAAACCCCTCGCTTCCGGCAATCGAACTTTACCCATTGTCGTGCATACCTGCGTATGCAGCAGGGGGTCTTTACAACCGGAGGTGCGCTTTAGACTTTCTTGCACGTACACGCTTGCAACATATATTTTATTACAAGCAAAATGAATATTCTCTTAAGATTAAATATTACCATTGAATAAAAAAAAACTGATTTCTGGTCAAGCATCATAATAATATTTGTAATAATAATGTATTAAAAGTATCAAGCTGATTTCGACAAAATGTCAAAAAATTGTAAAATGCACTACAGCCAAACCTATCTTAAATCATTGAATGTATTTGTAAAAATAGAAATTTGAAAACTTGTCAATTACCTAACTGGTTAATTTAAAATTTTGCTTAAAAAAAACTGTTATATGTATACCGATAGTGCATAAATTTATATGTATATAAAATATATGTAATGCGATTTCAAAACAAAATAATTCGAATCAAATGTATCACGGTAGACTTTGTATAATTAATAATGCTACGTTAGTGTATAGTTTCATGAATTATATATTATATTACAAATTTTCCTAGAAAATAATAATAATAAAATAATTTAAAAAAACTTACTTTATGGCTCTTGGCTTATCATTGTAAAGTTGAATTATCGATGCCCAAGGGTCACAGCGGCTGCAGTTCTCAATGCCAAATCTTGTCTGATATTTGACAGTATTTGCACATTATTGATAAACTTTTCCAGTTTTGTGCGGAATCATTAGAAATAATTTTGAGGTTAATATTTGTCCCTCTCTCGACAGTACAAATCTTAATTTTATCCTCTTTCGCCGGCGATAGTATTCACAAGAAACAGAAATCCACGTAGTAAAATTTGTATCAAACACAAACTCAATGTATTATTCACTCGGCCGCGCGGCCCGTCTCCCCAGCTGATCGCGTAAAATTTTTACGTTACCGCACGTTTTACTCATAGAGAGCCGCTCTTCCACAGTTTCAACGTTGCAATCGACACAATAAAACAGTCAGGGTGTTACAAAAGCATATGTGGATGAAGAATATGCAAAAAGTCGTCGGCAATTTTGGCGAAATCGGTGTGTAGAGACGACTCGATTCGCACGCTCTCGTACGTTGTGACGTTTACTGGAAAATGCCGCCCGTGAGTGTGACGGCGGCCGCCAGGGGCGCTGGCCGCGAGGGGGTGGCGCGGGGAGGGGGGAGGGTGGAGGGGTGGAGGGGTAGAGGGGGTGGAGGGGGTGGAGGGGTGGGGCGGGGGGGGTTGCACGCGGCGCGGCGCGGCGTTGCCGAATCTCCCAAGTTTTCCAGCGCGGAGGTTCCCCGATTACGATGCAGTTAGGCTTTCCGCGGCGCTCCATGGCCGGCAGCGAGTCGCGGGATGCGAGGGTGCGGTGCGGGTTGTTTGTATGGTTTAGGGGCGCCCGCTCACTCGGCTGAGAGGATTGTCTGGGATTTGTAAGCCTCGTATGACACGATTCGCAACTTGATGAGAGACACATAAAAATTACGCGCATTTGAAACACAATAATATAACAATTAAAACGTCTTTATATCAGAGAGAATTATAAATATTAAAAACACAAATTCGCGTATCGTACAATAAACACGATAAAATAATATTTTAATACTCAATAGTCATAATATTTGATTTTTATCCACTCAATCGGATAAAGCATATTAAACCGCAATAAACAACATCAATTTGATTGAGTGCATTCGTGCGAAATACAAATATGCTTTAAATGAATCGATATCATATTTTATATTCAGCCGCCCCACCCGAATATTCAACAGAGGGCAGTCTGGCCCGAACATTCTTCACCCGCACCGTCTCTAATTTATGCCCTTGCATAAATGTTTAGCACGTTTGGTCTTCGATACAATGTCTGAATTTTTGTATAAAAAATAGAATGCCATCATTGTACGATTTTAATATATGATAATCTATTTTGATAAAAATTTGTTTTTTTTTAAATATGGCTTTTGAGCGCGGACTACTTTCTACAAAAATGTTTTATTTTTATTTTCTTAGAAACTCAAAATTGACAAAACAATAAAATGTATGAATATTAAAAAAAATATTTTAGATTATTATTTATTTTTAAAACTCTGCTGTACAAAAGCCTCATAGGCTTTTCAACATGTCTTGTAAACGTGACAATAATAAAGCTACAATTTTATCGTGCCACGCTGGAAAAAAAACATAATGATTTTCAATTTATTTTTAATTTGTTCTGCTGTCAACATTTCCATCGTAATATTCCATAATTATATGATGGCGGCATTGGAGGAACCCACAATAGGCTCTCCAATAATACCGACAGGCGCGGCGGTCGAGAGTTCAATCACAATGTAGAGACACTCCGCAAAGACAGCCCTCCATAAAGGTTCAGTGCGTACAATGACTCTTGCCCGCCCTCTACGCCGAGCGCTCTACGCCGGAGATCCGTGCCCGTAGAAGGCTCCACAAAGGGCTCAGGTCTTCTTGTAGCCTTTTACATGAAAAGCTCGGTAAATATTTTCTAACTTATTCTTTTCGTTCGCTTCGGAAACTTTTGAATGTCAACTATTATTATCAAGTTAGCAACGCCGATATTGTCTACGACCATCCTGAAAAGGCAGATATTTAATTGTGATTACGTAAAATAAAATAAATTATTCTACTGCTAAGTATACATCCTCAAAGCTATCTTATAAAAAAAATATTTTCTGAACGTTTCTTGAATAAAATTAAATAATTTTACTTTGCCAAACGAAATTGTATTTTCTAATTTATAAAAGTATTTAAACACAAGATTCTTGCAACTGAACAACCGTAAAATACAAGTATCCAATATTTTACGAATTCCAACCCCAGCCCTCTGTATTTTAACCTATTCGTGTTCCGTTTCAACTTCGATTCGCCCTCCGGATTCATGTTCCGCACAAAACAAAATTGTGTAGTGATACAGCTTAACCCGCGCGTGACATATTACTATGTATTGTCATCGGCGACATATAGGTAGCGGGGAATACTTAATACGAGAATCGTGCCGCACCGAATGTCAGAGAAGGCGACGGCACTTATCATACAACGTATGTCTGTCGAAATGAACGCTCCAGACGCTCAGGGGGAGAGGTGAGATAAAAGTTCTCGTGTAATGGTGGGAGACGAAAGTTTTGTTAACTCGAGTGTGACATTAAAATGAGTCAAACTCGAGCGTTCCTCCACCCTTTGGATACTGACGATCGCCCGGCGTTTGAATTTAATTTTAAATTTTATTCAAAATTTACAGCTGGGAAAAGTTTATCCCTCGCACGCACGATAAAAATATCGCCCGAAAATCGCGTAAAGTTTTTACTCAGGCGCGTAACTTTTCTCGAGTCGTATTTATCTTCAAAATTTATTCCACTTTGCGTGTCACCCGTGTCAGTTGAGGTGCATTTATATTTAATGTGGTAGAATCCCAAAATACCGAAAATGCGCTCCCGTTCTCGCTCGTGTTGCAACGTGCATTTCAAGTAGAAAAAATATTAAAAAACTTTATTCTCAGCGGAGACGAGCCGCCGCAAGCCGCTCGTTATTACGTAATATGCATGTAATGCTCCATATGAACGGCCGCTAAATATTGAACAAGGTAGCGCCGGGAGCAGTCCTCAGCGGGGCGGTGACGTTTCGACAAAACGGCGAAAGAAGAGGGAGATGAAGTCTCTCCGGCGTATTCAGCTTCCGGCGCGGGGGAGGAGGGGCGTCACGGGAGATAAGTTTAAGTTATACCTGCGTGCAGGCAATAGCGCCGCCCGCGCCCCTATCGACCCGATAATAATTAGGCGGAGGCTCGAGGGTCGCCGATGTTGGATTCCTTTTGAAGTGCGACGCCGCTGCGCCCTCCGACGCTCGTCGATCGGCCTCGACCTGCGGGACGTAATCTATATCTCCCCGCGCACTGAAACGCCATGTTTGTGTAATTTTTCATTTTAGAAAACAATTTCCGATTTAATTTTCCGCAGCGACCGCACGAAGGGATCGTTATAAAAATATGTCCGGTGTCTTTTGTGAATTCCTGGACCGTTTTGTCATTAAAGGCAACAAAGGCGGGAAATTGTGATGGTATTTTTAGTCGGATGTAATGGAAAATGTAATGATAACCTGATTACTGCCGGCACGAGTGTGACGATCCATACCTGCGATTATTTAAGTAAACTCAGCAAATTTCCGGAACACGCTCAGCAACAAGTTTCAAACATTTATTTCTTATATTACTAATAACGAGCAGTAGGGTCTTACGCTTATTTTTATTGCGTTAAAAAATCACAACAAAGCGGTTATTTGTATTGGTATCAACTAGTAAGAAATATTTTCGCCACTAAAAATAACTTTATAAATAGTAAATTGCAAATATTCATGAAATATGTTTGATATAATTTCACTGGTGATTCTCTCCGAGGTTAGCGAATATTACGATTACCTCGACGTCCCTACGATCTAAGTGTGTCTGTTGTTTAGAACAAATTAACCTTATAAATTTCAAGAGGGCCTTTGTCGTAACACGTGTATAATAAATGGGTGGCCGAAAATTCCCCGACTCCCTCAGCTCTGGAAAGTGCTCGACAACAGCGTTCTCGTCTTATGAAACATTTCCTTCATAGCCACGAACTGTTAGACGCAAATGAAACACACAATTTCCAAAGCTTACAAAAAGCAGTTGAAAAGTGCAGAGCCTCGCTGAAAATGCGGCATTAACGTTGCGAATGTTTACAGGTCTAACTCACAGTAAACAATGCCTAGCCTTTTATGTTCAAATGCTCTGTTTATGAATTTCGTGTGAGTATTTCGCAAAGGAAATGAATTTCCTACCGTAATTTTGTCCGTAGAAAATTAACAGAATTTAGCGTTACAGCGGAAAGATTCATTCTTAGAAAAACCCTATTTCATTTTTAGTGCATGTAATTATTTAGCCTTTGCTTTATAATGACCCGGCATAGCTCTGAACTTGTATAATATTTTGGACCTTGGTATTATCCTCAGCCCACAATTTACTAATTTTAATAAATATTTTTGCCATTTTGAAAAAGCGGTCATTCTTATCGGATTTATATTAAAATTTAATTAACGCATTAGAAACTGATTATAAAAAGGAAGATAAGATAATGGCTCAATTTAATTTTGTAACAAAATCATTATTGTGCGATAGCCTTTCAAAATACATTTCTAATTAGTATTTAATAGTAGCTTGCACAATATCAAGGAAAGTAGAAGAAGATGAGATGCCCTTAGATCTTAATATTAACAGAAGATTCAATACATAATGTATATAAATTTATATAGACAAAGGGCCATAGATTTAATCCTAATAACCCTTAACAGTGGGAGTTGAGGGATTAATTATAACTTGATTAGGTATATTTACACAAGAATGATTACTTCCGACTGAGTTTATCATACCGACCCAATTAAATTATTGATTTAACAATACCCATATGATAAATATTAAATGCAAAATCAAGCGTCCAATTATACCTCTCGAATATGTCTCCGCTACATAGGGCAACGGTGTTTTCTTTATATTTAATTAATTAAAAACAATCTCCATAGATAAGCAGAATGAACAGGGGTAAAAACAGCTCAGAAACAAATTTGTCAAGATGCTCCAGCCTTGTTACCTAAACTACCCTTTATGTCGCAATAACTAACTACAATGCATCATGAAATTATTTAACGCCACCTGCTTCTTTCCGTGGCATTTCTGATATATCTTCAGAGTCACTAGATTAGTAAAAATAATAGACGATTTTAAATATATTTAGGGATCACTTAATGTATTAAGGAAAACCCTAAATATTGTGTTATACCTGGTACTTGATATCTTAAATACTCATGCTATAAATCTACGTATTAGTGGGATTCTTCAAAATAGACTAAATACAAAAAAATAACTTATTTTCACAATATATAATAATTTTTTTTAACACTTATTGATTTTGTATTATACAGCACCTAATAATTATGTTTAATTTGTAAAGCCAAAGTTTCAAAAATAATAATTTGGTCGTACGCGAGGATATGTGTACTGTATCCTTGCTTTAAAAAAAAGGTTTCTTTGAGCATGAATATTTTTTCGTCGATCAATAAACAGTAGCCGTTGATTACACAAAAACATATCAAACTAAAATCTATGTAAAAATACGAGATGACAAGACTAACCTTAGTGGCCAGCTGTCCTAGGAATCCGTCTATTTAAAATAATGCCTGAAGTCGTATGACGCGGGGGAGCGTCACGCGACTCGCCCCGGGGGAGATGCGCGCTCCAATAAAACTTTTTCGTTCTAGTAAGCGGACTCTGTAATGCATCGTACGTGACGTCACAGCCGCCAGATTATTTTTGTTCTTTTCATATTGAAATACTTGACGACATAACAATCTTTCAATGATACCAGAAGTGTTTGCAGCACCTGTGGACATCGGCATCAAATTACAAGAAATATATATATATATATATATATAAAAATAAAAAAAATAGTGAATCGATTCAAATATAAGCTTAATACTTTCTTTAATGGGAATGATATTGCTTAATGTAGACTTTGTCTCTTTTAAATGTCCAAATATTAGTTCTTCTTTTTACTTTAAAAATACTGTAGAATTTACTTTTTACTAAACCAGTAAAAAAAAAGTAATAAAACCTAACAAATTATATGATTATACACTCATGTTTAAAGCGATGAAAATGTTAGTTTTATGGACATCACCGCGAAAGACTATTCAGAGTCGGGACTTTTCCCGTCTCTTTCAAGGATTAGAGATTAGACGCTTTTTGCTCTTGTTTTCCCAGCTGAACCGGCTGAAGAGCTATTCTTATATAACCTACATAAGAAAGCTCGACATGAGCTGGTTCAGTGACTTTTTGCACCCCGGGGCAACGTTAGACCTGCCTCCTACGTAATTAGCTCGGGAAAATCAGATTTCACAAACAGACATTCATCTTAATAAAATCACTGCTTAAATTTAAAAGAATTATATTCACATAAGTGTCTATACAATTATCTAAATCACAAACTAAAAGTTTTTGTTTTATTTCTTGTAAAACATGCTCTAGTAACTGTAGATATAATAATATTAATGATAGCATTTCAAATTACTCTGAATAACTAAAAACTTTTTTTCAAAGTTAAGGTTTAATTAGTTTCATGTATTGAAATGAAAAAATATTATAGACTCTGAATTGGATTCTTATTTATATAGAATATATGGTAAATTCAACACTATTTTCGTGGTTAAAAATGTATTTTATCTTGTAACCTGCAAACATTTTTCAGCAATCATTTTTCCCCAGGGATATTTTTTTTCAAAATGTTTTCGAAGTTTTCTTTATATATTGTGTTACTTTAGACTAGTTATCTGTGGCCGTCAATATTGCCACAAAACAAGGTTAAATTATACCTTTCTCCGATAGTTTACAAAAAAACTTTTCTATACCCTTGGATTTTTACCGAACAAAAGAAACAGTGTTTGTTTTTCGGATTCATCTTTTCAGCAAATATTTTTTTACGATATATTAAGTGTCACTCGAAGCATCCACTTCACCAGCGACTATCCGCGGTGACATCTTCTCATGAAGAAGCCATCTGTTGGCGGTGATGGATAATTGACGGCGGAAATATGAAGTACTTCCTTGTAACCTTCGTAAAAAGGAAATCTCCGTACGTGCAGTCTTTTATCCTTATCGTAGACACTTATAAGGTTTCGATCTGCTTTGAGGCTTTTTTACAGCCATGAAGATATTTTATATTCATATTTAAACTTTTTACTCAAATGAGAATTTGCTTTTTTTTCAGAGAGTTTTTTCAAAAATTAACCACTCTTACTCAATTTGTACTATTTTAAGTAACAACAAACAGGTATTCAGTCCATCTCGGTTATATCTGTAGAAATATTAAACAACAGTTGTGTGCAAATGGCACAGTAATTGTTTCATACCAAAACCTCTAATTTACATAACGCGACCGAATTACATTCAACAGCCATAATGGCGTTGAAACAATCGCAATAACGAATTTCAATTGTCGGTGAACCACACATCGAAAATTGTCACATCCGACAAATCTCACCGCCGCGATCATTTTATTTAACGAGATTATCATAAATTTAAATAATTCGTTAAAAAAAAATTCCAATTGTATTTGCACACATTCTTTTTTAAACTTGACAGCATATCGTATCGTAATATATTTATATATATATATATATATATATATATATATATATATATATATATATATATAAATCTTATATATATATACTTTTTTTTATTATTTTTAATTTGAACAAAAAAAAAAAGTTTTGTGATTGGTGCCTTTATAAGCATATTAATCATAAGTTTGAACTTGTGACTGTAAAATTTTCTTAACAAATAAAAACTTCGATAAAATCTTGGCTTATTAACTGAATTTCTAAATTAATTTTACTCTTTTGCGAGTATTTTTTTCCATTTCTTTCCCGCATTCATCATCCTGTTTTTCGTAAGATATTTTTTTGAAGATGTTCTGAACGCCACTAAAAATGTCTTGAGAAAGAGATATTATTCGTTTTGTCATTGTTTGAGAAACTGATACTGTGAGCTTTTTTAAATTGATCTTATCATTCAAAATATGATTTACGCTCTCCCGACTGTTTAAGGATAAATTCATGTTATCGAAGACATTTTTTTTCCTTTTATCGATATTGTCTGATGTTACGTAATTTATAAAAATAACTAGAATGGACTATTGATTTTTTTCAACATCTTTATAAGCTTTTCTGGGTGTGAATATTTAATTTTGAAACTTAGACTGATTATAACCTTTTTAAATCAAATATAGACCAGTTATCTTTAAAATTGCTCTCCTGGCTTGACATCATCATCAATCACAAATCAAATCTTACCGAAAATTATAACATACGTACTCTAATCGAGCGCGAAGTTTCAAAGTCAAACACACGCTGGGAAAAGTTAAGAGGCCACAATTGAACCCGAAGTTCGGCATCTAGGAGCCGTACCGCTCCATATACGAACTGCTTCGTGACCGCCGACTTGGGGTCTTCTTTTGAACTTCCACGATCAACTTGAAAGCAAATTGATATTAAAATATTAAATAGATGGACTAAAGCACATTCATGGGTATTGAATGTTCGTTTGAGATTATATTAATTTACATATTTTTAGTTTAAGTATTCGTTTTTAAAAAATATGTATTATCATAGTTATCACATAATCTCCTTCTTCAAGTGCATCTCTTCAGAGATGTTGGGTGACTATTTCATTGGATATAAATTTATCCTGAGCCAGTCTTACTAATTCGCCTGCGCTCTTGACTTCCAACTACTGGTGTGAATTCGGCATGGCAATTCCAATGTCCCTTTTTTCTTCGACTTTATCTAATAATAGCTTCATCAAATTATAATAATTGGTCCAGAGATGAATAAGTCATTTCATTGGGTAATGCTATCCATGTACTGAGATTGGGTCACGTTGATAAATTAACACGCATTTTCTCAGAGTATGACCGAGCGGCTGTCAAGGTCGTATCAGTTTACCTATCCGTCCCAAAACAAACAAGTTTAAACTGGCCTTTGCGAACAGGTTGTTACCACATCAAAGGGGCTAGGGCCAACCGACAGACCTACTTAGGCAACTTCCTTCGAACTTTTCTCCGAAGATTCGCATCTTCTCCTACAGAATGCTTTTAGAGTCGCTTATTTCTAAAAACTCTGCGCTGTAAACAGGGCGGTAAATCCTACCCAGGCGGGTGGAGCGGCGGTGCCCATAGGTATCTTTTTTGCTTTGTAAATAAACTTTGCTTAGTCGCTCGTATGTTGGTGATTAAAATTTTCCTTTGAGATTGTAGTCAGTTGTGTGGCGAATAACTTTTTAATTAGGTAAAGGAGTTCAAAATATATATATTTCTATTCAAAAAGGGATACAATTTTCCACGATTATGCAAAAACTTTTATAAGTGTATTTTGCAGAAGATAATAAATTAAAGAAGAATGCTTTCTTCGACAGTCATATAACAAATTTGATAATTTGTTGGAAAATTATTTAGTAACTTAACACTCGTAAATCAAAATACAGATCCGTCAGTTAAAATATTAACGAACCAATGCTTAGCTGAGGTGTGTTTTTTTTCAAAGCGCGTTAATATATATGCATATCTAATATATCTCTTGATAAATTCACCTCTAATGTAGTGAGGTAATATTATGAACCATCTTTATACGCTCCAGCATGCCCCGCCCGTGTAATTTCAATCTACACTCAACAAAATGAATATGGCTTTGGGCTCCCGGTTGGGCTGATGCAAGTGAGGAGTGAAGAGTGAGGAGACCAGCTCCCTTATTACAGCTTTAATGTAATAGCCGCCTATCCCCGGGGCCGCTGATAACATCATAGCTGTAGTAAATCAATTTCAGAAAAGCAATTTAGAACGAATTTTAAAGCTTCTTTGTTTCTTGCTGGCGTTTTTTTTATTTCGCCGTTATTAATCGCGTGACTTCAGAATGATTTAAAAGTGTCATGTCAAGTCGGGCGGATTTTCGATTTGCTCAAGATAGCTGAAAGCGTTAAAGCTAAAAGGGTACGAATCCAATCATCATAAAAACGATAAACTAATAATTGGCATTGCTTTTGCGTTGATGTTATTCATTCACCGCTTCCATTGTTTCCTATTAGTCCCCATTGTCCGCGATCATCCCATACCGCCCGCCGTAATCCGATTGCCGTTAACCGCTATTAGCCAGCATTTTATTCGGAAACTTTCATCCCGTGAAATACGATATAATCTATGGAAAGACTGAGTCCCTGTTTGCAAAAAAGTACATAAAAAT
The DNA here is from genome assembly GCA_022113835.1 of Atopsyche davidsoni. Taxonomy (NCBI): domain Eukaryota; kingdom Metazoa; phylum Arthropoda; class Insecta; order Trichoptera; family Hydrobiosidae; genus Atopsyche; species Atopsyche davidsoni. Next base: position 11,446,666 of record JAILWY010000023.1, read on the forward strand.
GCCTTGCAAGCGAACACCTTATTAGAAAAAAAAATACAACATTGCTTACCCTCATCGTAAATTTGATTTTTTCTGCGTAAAAAAGTTAGGAAATCCAAAAGCGTCTGGGGAAGTTTTACGGGTGACGATAACTTTTTACGTCTACAAATTTTATTTCCCACCCTTCCAGATTGTTCTCCTCCGTCAGCTGATCGCAAACTTTCAGCTAATTGCATCTACAAATATACGAAAGCTTATGATTTAATGTACCTCGCAACCGTCATTCTTTGTGTTTAAAATAATTTTCTACGACAACTGTTTACCTAATAACACTAGGCGTATTGGTACATGTCTAATTAAATATACGTAAAGCATAAATGAGTTGGACACGGATCTATTTGAATAAAAACATATCAGAATTTTAAAAAATAACTGGTTTATTTCTCATATTAATTAACGTTTTAAAAAATATTTTATGAATTAATCATCTTTTACTATTTTATACCGCAGTATAATATGTCTTTTTCATATTTTTCTACCTGTATCTGCATTTTACGTGAAATTTCAAAAAACATCCGAATATCGTATGTGTTTATAAAAATAAAACATATATATTTATATTGTAGAGATTCTCGTCGTTTGATCCAAAATAAATTGAAACTCCTCTGCATGCGCAAGGGAGACAAAAGACACGAATCCTTTTATCCTTCACACCACCTCAATAAGACATTGAAGATGGTTATGGCTGCGGTATACATCCGTTCTGAGTATATTGGGCCCCTTTTTTATACACACTACAGTTTCAAAAAACATTAATTGATCTAAAAAAAAAATGATTCATCTTTTTATCAAGTTATGTCTCTACATGAGTCGCGATAATAGCATCAGAATTCTTTTGAGCTTTCAATTTATAACAATCGCTTATTTTTTTCTGAAACGCTATACGTTTTAATTGATAGACATATATATATATATATATATATATATATATATATATATATATATTAATATTTATAAAGGAATATTTTAAGTATCATTTTAGTAGCATTTAATGTCTGGTCACTCCAGTGTGAATCTAAAAGTCTAAAACTACGTGGAGTTCGATGTTCTTTTGACCTTCTACGTCTTATCACCTCAATTGGTTCGTATTTCGACTTTAACATATAATGCCGTTTCATTCTCTAACGTGAAGATAATCATCATTACGGTTAAAGTGTTTGTGATTTATGGAATGTTTTTTTTGTCGTCTGGGTGTAACTTGTTTTCTTTAAAAATAAAAAACCTACAGATGTCGTGTGTGACAGATCAGTTATGAATTTTATCCCACGGTTACTTTTTATGTTATCGCCCTCACGTCAAGCACTCGCGTTGTAAAGATAGTCCGTAAAATATGCCATCGTCAGCTTTATTGACGATTCAGTGTAATGTTGCCCCAGGGGCGCAATAAAAAATACTGACGCAGTGCAAGTGTGCCTTTATTCCGAGACTAGAATTCATAAAGAGACACCCCTGCGGATTGAATACAACGCGCTGCATCATCCTGAAACAAATATTTTGCCACTGGAATGGCTGCGAACAAACGTATATCGATGTCTCCCAATAAATGTGTACGGATCAGGCTTGTATCGAAAAAAGTTTATATTGCATTTTTTATTTGTTTTTTTTTTATATTTCTGTTGTTTTTTTTTATTTGTTTTAGTTATTTTTACGTACGTACCGTATGTTATTCGTAAATTATTCCAGGCTTGCTTTGTTTTTAAAACAATGAAAGTTTCCGTTATAATCATACTTCAATACGATTTAATTATTTTTGCCAAAGTGATCAGTTCTCTACACATAAGTTTGATTTGAACAAATACACTTATTTTTTTAAATTATACGTTCATTAAGTAGTTTCCGTTTTTCATTAATGATTTGTATTTATTTATCGTTGATTTTTTTTTGGTAAATAGATTCAAATGAAAGATCATAAACAAAGTTCTTTCCAAAGTGCAATAACAATATAAGTGCACACCATCCTCATCCCTTCAGAGCTTCAGTGCACAAATAAACAGCATCCTGAATTCATTTCCACTGTGCAGGCGGGTATGACGCAGAACTCCGCCTTTTGCAGGCAGAGGAGCTTTTGTTCCCATTTCTTTATTTGCACTGAGTACGAAGGCTCGCATACGCATCTGAGTCCAATAGAATATCTATTGAATAGAGAATAGTATTTTTTTCGAAAGGTCCATAAAATACAAAAGAGGCATAGTAATGTACTACATTCTACTTATTTTGCAAATCAAGTACAATCCATATATCAAATATGTTCACTTCGTTAGGCGCCACGTAGGATATTTGACAAATAAAATTCCGAAACAACACTGCATATTGTTTCTTTTCTACCCATATATACTACAAGTGGGTCGTAGGAAGTCGTAGCAGGTCGTAGACAGATAAAAAAATGAATGCGCTATTTTTTAGACAGAAAACGTGGTTGGCTGGTAAGAGGATAATTTGGACCTTCGGATTTTTTTCACGTACGTGGGACTCGTATTATTATATTATTTGACTTATTATTTTTAAAAGTTTGGTTGAAGTTTCTTTGATGCATGCCCATGCATTTTTTTTATAAGTAAAATATTCCAACGATCATACTGAGCATTCTTGAAACTAAATTCTAGCTTTCTCTAACTTGAAAATTCTTACTAGAAAACAAATAGCTCTCTTTATTTAAATAAAAATTGATTTCACCGGTTTTCTTAAAAAAATGTTTCATTTTGGGATAAAGTAATGTAATTTTTTTTTTATTAAATTTTAATATTTCAATCGTTCAAATAAAAAAAAAGTTGAATTTATAACAAGGTTAATGGATTTTCTAAAAGAACGGATACATTGAAGTCCCTGAGAGGGTTCGGATTGTAACATTTTGTAGGTGGTATCAGCGACCAGCACAGGGCGTCTCAACTGCTGCTGCATTCACCCGAGATAAAAGTCCGATTTATTATTTTGTCAAAAAGTAGAGGAATCTTTCAAATCCGCTTAGGAAGTTTTATTTTTAGTTGGCTAAAAGAAAACCATTTTTGTCTTTCCTTTTACAATATTTATTAAAACTTTTTTTTTACTCTCCATTTGCTTTAGTTTTAACCATGTATGGTAGTACAAAACATCATTGATTTATTTATCTTAACATTTGACTTAAGTACATTACTGAATTGATGACCTATAAATACTACGGTTTGAAAAGCTATTATCTATTTAACAATGCTTTCATCGACACTCGAGTAAACGTCGTGTGATTAGACATTAAAACACAAAATGTTTCATTCGCATTGTTTTAAGGATTACGTTTCATTGTTTGTTTTGTGAATATTCTCTTCATTCCGCTAAAATTTTCTCAAGCTACTGGTTTCAATTTACGGATTTGTTGACAGAATTATTCATATATCTTACAATTATAAACTGATAACCATATCAATATAGAAAATGAAGGAATCAACAAATTACTCTGTTAGCCTGTATTATTCAAAAAAAATTATCATACTTGTTTTATTTTAAAAAAATAATGATTTATTCAATTTTCACGCATTCAAAGCCTCGTCCGCCCAAAATCGTCTTTATAAATCATTTAGCGAGACACTCCCGTTAATAAATCTCCGATTAATAAAACTCCACATTAGGTATTATTTGACAATTTGATTGTGCACGTGACAAGTTGTCAATGGCCGGTGACACGGCCTGTGTTGATTCGAGCGCGAGTAATTGTTTTTCGAAGAAGAAGCGAGCAACCCGAGATGAGGGTCGGAATTCAAACAGTATTATTTTTTCTCGTAGCCTCGCGCTCGCATCTTGCGTTTGATATATCGCGCACAAGGCAGCTGGGATTTATCTGCGTGCGGTGGCGGGGCGGGGTCGTCGCCGGTCTCCCTCTTGATAAACCGACGGTTAAGCATCCGCGTCCACAAAAAACGGCTTCTACCACTCGCTATTGCAGACTTTATGCTGACTTTCCTGGGCGATCGCTCGTGTTTCACCGGTAACTACAATTATCACATATTCCTATTGATTCCAAAAAAAAAAATAGTTTCATGTAATTTCCAAAACAAATAATTATACCACCGCTTACTACGATACGGAGATTATTAAAACGTTCCACTTTACTTCGCAGATTTTCTGGACAGTTATGTTTTTGCTTGCCGTATTTATAAAAATAATCACACGTTGCTTTGTAGTTACTTACCACGCCATTGAGATATTAGCCACTCAGCATCTGAAAAATTAGTGTATGGCGTGGTGATATTTATTCAAAAGGAAAAAAATATAATAAACTTAGGTACTTTATTATTCCCGCTTATCTAAAAGATCGGTAAGAGCATTTTACACAAACATCCACTTAAATACTTTTTCTAATTATTTTTTTTATACACTTACCCCTTTTATTTTAACGATTCAATAACAAATCAAAGAAATAAATTACTTTATTCTGCGAGTATCATTGTTTGCAGACATAATTGACGATTTACAGATCGCGTATTTACTGAAGCTTTTTGATTTTAAATCCCAATTTCTCGTTGAAACAATATTTAAAGGATTACTTCCAAAAATAAAAATCATTTGTCTTCGTGGAAAATCCTCTTACCTTACTTCACGGCTGCCCGGTTTCAATCAAATCCAAATATAAAAGTCGTTCAAACAGACCTTTCACAACACTCGGAATTCCTCAGGCGGGCGCTTCCACAAAGAGGGCTGCTTTCCATATTTATGAATTGTGCACCTGTACCAGCCCCGCCAGCCGACACGCGTGTACTTTACTCAAATAACAAAGCGTTATAAATTTGAATGAGGTATTCTGCAGCCTATCGATCTGGATAAACTAGCGGCGCTCGAGCCGCCAAGACTCGCGTCGTAATTTGTAATATTAGTCCAACCTTAAAAGTATCTTAAATCAAAGACTTTCACACATTTTTTCCTATACAAACACACTAACGAAAATAGAGAAATCCATGTTCGCTACTACCCAAGCCACATTTCGTAAGCTCCACAACCTGGGTACACGATCAGAGGATAGACACACATACCGTATTTTAAGCATAGCTTTAAGAACTATTGTAAATTAACATAAAATAAAATAAAGAATCTCGAAGTGTTCTCTAAGTACCGGAAATCGGAAATTTTGTACGAGTAAGGCTTTTACATCATATCACACATGATAAAATGAGTTTTTTATGGTGTCGTCATTTGAATTGAAAATAATACCGGGATTCGATTGTAATTGAATTACTTTTTAAATGACGGCATTGAATATAAAGATATTTTTTATTATTATTTAAATCCTTATGAGCAAATTTAAATTCAATTTATAGCTCTTCACTGTATTACATAAGCTTTTGAAATTATATTTATTATTTCAGCGGAGTAAAAAAAAATCATCCATCTTATTTCCTGAATATGCTGATATTGAATAAAATGGTTGCGATTATAATTATTTGGAAGTGACTTGAATAAAAAAATATAAAAATATTTATAACGGCAATATCACAGTCGGTGTTTTTCAGTAACCAACGGATTCCATATATATATTTATATATATATAAATTCATAAAGGTAACTACTTAGGAGTTTTCTTATCGGCTAGATTTTTGTGTTATCGTTACTAAGCGATTCTGGGTCATTTCATCGACAATGATAAAATAAAGCTCGCTTTCAATACTCGGCTTCAACAAAACAAACAGAACTCAAAGAAGATTACAGCGCTCCGGGGGAGCGGAAGAACCCTTTGCTTCAGATCGTATGCGCATGTTTTAAATCACTTTTTACAACAACAAAAAAGATTTGCGAGATATGAATTCAGAGTTAAGCACGATTCAATGTCTTTCATTTTCAGTTAGTATCTGAGAAGCTATTAGTGATTATGTTTCAACCTAATAGGTTTTATTTTCATATACATACGTTCATACCATAGCGCAAGTATCTTAAAATTCGAAGATATTGTTTTGATATTTTTACACTCAAGTATTTAAATATTCATCAAGATATTTATTATTTTTCATTTACAAAGTAAAGAAAAACTGGAAAATCAACCGTAGGCTTTGTATTTATGACGACAAAAAAATACAAATCTTTGAAACGATACCATAACAAACCCCAACTGAAAAAGCCTCGCAGAAGGAGAAATATCACAACACAAAAGCTAGCCTGCTTGTTAAGAACAGAAATAAAGGAGCGCCGGGCTCTCCGGCGGACATCGCACTGGAAACGAAAATACCAACTTTTAAATTCGCTGCTAACCGCCACAACGGGATTTTTGTTTCCCCGAAGACAAAAACTTTTTAAATGTGAAAATACTTGAGAGGCAAGTTTCAACGTCACAAAGTAATTAAACCGATTTAATCGTGCAGCGAGTTCTCAAATTCAGCCTACGTTTTACGTGGAATCATTTGGTGTTATAAAAGGTTTTGTGAATTTAAAGTGTCCGCTTTTTTCTGCACAAAACTGTTACATAGCTTCAGTCCGTGTGAATAATTGCTCAGATAAAATAAATGAACAATGATTTGGGAAAGATGAAACATTTTTTATAAATTTTCTGGAATTTTAATATGCACTACAATACTACGAAAGTCATCTCAAAAAGGTCCGTCATATTGTTCGATTATTAATTTAATAATCATATTGCGCTACTTGCGCGTAATAATTTATCTACAATATCCCATTATGATCGCCTGTTTACACCTTCCGTTTATCATTTGCCGTTTATAATAACAAGGTTCATCATAAATCATAACTAATTACCGGTTTATGGACACCGGCTTACGAACACCGGAATATAATCACCCGGCAAGTCAATAAGCCAACCCTAACCCGAGCGTTTACATTACTTCAGAATATTGCAAAACTTACCCACGCCTTCTTCTTAAAATAATATGAGCATCTGGAAAAAGTGTATTGATTTATCATAATTCCTGATTAGACTGCCGTTCGGAATATCGAAACGGATGCAAAAAAAAAACTTTGCCTATATCCCATCGAAACTTCAACAGTCGCAGACGCTCGGTCGCACGCCATCAATAACAAATCGCAGGTGGAATGTGATCAAACACAAATTCGAATAATCTACCCCCGAAGGTTGGTTTTTCCCGGAGGCGAAGGCAGCGGGGAGAGGGACGGGGGTTGTCCCGGAAGTAGGGCAGGACACGTCCCTCTCGGCGAGGAAATCTAACGATTGTAAGGGCGCCGCTGAATTGCAATAGGAAAGCTTTCACCGTGCAAGAAAACTCTCAAGTTATTGATTCGCAAATTGATATATTATTCGACGTGAAAGTGTTGCGAATTGCGTCTACTTTGTTGGAAATTCGTAGGTAAAAGTACAATACAACGAAATATGTTTTAACTAATATGAACTTTGAGATTTATTACTTTTCTTGTTTGTGTAGAAAAACAAACAATAATGTAATAACATATAATAAGAACAAAATGCTAATGATCAGATCCGTGATACTCATAGAGATTTTTTATAAAAATCCTTTTCATTTTTGTTTGGATTAGATGCACTCTTTTCAGTGAAGAGTGCATGGGCTGTATGTAATAAATCTGCAGATTATGGCTGTAAGACGCTTGAGAGAGCTCTGAGTTATGAAGATCCATTTGTCTTAAGAATAAAAATATTGCATTTGGAATAGCATATTTGCTATAAATCATTATTGTACAAAAGAAGGCGTAAAATTAAATAAAACAGTATTTTCCGTTAAAACAAGGGGATGACTTATGTGTTTGCGAGTAAAGTTATATTATTCTAAAGAATTTTTTTATTTTTAAAATAATAATTACATGACTTTATTCAGAATTTGAGGATTTTATAATACTGTTGTAGACCTTAATGGGCTTTTTGTTATAAGTGTCTTTATTGTGAGAGGTTTCCACGTGACTTGTCCAATTCGCAAATATAACAGCTTAAGGGAGATGTATTTATTTAAGAATCATTTGAAAAGTTGGCATTATATCCTAATTTTAATCATAAATATAATTTTTATTATATTTATTTAAAAGCATTCAAGCATACAATTATAAGCGCAAAAACACACACACGTGATTTTTGGACAAGAAAATATTTGCTTTATATTTACACCAGATTTAACAAAATATTCGTAATAACGTTTGTAACTTTTTAAAATTAAATATTTAAAAAAACAATAAAACTCACTAAAGTATAGTTTCATTTTCATTATTTAACGAAAATGCAATTCGCTTGAACGCTTTTGCATTAAAAACACAATTTACTCTGAAACTACCTAAAGAACGGAACAGAAAAATTTTCCCTCATATTTTTAATTAAGAGCCTCGACTTTTCATCTCTACCTTATGCACTTACCGTAAAATAAACAAATCATATTATTTAATCTACTAAATGAACGGTATTTAAATAAGCTGTGTGATTATTTATCATCAATGAGACTAGGAAAAACTAGTACTTTATATTTGCAAGTTTGAGTACAACATATCACGAAGGTTGTCAGATTTGTTAGAGTTCAACAACTTTAAGTCTAATCTTTCAAATAAAACATTAATATTCTATTGCTCGGCGCTTAAACGTTAAGGACATTTTATTAAAATATATATTTTTTTAATTCATATACTTATATTTTTGTCATTTTTGAAAATGATATTTTTACATCAGTTATCAATATTATATTATAGTTTCCCAATAATAATGTTTTTGGGATTTCCAAGAGAGCTTGTTTTAAAATTTAATGATTTTTAAGCGTTGGTGTTCCTTTTGTCATTCTGCAATAATCAATGTAGAACCTGCGCCGCTGCAGTACTCTCTGTGTTCTCCGACCCCGCGTTGAGCGTCTGCGTCTGAAATCTGCATATCGATTTTAGAAATGCATATTATTGTGTTTCTAAAGAGTGTAATAATGTGCAATAAATATCCACATATTACATATAACATCATCAATTTTATATTTTTTAAATTACGACTCGAAACTGAGTGAGTGCAATATTACAACTAATTTGACTAACATGTAATTAACATGACACAAGCTATCCATGTTCGAATATTTATTTTTATACACTTATATGTAATGAAATACAGGAATTTAAACTTTGGTTACAATAATATCATGTGAATCATAGTAAAAAAAATATTTACTGGATTCCGAGGAGAATCGCCTCAATAAAGGAGCATTGTCTACGTTTAAACGATTCCACATATCCTCGCAGCCGAGCGAGTGATCTCCCTGGTTATACCCGCCCTCGTGTCAGCGAGGTTGCCGACTAAGCCCGAAAGGCTTATCGCCGACTCACAAATCAGTGCCGCGGAATAATCTCAACAGAGCGGATCCCAAATCACCGGCAGGCGGCAGGTAACCGATCGGCGCTATTCGACATGTCACTCGTCTCGCCCGCCTGTCAACCCTCGGCTCCGTGAATGCCTCATTAGGGGTGACGGGCCCCGCGGCCGCGATCGGCCGTCATCGATCGCGGCCATAATAAGATACTAACGAGAGAGCGGAAAGAAGCCATTAGAGGAAGGTATTGTTACCGAAGCCTCGGGCCGAGAAACGCGGCGCAACCTCCGCGCCCGCACGTGGAATAGTAATTTTACGGCGGGGCGTAATATATCGGCCAGAGCGGGAATCGTATACGACGCAGTCATACATTCTTGATGGAAGGGCATTCGAGAGAGGCCGGCGATGGGGAATTTATTGCGCGGCCATCGAGCGACATGCGACCCGCTCCCCCCGGCCCCGCATCGATCCCGCGAGGATTGTTGTCCAACAAATTTGATGGAGATTAATCTCGCGGTAAACTGTGTGTTTTGGAAGCGCCGTATTGTTGTTTTATGCCATAAATTTACTCGATTGTATCGTTATTTTATTTGGATCCTTACTTTTTTTTATGGAAGGAATTATTTGCTAAACTGATGTGACGAACGATAATCATTCTTTGATCTATTATTGGTTATGTTTATTAACAGAGATACAACATTTTTTTTCAGATTAACAAATATTTATGCGTATATGACTTGACTTTAAAAATATAAATTTTACTACAACATTGCGTGGCGTTAACTAGAAACTAAGGGTTCGAATCCTATATTTTTCCGAAAAAAAATTTTTAGTCAAAATATCGATAAAACCACAATCAAATTAATATACAAGTAACATTATTTTATGAAAAATCTATATAATTTAACTTTTAAGTGATTTCTTTCTAAATTATAAAATTTTACAAACTTCTTATTTTCGTCTAACATGATAATATTTTAGTAGTAAATCGAACACTTTTCCACTTATAATCCGAGTAATATATAATTTTTGTCACGAAACCTGTCATTTACAAATATATGCAATTCTTCTGTCATCACTGCGTTAGCTTCTCTTTTGTACCAATACATTCACTGCGACCAAATGTGCTTTGAATAATAATAAAATATTTGAGTGTGTGGTAATTTTTGTGAATTTGTAATCAGCTAAAGTCCTCCATTAACAACATTAGTGCAACACGCGACACGCGCCGGGCGAGTCGCGTCTCGGGCGGCGCGCCGGCCTCGAGTCGCGGCCGCTGAATTATGTGTAGGGGCTTTAAAGTTAAACGAGGCGGATTGGAAAAGTCGAGGGATCCAAAGTGAGCGGTCGGAAAACTCGACTAATTTATGCAAATGAAACGTTAAACATTTAAAAATGCGTTAGATTACAAAGTTTTTATTGTATGCATATTAATTATGATGATTGAGTGTCGAGATTACCAAATTTAAGGAAACTCTTAACTTCGTTTTTTTTTTTAATTTTATTCAAGTCCGAGATCGTATCGGCGGTATTGTTCATGTTGCGACTGTGAGTGCCGCATTCGATGATTATTAAACAATCACATAAATAAAACTCAGCTTCATTCAAAGTAAAATATTTTTCTTTACGGAGCGAGAGCTGACCGACTCGGTGCGGTTATCCCGGAGTGCGAGTGAAAGATATAAAATCTGATATAGAAAGGTAATTGTGGGTAGAGAAGGCCGCCTCTACCGTGTCAAAGGCGGTGTCAGGAACCGCCTACATCCTGGTCCTCGCAACCTTGCCTGAGGAGGATTATGGGGATTAAGTAACAACCGGCAGGATTAGATAATGGGATGAGATATCCTTGTACGGAAATTGGCTTTTAAGTAAACAGTCTTAATTATTTTATACCCACCCTGAAATTTCAGCTGAAGTAGCAGCTATCATATTTACTAAGAGCTTAATGCTTACATTCTGTATGGGAGGATGTTGTCATTCCCAATAATGGACGGTAATAATAGGGCGACTCTGGAGAACTAAACGGATTTCGGGTAGAATTATCATTGTGCTTCAAAATTTCTCTTAAAGTCTCGGTTGCATTTTACTAAATAAAAATGTTTGTTTTTACTACAGGTGTCTTAATATTTTTTTTAAATAAAGAAACAATATTGCTTGTCAAAAATATTTTTAGGTAAATTAAAATTCACCGAAACGTAACATTTCATCAAAAAAAATTTTTAAGGTCGGTGTTTTTGACACCTGCTTTGTTTCGTCATTAAAAGAGTTTTTCAGTCAAGCGTTATTTTTTTAATTTTATGTTTGATGTATAAAGATAATTATTCACTTCACTCGCAGCGATATCTTTGCGTAAATTTAAAAAAATATATATTTAATCCTACCTGCGCACTTTAAATCCGTCATTTATAATTAGCTACGTGACGTCTTTAGAGTTTTGCTTTCATTCTCTTAATTTCAAAACAATTTTTTTTGTGTGCTTCAAAATAAACTGACATGTTTTTTTTCTGCCAAAAATTATTAAAACCTTTTTTCTATAAAATAATAATAATAAGTATTTTTAAAATTTAAGAATCTTTACTTTGAAAAACGTCACAGTGTTTTTTTATACATTAAACAACGTAAAAATAAAACAAAACCCAATGCACGTTTATGCAAATTTCTTAAAGATAATAATTTATAAAAATAAGCGTCAACGTAACATAATCTATAATTATGTTTGTATTTTTTGGCAATAATTGCTATTCGATCATTTTGGTGTTATTTTTAATATGATTATCAAGCATCTCAATATCCTCAAAAATCAACGAATCATCTGTTATCGTAGATATTATAATAAGGCATATTTTTTTTGTTATTTGTAAAATCAATTATATTACAATGTGTACATGTTCTTTTCATATATTTGAACAGTCCAACAATACACACTGGTGAACATTAAAAAAAAACAATTATATTCGTAGAGAGATGTAAAGAAATAAGCGATATGAAATAGAGTGAGATAATGGCAGGCCGGCAGCGCGGGGCGGGGACTCGGCCCGTATGAAAGCAATCGTGGGAAGAAGAGAAAGATTCTCTCGACAAAAGCAGAAATACCGCGCCGTGCAGTATGGCCGACCTATTTACTGATGAAACCCTGGATATTGGATTGGACAATATTCCAGCTCCACATGTTTGATTGCGCCGCGCTTCGAGCAGACTGCTGCTTATGACGCTCGGCCGGCGCAGCGGCTAGCAGCTCGCCGTATTTCATATTCACTTGAGGTTTGGACGATTGTTTTGATTTTTTTATTTTTAAACATACCCCATACGATTGTAATGTTTTGTTTATTCAAATTTAATGTGCATCATTTGAAGCTCAAAATGCTAAAATTGGCTTAATAGTAGAGAAACTATGTAGCTACACTTCAAAAGGAACGAAATTTCGAGTCATGTGTGCAGTTATTTGCATTAAAAATAAATAATTAAAGTGTAGTAAATAATTAAGTGTACATAAAATATCATTGTTTATAGAGAGTAAGTATGACTAATAAAAAAAATTCAATACTAAAACACATGTGTTTATCTACAAGGTTTGACTTTATGTTCAGTACAATATGGAGTAATAAAAATAACGAGACGAAAGCGTTTAAACCTTTATCGCTTGTACGACATACACGCACTTCTAAATTAACAAAAATAATGCAAACTGTGCGAGTCAAAACCCATGAAAATTCCTAACTGAGTGGGTATCATATTAGTGAATGATATAGCATTTACTAATATAATGCACACTCTAAAAGCAGGACCCGTGTTTCCACATTGCTCAGTACTGACTTCGAAACTAATTAACCGCTAATCATTAATCACTTTTTAATGTATTTATCTAACAACGTAAAATTTATTAAACAAAAAAAAAATACCAATGTGCTCAGCTAATACTTTAAAACAATCATTACATTATATATATTTTGTTTATGCAAATTAAATTTTAAGTGCTATTTTTTTTAACTACGTGTTGAAGTAAGCAATGCTTTATTCGTGCATTAATTTACATTCGTTTGTCATTCGTCAATTTCAAAAATATATTAAGTGGTAGAGCTTTAAATAACACATGAAATCGATAGCTCTCAACAGATTTTTTTTACGGCATTGTATTAATTTCTAAATTAGATACTCTTTGGATATTATGTAATATCAAGATAATGAGAAACTAATGAAAAACCCTGCCTCGAAAATGCGCCTACCAATAAAATGATCTCTGATATTAGAACAAGCTCTGGGAACAACGGTCGGGAACAAGCTAGAGGGTGGCATTTAGGCACAAAGGGTGTATAACAAAAACAAACAATTTGTGTGGAGAGGCCGGGCGGCGTGCATGGGCGCGCGGGAACAAAGCTCGCCGTGTCCGGGAATCCCGGCAAGTGTTGACGTCATATTCCCGTTCAAAACGGGATAAAGAGTTCCGTAAATATTGGTGAGGGATTATTTTAAGAGGCTTACGGGGTTTTGCAAATAATTTCCCCTATCTGATTCACTGATAGCGTTATTTGATTTGAGGCTTATAATTAATGTCACGCATGTCACGACTTTCTCCATTTGGCTGTGATTTTTTTAAATATGAAATAAAGCCATCAACCTAGTTAATGGATTGTTTTATTTAGGAAAATGTATGGTTTTTATTACTTTGTTGCGTAGCTAACGAACTGAACCGGGCGTAGATTTTTTGAAACCGATATTTTATTTTAACACAGAAAAATACGGGGTAAATTCTCAACAGCCATTATTTCATCGTTCCCGGTGGCTCTTCATATAGGCGTTTATTTGCCGTGCTGCCTTTTGTTATGAGCTTCAGTTATGCCGAGAATTACGAAGTGCAATGGAGAGTACGTTTGAGTGAATATTGAGCGGTCGTAAGCAGAGCGCCCTCGGTGGGACATTTTTATTCGGTTTGAGCAAATTTCTGGCGTCGTTATTTCAATACGGAACACTCGCGGAAATGTGTGTATCTAGGTCAATCAGCCTCTATATCTTAAGACAACGTGAGAGAAATACAAAGAATAAAAGCGCGAGGGTAGAGTTCTTTTAGACATATAAATAAAATATTTAAAGCAACCTTCTTCTTTTCTAAAGCGCAAAGTATTCGACAAATGCGTCTTACGTGGGATCAGCCTCTCTACTGAGGATATTCAAATACCCCCGAGGACCGATGGAGTATCACGTGCAATAAGTAACTAATAAATAGTCCCAAACCTTGAAGCGTACAATACTCGTGCGTACCGTACAATAGAATATGCAATTTATTTAGATATTTCCTAAAAGTGCTCGAGTCGTCCGTTCAAACTGAATTTAACTCGATTAGGGGACGAGTGGGGCCTGGAGAGCGTACTTCAAAAAAACGCTGAATTAGCCGTAAATGATAATAATATTTTTGAATAAGCAATATAAAAACAGCAGCGTGTATAATTATTGTTTATGGTATAATTATCAACAACAAAAAGGCTCATTAACAAAGCATGAACACGTCGCGGAAGGCCGGGAGCCCCGCAGAGTGTCCGCGGTGCAGGCGGCGCGGGGCTGCCTCGGCCCGCCCGTTAATTATATGGCCGGGCTTATCATCATCGTAAATTGTGTCGCGGGAGGGCGGGGGCGGGGGCGGGGCGGGGGAGGGGCGGGGCGGGGCGGGGCGGGGCGGGGCGGGGCGGGGGCGGGGCGGGGCGGGGGCGCCGCTGGACGGAAATGTGCCCATAAGCGGAATGCGTGGATGCCTTTTTTAAGAGAACTTTTTTAGCGAAAATGTGAGTTTTAAATGTCACGTTTGCAGTAAGTAATACCGCTACTCGTAATAACGAAGTTAAAACAAGGTTTTCCTTTAGAAAAAAAAAAGAAAAGAGAATAAAGAAACGGAAGTTCTCACTAAAATCATTATCATTATTTTGGATGGATGTCCCTTTTAGCAAGTTTTTTTGTTTACTTTTATTTTTTTGTTGCATGGTATCTCGTGTATTTATCATACATGGTATGTGGAAGTATTTTAATTATTTTTTTTATCAATAAAAAGAATACTGTGTAAATCACCAAAATATGTATTTGCTTTTTATTTATTATTGAGCTGCAAAACTGCGCTGATGTGTGTATTATTCGCATGTCAATCTAATATTCTATAAAATACCAGCAGTTTCTGTTTTTCTTCAGTGACGGCTCAGCCGCAAATATAAAAAGAACCCACAAAGCTAATCATTTTTTCATTATTTTAGCTGTCTGAAATAAGGCCGCCGGTCTTTGTAGTTCACTGGCTTTGACACCTTTGCTGGAAAGTTTCCACATTCACATTTTTTGTTTTGATATTGCCGGGTACAGTGTTTTGCCGGAGTGGCGCGGTTTGCTCTCGACGGAAAGTTTGCCGGGGAATTTTGCCTTATGACGCCGTTTCCTTAGTTTTGAGTATTTTAATGACAGCTCAGAAAGGTTTTTTCTTGCAAAGTCTCAGTTTACAGATTCAATTTTTTTCTGTTCTTATTTTAGCTCTTTATTAGATAGTTGGCAGTCGCTTCTTTGCAGACTTCTTTTAATTAGCGTGAATCTTATTTTCGACGTATAGGTTGTAGCATGTTCTAATGAAAAATCTTCCAAAATAATTATTTTATTAAAAATAACTTATTTTTTTAAGAAAGTTGCAGTATAATTGTTGAAATTATGAAATTTGGTGATCTAGTCAAACACTTGAATGAAATGATCCTCTCAATAAAAGTATCAATGAGACACATAACATAGCCAAAAGTCCCAGAAAATAGTCATTTACGTAATTAGAGGACTGTAATGAGCAATAAAACAATAAACATGTAATTTTTCTCTTAAGCACAATTTTAATACCACAAGCAATAATAAAATGGATGATAACAAGTTTTATGTAAAAATGAATCGAATTTTCAATATGTAAGTATCTTCAGGCTTACCAAGTCCACAAAACTCACATGTGCCACCCTTCTTCGTTATTTTGAACCATTTAAGTTTGTTTGAATAAATATTATCTTAAACTAAGTTAAAAGACATTTTATTCGCTACGGTACTATTAAATCACTAACACCACCACAACACGAATAACTTAACGCACAACAACGCACACATTAAACCAAAACTCAATAAAGACATCAGCTTCACAGAACACGCACCCGAAACAAAATACATAGAATTATATCGCCAATTCACTCTAGCAAATACGAGATACAATCATTACCACACATAGCTTATACAATACACCCCTCGGATATACTAAAATACCTTTAATGCTTTAGGATGTCTTAATAAAATATAATATAAGTGGCTGCATTTGAGGTAAGCTTTTCTTGTCGGTAAATGAAACAGAAAACGATTTGTATTTTTTATATAACTTGTTTCGTTTAGTTGGGCATCTTGGGGCGATGGGGATGAGAATTGACGTAAATTTATGATTGAAGTGTGCTAAGTCAGAGGGCACGGGAAAAACCAGAGTAGGTCAAAGGGTAGCTTGGGTTATAAAGTGATTGACATATTTTTTGGCTCAACCGAAAGCATTCGAATCGATTGTTACTCCATTTGGACCCGATGTCTAAATAATTTATAATAAAAAAAACAACCCTCGTTATTATATAAACTCATTGAATGAGTCACTCATGAATTCCTACTCATTGCATATCACAAATTCTAGGGTAAATTAAATTTAATTCTGTTTGAAATATTTATGCGAATTATCTTTTTTGAGAGCGTTGCTAATATTGCTCGTATTTTACTCTTCTCTGGGAAAAAAAAAACTTGAATTGCATTAGCGAAATTCACCGTCGCGAAAAAATAGCGGCCGCCCTCCGTGCCCCGTCAGCGCCGCCGCCCTTCCAGCCCATTACGCCCCTCGCCCCGCCCAGCTCTCACCCAGACAATCAACTGCAGATTCGTCGCATTGTGTTATAATTTTTTCCACGATTAATTCATTCCCAAGGAAAAAAATTCAACGAAGCTCTGTATAATTAATAACAGTAGGTGTTTATATTTTGCCATGTATTACTAGCAATCAAGTTGTAGTCTCTTTCGTTTATTGTTTTTATAAAGTAAAATAATTAACTTAGTGTATTCAATCTTTTAACTGGTATTTATTTATAATAACAATATATAATACTTTGCTTTTCATATTTATCAAATGGTTTCAATATTAAATTTTATTTCTGGTCAAATTATTATTCAACTGCCTTTGTTTATTATTGATATTACACATTTTCATAAAAGTTTTCCAAACAAAAAAAACTTGCTTTGTATTTATTGATATTAAAATGCTTTCCAATAATGTTTCGATCCACTTAAATTTAGGAACGTGGAGTGCTTGATTTGTTTACAAAGTGGGTTGTAAAATTGATATAAGGGCTTTATTGTCAATAATAATAACGAATTTTCAAAACTTTATGGTTAATATTGGTATGGACTTAAGTGATATGATTTTTTGTGTATCTAGACTAGTTATTTGATAATTTCTAGACAATATTAAAGGTGAATTTTTCTGTAGAGCAAAATATTATTATTCACAAGTAGACTCAGGTTCTGGCTTTTATGAAAAACTCTAGCTATCTTGTTCTGTTATTTCACTAGTCAATTATGTTTAGTAAGTTTTTTTTTAAGTAACCGTCTTTTCAAATTTTAACAATCTAATTAATGGTAGATTAAACGTTAGTATTATTTTAATGGAAAGTGGCATTAAATTTTGGGGGTTTCTATTTAAAATTAAAAAACCATATAATCACTTTGTGTACTCCATAAAAGTTATTTTTCTATAGTCGCATTTTACATAACCAGTTAACGAACAACCAAAAACATAAATAACTATTTGCTCATAATAACTTCAAAGTATTTGCGTTTATCTATATACCATATATAAAACACAAAAGATGTTTGTGTGTCCGTCATAGGCTTTGAAACCATCCAACCGATGTGCCCCAAGCCGGTTTCATTGGAAAGGCAATAATACAAAGAATCTTCAAGACTATTGAAACAATGCATTAAATACATTCGGTCTATTGATTAAGTCGATTTTCGACATTTTCCATACAAAAATCTTCAACATTTGTAAAGTCGAGATCGTTCCTCGCAAAAAATTTGAAAAAAGAACATTGTGAAGATCGCGCATAAAACAAAATCACTATCTGTCATTCACAACAGAGAGTTTAATCATTTGTGGTTATCAAAAAATGCCATCGAAAAGAGCTGCGATTGGAAAAAATACAGCAGATGCGAAACGAAAAAGAGCCGAAAGAGCAGCCGAAACTGCCGGAAAACGAAAAGTGCGTACAGAGTCAAATAGGTTGAGAGAGCGGCAGTCAAGAGCTGTAGAAACACCAGAACAACATGAAGCACGTCTAGAACAAGTTCGAATCAGAGCTACTACAGCAAGAGCTGCTGAAACTTCTCAACAACATGAAAACAGTCTTAAAGGTACGAGCGGCTCAATCGATACAAAGAATCGATTTTCAGTTGGCGGCATTCAATTATGACAAAGACTGCGAATCATGCGTAATCATCCGAATGTTGTAATTGGGCCGATGAGCTCTCTTTGTTTGTACTGCCATGCACTGAAATTTCAAAAGGAATCACCCGGTATGTGTTGTTCAAATGGAAAAGCCAAGTTGTCAACGCTGGTTGACCCGCCAGATCCGCTTAAAAGCTACATTTCTGACAGCGCAGCGTTGTCCAAGCGTTTGGAAAACATTCGGAGATACAATTCTTAGTGAGGATGGATATCCGAAATACAGACGACGAAAACTAGAAGATGGAGGATTCACCACCACCATTAAAGTAAGAAATGTTGATATTGACATTGATATTGATTCCTGGTCTGGTATTCACGAATGAAATTGAAAAAATCTGAAATTCCTGGTTTCAGTATTCACGAATGATATCCAACTGTTCAACATCTTGCTATTCATTTAGAAAACGAACAACGTGTTTATTTTACTGAAAATAAAGCCGAATAACGAGCAGCACAGCCACAATAATTTTGCGAAAAATTGCTGTATAAATAATGTTCCAAAATAGAGTCAACTATCCAATAGAATTTTTTAACTCTTTGGAACCATCTGGAATGTCACCACACATCTTAACTTTAAAAGTTGGTTCACCATAGATGCTCATTCACCACTTAAATCCACCTAAATTGTGCAACGGAATAAAACTTGCCGTTAAAAACTATCGCCACGTAGTTAATCGAAGCCGCAATCAAAATCAAAGCCGAAAAATCTTTGTTTACACACCCACCGAAAATACTCAATATATTGTTTATCCGCTAGCATTAAGATAAAAAAGTTAATAAAAAAAAAAAATTCCTTTTTTTAGAACAAATAAAAAAAAAATCTTTATTTTTTAGCGTAGTAGCACACGCCGGGTATCCGCTAGTTATTTATAAATAAACAAACTGGGTTGAAAATTCACTGGAACTCGCGGTTTAAATATTGTAGTAGCCATCAGATCAAATGCAAGTATGTGTAGGATCTGCTATTGTTTTTTACAATATTCAAATAATTAGAGATCCAAATTTAGATTTTAAGATTTCAGCTATATTTCAAAGCCAAAATACCCGGTATCTGTTCGTCTCGAGTTTCACTTCTTTGCTGATATAATTGTCTCTACACCACTAAAACTTAGGTGTATGAATTGTTCTACAGTTTCAAAGGTATAATTGGAAACCACTAGAGGCACGAGAAACTTAAAACGTACGCAGTAAGTAAGTAGTTGGCTATGTGTTAATCGATTTCCTATGATATGAACTATACGATAAGCACATTTCATACCACCGTTTCCGATTTATTATAAGAGGAAGGCTTTCAATATTCTTTCTGTGCGTTTTTTTAATTTTTTAAACTTTCAGTACAATGATGTTACGTCATATTGCAAATATACTCGTCACTCTAATAATTTTATCTTTCTTAACCTTTATAAGATCCACCATATATTTATTTTAATTAAAAACCACTTTTTGCATATAGTATTACATATTTAATTTACAAAACCTTTTAAGTACATTTCATACGTGAAAATTAATAAAACTTGTAAAAAATAAAAACTTAAATTGATTGAAAATATATATGAACTTTAGTTATCATATTTTATTTAGTGATTTAAATGTTCCAAATTTTTATATCACATTACCCTTACGTTGAAAATACTCAACTATCGATTTATTTTAAAATTTGTAGATGCTTATTTCATTACAACACAATAAATCAAATAAACAATTTCTCTAAATTCATCACGACTCTTCGTATTTTTTCCATTCGATGAATATTTGTACGATAAACTCTGAATCGGTAAACTTTCCTCAGCCTGCTAAGCCGAAGTCCTGTCGGCGAGAGAGTGTATTAATCGCACTTGCAAAATCAATTTAAGTTCCAATCGTCACCCGGCATGGTACACTTGTTTTTTTTAAGGCTTCATGGTTATTAATTTTAGTGAGTAATATTAATAACCAACCCCTTCCATAAAATCTTTACCTACCAGGAGTAACATACAAAAGTAAAGTTCAACATTTGTATACCAATTTAGTTTCACATCATAAACCCAATATTTATTTAAAAAAGGTAAATACAATTTTTAAATTATATTATCTAACCATGTAAATTAATTATGGATTGTGCCTGTTTAGTTTTTGATTCTAATTATAAAAAAAAATTAAAATCTTAAACTTTTATCAATTATATGTTTCAGATAGAACCTTCAGATAATTGATAATATACAATATAATAGACTATTATAATTGATATCATAAATTCCTTATGTTTTTAGGTTTTAGTTTCTTGTTTTACGTAAACTTCAATTTTTAAACAGGTGGCTTTGGACAAAACCTTGAGCCTTACAAAAATTAATCATTCATTAAACACGTAAAAACCTTTATTTAATTTATACCACAAAGAAAAATAATAAAAGTCCGCTGTAATTTTAAGTTTTACATGTCAAAATGTGGTCTGAACAAAGCACCATTTTTTTTCATTTGAAACAATGAGTTTTGGAAACCCTATAAAATTACGGCTTCGGACACACACCATGCTATTTATACATGCCTAAAAGTTATAGATTAAAATCAGAGCGCTTCAAAAATTTTAATGGCTGCACTCTCCGCGTTTGTGGGGGAGGCAAGTATTTCACATTTTCAGAGTAATGCCGAGTATAAAACTAAAAAATAATTTTATTTAACATTTTTCACAATTTTTCACCCAAAGTGGTACTTGAACTGTTTATTTAGAGACAAAAAACCACCAAAGCGAACAGAAAATTACGAGCGTGCTTTTGACACCTGTCTTTTTAAACCTTGTGTAAGTTCGCAATGCAAGCTCGCGTCTGTAGATTTTCCTATTTCTACTTAAAAAAGCTTTTTACTGCCAACCAAACGTCGCTGCTAGAGCATTTGCCTTGGATACTTTGTACGCGGCATTTCCTTTTTGATATTTATATTCTTTCAATTATCGTAATGTCTTATAAAATGAAATATATAATATTAATTATCATTCAGTTTATTATTTTTTCCTTAGAATTCAATTCATCTCTTGGTAGAATTCTTTCTTTTTGCGATATATTTTCGACATTTTATTTACGTGTTACTTAATTAAGTATGTTTTCTTAATTATTGCATGTCTCTAATTAAGGCTTTAGAGACGTAGAACTAACAAAAAAATGTAGGTCAGCAAAAAACATTTGTAGGCTTTTTTTTAATAGCAGATAACATACAAATGTTTGCATATTATTTTTAATTTAATTAAAATAAGAGAAAAATAAAACATATTTGATGGCCCCGCTGGCACTCTAGTGGCTCATTACGGCTTACGCCCTCCATTCTCGCGTTGCTGTTATTACCCTTTTTCTAGAAATGGCCGCACTTCTATGCTTCAGCCGCTACGTTCTTGCGCCGCGAGAAGGATTTATTATAAAGGATATAGTGATAATAAAAATAAATCAGTTGAATATCGCATCAGCAGCTCGGGCGGGCGCATTAATAATTATTTCCATCTCCACGGAATATGCTCACCGGCGGTGATAAAAGCGTCTATTTTTAAAGGAGCCAGTCGCGGCGCTTCCGGGCTGAGCATCACGACTATCGACAGGGCGCAGTGCGGCCGGAGTATGACATAAATGCAGACGGGCGTGCGAGCACCGCCGCTCAAATACCCGTACGCGAGGCCCGCGTCCCAGTTACGCCAATCAGACTTCTGGAGTACATCTGGCTTGAATGGCAAAGGAAAACTCTCAGAGGAAACAGATTGCATGCAAACGGGAAATATGCACGGAATGACGTAACTGCGAATCGTAAATTATGTGCTGTATGCCGTTAACAACTTTGGCTATAGCGCCAATTAAATGTTTTTGAACTGGTGATTTTGTTGGAAGAAGTCATTAGCGCCACGAAAATTGTGTAAAACCTCTAGTAGGCACTATGAAGTTTAATTTATTCTTTGGTTGTATCAAGAAATAATAACCCTACACCGATGAAAATTGACACGCAGAAATATTTGTAATATTGAATACAATTTAAATTTTACCTGCAATATACATTACACACTGATAACCATCACGTATGTGGGAATCGTGTGGTGTTTTTGGGGTTTTATTTACTTTATTTATTTACGCATGAAAGCGACTTCAATCGTGATTTTCATTAATTGGCTTTAAAAATATTTTTGACATCCTCTCCTGCTGAATTTCCATAACGCCATCGATAGTACAATGCGTCCCATCAAACCACGCGCGTGCTCTTAATATTCCGCGCTGCCGGCCGACGGGTAATGAATCCGCCCGGGAAAGGGTTTGTCATGTGCATGAACTCCATCCTGAATTTTATTTTCTGGAAGCTAAAAAAATCTCAATTTCATAACACTGGACCTCAGTATGTAACGCAGCAGCTTTTATCGATCTATCTTCTTTATAAATTCATATTAGTGCAGCGTACCGCAAATTTAAAAAAATGGGTTTGCGAATTTTCTTTTTGTAGGATTAATCTCACGAAGAATTTTTTTTCGTAAGATTTAGTCGATTTTATCTGCATAATGCCTACATTACGAGAGATGAGAATTAAATTTTCATAAGCGTAAATCTTTATTTCCTTGGGTAACCGAGTTTGCTAGTTACCATAATCTGTTTATGGTCTATGTTTTAACATATAAATTGCACAATAAACTTATTTTGAGTGTTATATTTGCTTTCAAAAGTATGAGGAAATATCTTAAGTCTGTGAATATGAAAAAAATATAGGAGGTTCAAAAAAATCTGAATAAAAAACCATTAGCGACTTAATAAATAATTGCTCAAAAATAGAAGTGGTTTCTGTGAATAATGAAAACCCGAACAAATTTATTCACTAACTCGTAAATTTTTCATGCTTTTCACGAATAAAAACTGTTCCTAAAATATACATCAAGCTCGTCAATTTTTAATGCTCAAAATTTACCAGATTAACTAAAACTATTATTCATCAGGCATTCCTAGTATTACAAATAAATTATTTGATAAAAAAAAATAATAATAAGAAAGTAATACTAGTGTACAATCTCCAACGATGCATATCACCATAAGGTAACAATACAATAAACGACTGAATTGTTCTGTGTAAATTTGAAACGAAACTTCGCAAATAAAACCACAGCTGAATACCAACCACACTGTGTCCTCTCGCTGGCATTTAAATCAAATTCTCAAAATAAAATAAAAGGATCACGTCCCTAAAATGTACGACCTTTTAAAAATCTTTCATGATCTACCTTTAATTTTTGAATGATTTGAGTTACTCATAAATCTACAGCCAACTGTCGGGAACGACAAGACGTTAGTCAACTTTGGTTTTATGAAGCGATGAGTAACACTTTAATATTTAATAGAGTTCAACACAATTTGTGTACAAAAAAAAATATTACATCTTAAGTTTCATACAATTACCATAGTACAAACTACATTAATAATCATTAATGGTCATTGTAAAATCACTAATATCCAAAGACTTATAATAACACACTAAAGAAAACAATGACAACAAACACAAATAAAATGATAAAGGCAATACCTATCAAAGCATAATAACATGTATTATGTTACGGTATTTGGAAAATATATTGGAAATCAATCAACTTGGTAAATACTTCGTAATTGCCAATAACATTCTGTTACGTTGTACTCAAATACTCATTATTATAATTTGTAAACTACTTTAACCTAATTCCAGCTACGATAATAGGCATTAATAACGTTTGAAATATGTAAATCATAGTCAGCAAATTCAATATTTAATAACATCCTATTATTTTTACATTATATTACTTCCAAAAATAATTCATAAACATCATCTAACAACTGGCTAAATAGTAACTAAAAATACAATTTATATCAAAAATAAATATTTATATATTTATATAAATATATATATATATATATATATATATATATATATATATATATGAGTGTCTGTGTGTGTATGTGTAAATAAAAATAAATAAATAGTAAAAATTCACATTAAATAAATAAAAACTGAATCAAGCATACGCCATCTATCGGCAACGACGAAAAGCTCTTAAACCCTACCCTTATATTTGGTGACGTCATCATCATCATCATCCCTGGCCAGCGGTCCAACAGTTCCCCCGATACTCAAGTGCCATCTAGCGTTGGCGGTTAACGTATCATTGCCACTCTACGGAAGATGCTACGAATCTAACTACTTTGGCTACGAGAAGAATTTACTTTATTTCATATGATGTCTATTATATTTATCAAAAGATCTTCTTGAAATTTCAAATTCTAAATTTAATTTTTATTTTAATAAATAAAAAAGTTTGCATAGATGTTGTAATTGAACCGTGTGTACTGCACACAGTCCGTGCAGTGTATACGTCTATGGTTTCATTTATTTCAAGACGAAGACATAAAATCTAATCTACAAAGAATAATCTGGTCTAATGAAGAATCGCAGTACTTACTTACAATGGGATTAAACTTAGAGGGATTATCCGCAAGGATTAATCGTAATACATTTTTAGATGATACAATCTTAAGATACAGTTTTAAAAACTTTATAGAGGGTCTTTCGTATTTTTAATTAAGTTCTAGTAACAAATTACCAATCTCACATAAATATAATAATTTCAATATTTTTTCCCATTAAAAATTGAGTTTTATTATTTGTACTAATACAAAATTTTCGTTTCTCGTCATGCCCATTGGGGCAATCAGGGTTTAAATATTTTTTTGTCGGTAATTACTATAAGCACGCAAAGCCTATACTTAACAAGACTTGTTATGAATTGGCAACAATTGCCTAAATATAAATATACTTCCCAATTTTTCAGCTTGTGTTTCTATTAAAAGCAAAGATAAAGACAATATATATGTATATTGGGACCTTATTGTTTAATCAAAATACTCGTCTAGCGTAGTTAAGATACTTGGAATAGATGGAGGATAACATTGCGCTAAAAATAATTATATGTTTCAAAGCGAATGCAAGAAAATAATCTGGTATGTCCATGATCTATGCTAAAGAGCAACTAGCACCCTAGATGCAGTGAACTAGAGAATCGCCACATTGTAACATCGCAGTCGATACAAATAGTCTGTTAGATATAATCGAAAATTAATATGTATACCGACCATAAGTATAATCAAAATATACAGTAATTCATTAAAAAAACGGTTTTTATTTGTTTACATGTTATTTCAAAATTAAATATTCTACATTGTGTTGTTATTTGTATGCTGTTGTTTACCTAATAGAAACGTTAACCGTCAATCAGTAATCCAAATATTTCGCCATAATCAAATTATAAATCAAGTACAAGTGTTTTGGCTTCTGGGGCTTAATGATGTTTTTTTAAATCGATGTATTAGGTTTTTGGTGAGTCAGCATAAAAATTCAAACGTGTGACTTTTGATATCAAATATGTGAGACCGGGCGACACGGATCTACTCAATTCAATTATAAGGATTACATTTAATCCGTGTGGTTTTATTTCTTATTTCAATGCGTCAACTTTTATATCAATGAAGGTTAAATTTATAAAATAACATTTATAAAGTAGCCTGGATTTTCAAGCAAAAATCTTTTTTTAATGAAGTTTTGCTCACGAGAAAGTATTTCTTGTTTATATTTAACTACAAAAATATTTTTTAAATGAAACAAAGTATTGTTAAAAAGAACAAAAAATATTGTAGGTATGATATACCGACAAAAAAATTAACAATGACTACTAAAGTTCATTGTTATAAAAAACGAAGATTTTACTGTACAACAAAATAAAATCTAAGGAAATTAATATTCTCAACCATGGAAAACAGTAAAACCATAAATCTGATCGTATCTTTTGAAAACTCCCGTTTTTAATAGACTGTGATATTTTCTTGTGCTCGAAAAATTACATTTTTTTTATTTATTCATAACAGAAGATTGATTTGTCTTCATTAATTTTTCGCCGCACAATACAATGAAAAGAATTGAGAAATTTGTTTTATTTCTGTGAATACTTAATATAATTCTTTCGCGTATTTTATTGTATAATTATTATATCAAAACCATTTAACCCTTAAGTAACATATATTTAATTTCAATTTCCGTACCACAAAAGAAGAATATTTCGTATGTTTTCTCGGTAATGGAAGAAAACCGGGCGAATGGTAGTTTTGTCACGCACATCCTTTTCCCAAAAAAAGAATCCCTTCTGTGATATAATTTAATATGAAATATTTTATTAGTATACAACTGAAATTACTTACACTTATAATATTGCGCTTCTTTACACATATTTTTTTAAAAGTAATTTATAGTTTAGGAACTTCCCTCAATAATATAAAAAAATATAATTATATAATATTACATCCTGGAAGCGTGAATTTAAAATAATAAAATCTATTATGTTGTAACATCTTTTATCTTCTTGTTTACGTAAGTCAATAATAAATATATTTATTTAAAGTTACCTTAAATAAACAATACTCAAAAAGCCTGCTGGAAAATTTACGAAATAAATAGGACTCGCTTATTTATGTTTATCTGAACTTTGGAATAAATAATTTTATTTATAGAGATCAAATTTTCAGATCTTAAATGGCTGGATGGGTTTTCTCTTCAACACTTTAAAATTAAATTTTACCTTAAAAGCTTTGGCATAAAAACTCGCAGGTGCCCCTCGATGCTCTGTTAAAATCCTATTGAGCTTCCCTCTACTCGTCGTACGTCTTAATCGACCTACTTAGTCGCGTGTGTGTGTGTTGTTTCATTCCTTTTATTATTGCATTAAGTTCTTATCAATCACGGAAAGTTGTTTCTCGCTTTCCCTATAAATAAGCCACGAGCGCTCCAGCCTAATTAAGTGAGAAGCGACTTTCCGGTCGGACTGAACTCACTTCACCGCCAGGTTACTTCTCGGCAGATGACTCCGGATCCACTTGTGAACTTTTCTAATTTCTCTTACAAACTATAACAATATTTCTAGCCGTGCAAACTAAGTTGTTTTTCCCGTGATTGTTGCGTGTTTTTATATTTTATCATAATGTTTACTAATATGACGATGGCCGAGTACGGACCCATGGCCCAGGCACTAAGAGCGTATGTTTTTTTACATCCTTTTCTGTGTTTGCTTCTTAATTTTTTTAGAATACTTCTTGGTTTTATAGCTGTGTACACGTATAGATGTTTTTACTAATAAGTTATATAATATTTCAACATGTCTCTGCACATATTCTAAAATAAATATACATATTCTTTTAAAATAATATTCCTCTACGAAAACATATTTTTATTTTTTCCAGGCCTGTTGAAGATGTGTCAGAGAAGATCTTGGGATGGAATTTTCCCCCTGAGCATCAAGACTTGGTGCACCCGCATTGGCGGAACTTTGTAGCACCATCCAAATTCTGGCACTTCGGTTTGGCTCTCATATACACTATGCTCATGATAATCTCCTGCCTTGGCAACGGCATAGTTATATGGATCTTCTCTACGTGAGTACATTATATATTTTTTCTTATTTCAAAAGTTAATTTAGCGAATGTTAGATTGAAAAAGTACTTTAAATAAAAAAACATTAGAATTTTTAAGACCTTGAGAAAGCTGTTTAGAGGAATTTAAAATAGTTTCATGAAAGTTGTAATATCCATCACGAGTGCGAGGCGGGGGGTTGCTTTGAAGCACTAGTTTTGGAATATAGTTTTGATTTAAATAAAATATTAAATATTTGCGAAAAAAATGCTACCCAAAAATCTTTTTGATACTCTTGTGTATTTCAATTCGGAAGATTGTTACAAATAAATTTATTGATTTAATATAAAGTGCGTGATGAAGTATATTAAACATTCTTGAAAAGCATGTTCTTATCAATAAATGATAACCTAAGCTACAGTATTTGATTTATGCTATTTAAAAATAAAATATGAAAAATCGTAACGTCTAGAGCGTGAACAAGAAACATTAATTTTGATAAAAATCTCGCAGATATAGTGAATCGGTGCAAATGTGTACTAATTATTTTGTAAATATTAACGCTAGACGTATAAAAAATGTTTATTTTGATAAATTATGAAAACCATGAATCACAGTACTTATTTTTGTTTAAAATTTTGCTATCAGAATATTTATGCAGGCATAAAAAACCAAATTACTACATTTGTAATGAATAACCTATTTCAAGTCTGATTAAATAATCTACATAAAAAAATTACTTTTGATAGTCCATGTTGGATCTCCGAGTTGTTATAAATGAGAAACAGTGTACATCCATCAAATATTAATAATCTATAACTAAATTCTAAAAAGCAAATTTTAAAGCAGTGTGAAGTAAAAACTTAGTTAACGAGTCTTTTATAATTTTTATTAAATTAAAGAATATCATAATAACGGTGTAGATAAAGAATTTTTTAAGAATGGATCGCATTACTAAGATAAATAATCACTGAAGATTTTCAAGAATACTTAACTTGTGTATACAAAATATCTGACGAGCGAAATAATTGCATTGATTTTTTAAATTTTAAGGTCTCCTAAGCTAAGGACTGCAAGCAATATGTTTATAATCAACCTAGCAATATTCGACGTGACTATGATGTTGGAGATGCCTCTCCTTATTGGCAATTCCTTCCAGCAGCGACTTCTGGGCTACGAAACAGGCTGCAATATCTATGCCGTTCTGGGATCACTTTCTGGAATTGGTGGAGCTATTACAAATGCTGCCATCGCTTTTGATAGATACAAGTAAGTTTGTTTTTCATTCTCTTCTCCCTTCATGATGTTTGTAAATGAGCGAGATAAGCCTCTCGTGCACTGCTCATACCGTTGAAATGAATGCCAGCTAGAGCTGCATGAAGGGAGCATTTGATAAATAGATACAAAAAACAACAAAAAAAAACTTAAACTAATTTCTTGATGAAGACTACCGTGGGTGGAGTCAAAACAATGGCGAAAAAATGGAAATAAAAGCCCAAAAACAGATAAAAAAAGTTCGAATAACTAGTAAATACACTCAACATCTCAAATTAATATTTACATCAGTATATATAGATTTTTGTATAAACTAAATGATAAATATACTATTGTATACCATTTATCCTACACCACACGCGTCGTTTCACTTCTACTTACATGAATAAATAATGGAGTATTTCAGAATAAATTATAATCTAATAAAAATGAAACCCTAATGGTTACAAGCTTCTCCACTCGCGGCCTTCGGATACTACTGAGTGGCGTTAGAACTCTTCGTTCGATTGATTCGCAGTCCAAATGTCTGCTGTTTTCGTCTTTCAAAAGCTACCAACACAGTAAAATGAATTGATCAAAGCCATTTTAGAAAATGTCTCGGAACAATCCGCCCAAATAGCATTATTAATTGTTAAAACAAAGAAATACATGAAAATAGTAAATAATTTCTTACAAAACACATCCGAAAAATCACCACGTGATATGATATCTTAATTATTTTTTCAAATGTTGATGTTTGCATTAATTTCTGTATATTCGTACAAAATATTTTTTTACTAACCACTTTATTCGGCATTTTGACCGTCATATTATTAAAACTAAATCATACAAGAGAAAGCAAGCATAATAAAAGAACTATTACTCGTAAAAAAAAAAACACTGGCTGTTAACTTGATATATTTACGTAAGCATTATAAATGACCGTGTTTTCCAGGACCATCTCTTGCCCCCTGGACGGGCGCCTGAGTCGCACCCAAGCCATCATCCTGTGCGTGATGACGTGGTTGTGGGCCACCCCCTTCACCGTGCTGCCTCTCTTCAAGATCTGGGGGAGGTTCGTTCCGGGTAGGTCTCACCTCGACCAAGCTATGAGCTAATCTCCCGATATGACGGCCAGGCACGATATACGGCGATTGGAATGCAATGCCAGGAGTTAGTCCTAATCGATTGTGAGCGAGGATTTTCTTTTATCATTCGTGTTTTGATAACATCTGAACACGCTTTCTGGGTTTCGTGTGAATTAAACTAATTTCAATTGTGATTTAGTGATAATATTAAAAACTTACTCCATAAACAAAAAAAATTGTCTGCCGAAGGCAATATAACTAAAAATCAATATATGTGAATTATGGTACATTCATTGTGATTCAAACCTGTGTGATCACCAAACACACACACACATATATATATATATATATATATATATATATATATATGTATGTGTATATATATATATATAAATGTGTGTATATATATATATATATTTATATATTTATATAGGTATACATAGATATTTATATATATACTCGCATTATCTTTTTTATATAAATATATTTAAAGTAAATAGTTCAGACGAAAAACAGTTGATTTTATCTAACGTTTAATTTATCAAGGTTAGCAATGAAATAAGAAGAGGCGAAAGGCAACAAGAAAAGAAAATGAAAAGAGCTGGTCGTGTTATTTACAATGCTACAGCAGTTTAATTACACATTGCTTTTCAATTTGTATCCCTCCTCTTTCGTAGATCTTGAGCAAATCCACACCAGACGTAATTTTCACAACTCATTAAAATCAGTTTCTCGCTTGTAAAAAAAATCTATTCGCAAACATTTTTACTATATGAACTATTGTTACGCCGAACGAAACCCTTTTTTGCACGCAAAAATATTACTTATGGCAACTTTATAACAAAAACCTCGGCAAAAAACTAGTAGCTAAATAAAACTAGGATTGTAGTATCTCATCAGTGTCATAAATATCTCTGGCCCAAGAGGAAACTTTAATAATATTTGGCCGGAAATAAACGAGGAATACTCTGGCACTGCATAAAATATTATAAATACGTGTAAACAATAGCTAAAATATCCTCTACATTATCTTTCTCTCTATATATATACATATAGAGAGAGAAAGATAATGAAGTGTGTGTGTATGTGAGTGTTGGTCTAATAATTGGTTAACATATTATTTTTTGTCTTCCACAAAAAACTTTTTTTTATATTACGAGCTTTTGCCTTTACATAAAAGATCAATATCATATTTCTATATTTAAAGTAAACGAATTTTTAAAAATTCATAGATTGTAATATTTCAAATTTAAAATTACAAATTAATAAAATATATATAATGAATTGTAGTTTTTGAATAATTTTTTAATCGAAGTATTGCTATATCATAAGCTATGTGTCAGGGTGTTCCTTTAAGTCAGGGTGTTATTATATTCGTGGTTTATGTACTTACTAAGTCAAATTGATATACCTTTTTGGAACTTGGGAACTTTTGGCAGCAACTCGTTGCTGTATTACCGCAGGGATGTTTACATAGTTAAATTTTCTTTGAAGTTCAGATATCTGCTGGGATGTTATATCTTGCGCTTAGCTCGGTGTGAATATATAACTTGGTTATGATTACTAAAATTTATTGTCTCGATTGCAAACTTTATCACGTGAGCTTAGCAAAAATATACAATCGAAATTGAATACACTTAGCTACATTAATTAATAGAAACTTTCTTTGTTGATCATTCGATTACGGAGTTCCTTTAAACTTTGAAATGCTCATTTCGCTATTTAATGTTTTCAGAGGGTTTCCTTACAACCTGCTCTTTTGACTTCCTGTCTGATGATCAAGACACTAAAGTCTTTGTTGGTTGCATCTTTATATGGAGTTATGCTATTCCAATGGCACTCATTTGCTTCTTCTATTCACAACTCTTCAGTCAGGTAATAAAATAAATAGGTGCACACCGCTAAAATTAACTCCATGTCATAAAAAAATATCAGATTTTACTGAGTTCATGGTACGTATATTGAACATAACGAACATGTGTTGATGAAGTGGCTCTTAATTGCTGCTAATTGATTGCAAGACTCGGCGCCCCATTTTACGATGAATCAGAAAACATGTTTTGAATCCACGTTTTAAAAATATATGTTTCTATGAATTATTCACAAGCAAATTATAAAAATAACTCACTCTTGACTTGTTTTAAGTTTTTAAAATATAATTAAAATCATTATTTAAATTTAATTTTTTATTTAAAAAGGTTCGCGCTCACGAAAAGATGTTGAAAGATCAAGCCAAAAAGATGAACGTGAAGTCTCTTGTAGCTAACCAGGATTCTGCTAATAAGAGTGCTGAAATTAGGATCGCTAAAGTAGCTTTCACTATTTTCTTCCTCTTCGTCTGTGCGTGGACGCCATACGCTTTTGTGGCACTGATCGGTGCCTTTGGCGACAGGTATGTAAATACGGCTATAAAATTTTTTTTTGAGGATTAAAATCCCTTCAAGTTGTTATATGCTATAATTATTACATCAAAAATCCTGTTAAAACTTGTTCTTGTTAGGTTATCGTTGACACCAATAGCAACCATGATCCCTGCCGTCTGCGCCAAAATCGTGTCTTGTATTGATCCTTGGATTTATGCAATCAATCACCCCAGATACAGGTATGACATATTCTCCAATCGCCAATCACTAAAAATACTACTATGTTTTATATTAAAGTCAGACGAAACTTCATTCGTGTGCTTCCACGGATGAATCACATTAATAGATTCAAATCATTTTATCGATTCGGAGTTTATACGTCCAAAAGAAAAATAAATTTTGCATAGATACTCATATTTTTTTGAGTAAAAATAAATTATTCTTTTTTTCTGGCATTTGTTCGCATTAATTATGCGCACACCGCGTTAACAAATCACAAGAATAAAAGTATTATATAATAACAATAAGGACATAAAATATTATAAGACATTCAGAATATATCAACGCTGGGGAGCAATTTATTGAACAATAGAAGTAGCGCGGGTTGAGAGGTAAGGTTGGACCTCGAATTAAGGAGAGAAAGTCCAGTATGATGACGAGCACGAAGGTTATAGGCATAACTTAGGGCGCGTACACACCTCTCTTACCTTACTGAGAAGGAAATATTACATTACACTTAAAATAATATTAATAAAAAGTGAATTTTTCAATAATTAAAATTTAGGCCTCAGATCACGGTCTAGTAGAACTGTGGTATTTTTAATGAAATATTTTAATTGAAAATACTTATTATTAATAATAAAATCACACCTAAAATATATTATTTTTATAAAAATGTTTAGTACAAAACTGCAATGTTCTATATTAGTAGAAATATAAAATATGTAGGTCTTGTACTTCATTGAATTTTTTTTGGAAAATGTATACTGAAAATAAAATTTGTAATGTTTTTAGGCAAGAATTAGAGAAGCGCGTACCCTGGCTGGGAGTGAGGGAGCCCGACACCGACACCGTCTCGGCCAACACCGTCAGCACAGCCTCCGTGCCTGCGGCCGAGACATAAACCCGCCTGGCAACACACGCGGGCCTCATGCACACCGCCCAGGAAACACACTTCAGTAGACTTTAAGAGAACCTCACTCAATATGCTTGACCCGAGCACAGTGTCTAATTGTACTACTCGACGAGTGTCGGTGAATTTTGGACTATTGTGCTGACGAACGTCATTGCGGAATTACTCCCGAAAACAGCTGATATAAGCTTCGACAACTGAACATGATTTCTGCAATTTGTATGAAAGCAACTAAAACTTTAAAAAAAATTAACTGTGAAGATTTTTTATCGACCTTGCAATGGCTATGGAAAAGATTCATAAATATAAAAATAAACCTATTCTAGGAATCCTTTGTTTATTATGTGAAAAAAATTGCTTTCGTTTTATCTTATTTTGATTATATTTAATAATGTAATTTGTTTAAAATAAACGAATATAGTATGAGCAATAAGACCGCCTGTTTTTTTTTATCAATGAACATATTTTCCCGGCAATCGCGAATAGATCACAAAATTATATGAGAAAAGAAACAAATAAAAAGCCTCGGTTTCCGGCACTTCGCTCTCATAGCATCTCGTTTTCTACATAATAAATGTACAATGTATAGCACAGCCAATTCTACCCCACAAAAGAACAGCTACGATAAATTCGAGCTTCCGAGGGGCCGCAAAAATAAATAATCTCCAATTACGCATTCCGCCTAGAAATTAGGCAAGATGAGTCTCATCCCATTGTTATTGAGTTATCCCTTAAATTTAGATGTTCCTGCCCTCGTATTGTGTGATCCGTGGCGTAATTTATGTTGTATTAATACACATTAATCAAACCCACATCAAAGCATTGTTAAATGATAAACTTCGGGCTATCCACGTGGGCGCGTGCGAGTCCTGCCCAGCCGCCCGCTCACACTCAAAAATAATTATTGTTTTAAATATTTTATATATTTATATATATATATATATATATATATATATATATATATATATATATATATATATATATATATATATATATATATATATATATATAAAGACCCAAATTTCACATAAATTTTCTAGCAATGTCAGGTTGTTATATCGTACAACTCAAGAATACATTATCATTGAAAAGTACAATTAGATTGAGAAAAAGCAGCGCTTATATTTGTATTTAGAAACGGTAGATAAAATATCCTGTGTATATTTAAGTTAATTTTTAATTTCCGAGTATTAAATATTCAAAATTTCTATGTTCTGGGTTCAAACTTAAAATACTAACTTTGTAACTATTGAATTAAAGCAACATACTCAGTATACTTTTGAAATGTTTATCAAAAATAAAGTCATGGCTGGGAGCGCTCGAAATGCATTTGACGCTTCAAGTGAATACAAACTTAACACACGTTTATAATTCAGTTCAAACGAAATTTAAATAAACATAGCTATTATGAAAATGAGCTGATCTTTTTTCTGATTAACAACATGTCTACTGGAAACCGTACAGTAACTATATATATTCTTATATATTTCTTTATGTACATATTTTCGTTTCTTTTCAAAAATCAGAGAAGCATACAAAGGGATCCACTGGTAAATAATTCCAATATTTTTTTTTAACAAGAACATAAAGACACGATTGTTAACTAGACCAAAATAAATTCAGTACATATCCCGTCATCGAATAAAAACCCGGAATTGTATCGCCAATAATACAGACTGTGAATGTCGCGTAAATATCACTAACTATCTAGGAGAAGAGAAAACGACGTATGTAGCAACAATGAGCGTAAATTAATTCACTGTATTCATAAATATAAATATTTTTACCAAGAAAAGTATTCAACTTGCAACCAATTATAAAAAAAACTTTGAATAGTCAGAGGAAATTCAATAGACGCAAAAAGTGTAGACTAAAGTGAAGGTGCCAGGACAAAAGTGAAGATTCGGGCGGGGGGGACTCACGGACGGACTAAATAAGCTCTATAGGAACAAGCAAGGGCGCCGAGAGTTTGACAGTGAGAAATAAAAAAAGAAGGTAAATAATGCTCGTTTAGGATTGCTATGCCACGCGACAGCACCTGTCTTATGTGTGGCAGAATATGCAGCTGTATGATCGAGGGGAACCGAGAGGGTGTCTGCCTTGATGCACAAAGACCCCTCGAGTATGAATATAATAATATCAAATACAGCTGAAAGTGTATACGCTGTATTAAGTTGAATATTTATTTATACACAACGTCTTAATTTACGATTTTTTTTACGGAGTGTACTCATATGCAATGTGGGATTTTACATTATATTTGTGTAAAACAAAACCTCGTCAGATGAGCGAACAAATGAATAAGCAGTCGAAGCCGTGTGTCCCCTGCAGTTGCGGAGTCGCCGCAGGATTGAGACCTCAACATTTAGGGCGGGCCGTCGTCAAACACAGCAACATTTAGCGGCGCTGGCGCCCGGCCACAGCAGCCGCCCCCGCCGGTGTGCAATCTATTATGTCATTTATAATTCATGAGGTGGGCGGGGGCGGGGACGAGGGCGGGGACGAGGGCGGGGGTGGTGCCGTCATATTGTTCGCGCCGCCTGCCTACCGGGCGCATCGCCTTATGAAAATGTTCACCTATTTACCGGCGCGAAGAGTGTGCTAGTGCCCGGCGTATAGAGGATTAGGTGATTTGTGTTTATTGTGATTGAATGCGGGATCGTAATGGTATTGTACGGTTTTATTGTTAGTACTGTGAGGTGGGTTGCGATATTTTATTTTATGTAGCACGAGCTTATAAATTATAAAGTTTATTATACTGATACCGAAAATACCATCGAGCGCCACGAAGTACACTACAAGTAAATCACTCAAACAAGAAGAGATTCCACTTGAATAACAAAAAATAACGAAAATATCACGATACCCTTATTTTAATACGATAGAACAATGCATGGCAATAAAAATTTCAAAGCTCTTATGCTTATAAAACAACCGTGAACTTCAAATACATATCAATCACTTTGGCGAGTAATTCTGGTCAGTATATATTTGCAAAACATGTGCTGATGCATATATCAATAAATTTACCGGGGCTGGAGTGTACTCGAAAGCTCTCGGTTCATTGATCCTGTTAATTTTTACATGCAATAACACGCGGTCACTCACATGACAAATTAGCGGGGAGATCGACAGCCAACGGCCTGCTTCGCAGGTCAGGGAATTACCGCAGCCACAGTCGACAGAAACTTCTACAAATTATAAAAATAATGCTTACTATAACATCAAAAAAATACTGCAGTATTAACAAAGCTAACAATTTAGTTTTCTGATTGGTGTATCGTTCCTCAATTGAATGAAAGTATTTTTTTTATGTGTTAAATAAACTATAGAAGTCATTGTCGATTAATTATGTTGCATCTAAAATTTGGTAATTGCCTTTAAATTATTATTATTATTACCTCCTAAACACTTTTTAAATATTTTTTTGTAAAATTCAATAAAATATTTATATTCAAGCATAACACTACTGTAGAGTACTACTAAAATGATCGTTTGAGTTACATAGTATACAACATTACCACTATCATAGCAAAACTCAATGCGAAATTTCCGTACAAAGCAACCACAGCAACGGTAGTTACGAAAGAAGAAACAAATTTCCAAAATAAATAGAAATAACGAAATGCAAGAATCGCTGTGAGAAACCGCCTTTACGGGCAGACGACTAGACCTTAAGTGTCATTTGATGTAGATAGCGCCGGCGCCTGTCGAAAAGATTTTTTTATCAAGGCAACTCCGCCGCCCGCTTCCCGAATTATACCTGATGATGTGCAGCGTCTTGTTTATGTTGGTGGGCCCACTTCCTCGCTCAGATAAGCGCCAAATGAATGCAAAGTATAAGCGGTTAGGATGTGTAAATAGTCCTCGGCGAGAAGGCGCGGGGCGAGGCGGGTTATTGTGCTTTGTATATAAACGAACGGATTATTAGAGGCGTTTCGCCATGATGTGAGGAATCGTATCGATTTTCTTTGTTCAAGTGAATATAAAACATAGAAACTTCATAAGTATGTAGGTACTAGTAATTATTAAAAGTTTACTTATCGATTTCGTACTCAATGACTAATGCGCACACTTATATTACGAGAAGGCAATATTATTATCAAACGTATTCAATATTCAATGTTATACCGACAAATCAAATAAGAACGATATTTGGAGTAGCAAAAAATTTTTTTTTAGCGATTTCATTGTGGAAAATTTGCATGTGTAAGAAAATACTTCTTTGGTCGTAAAAAATCAATGTTGTATTTGTAGATCTCATATTTATGTTCTAAATTCAAGCAAGGAAATAAATAACTGAAATCCATAAAATATTATTCAATATTATAACTATTTGATAAAACTTGTTTACAATTTGGTAAACATACCAAAAGGTACGAAATTTATTTATTACTTATAAAGTTCTTCTTAGAAAATTGATTAGCCTAGGTTATAGTACTATCATAGTAATGTATATGAGCAAATATATAAACTTAAGCCCACGCCAAGAAAGCCTTAGCATGGCTAGGCATTCCTTATTAAACCTTGAGGAAGGAAAGAGAGCGGGAGTGGCTTCATCCTGCGAGAGATACGTAACGATAGATTCAATCATTTTATTGAATTTTACCTTTCCATAATTTATAGTAATATCCTTTATAATAGTTACACGCCATGTGAAGGTGTGTAATATTCTGCCGGTGATCTAGAACCCTAATCGCGGTATACGTAGCCATAATTACGCAGTGTCTATTATTAATGGTTATGTGGGTAGCAAGCGATTGTAGCATGTCGAAGACAATACACATGCTTAGTTGAGAGACTAAATCATTAAGTAATATAGATTTTTATTTATTACATTATAAATTATAATTATAAATTAATAAGAGAAGACGTCTACTGTTCTGGAGATTCATATGAAAAAGTGTTTTATTATATGGTCTAAAATTTTACACATCATCAAGGGAAAAGATACCTTTGAAGAGTTTGAGGTCGTCAAAAGTATGAAAAGACGATGGATCAGAAACAACACTCTTTTCAGATGTTTTCGCGTTATTAAGGCTTCAAAAATATATCTAAAAGTAACCCAACATAAAAGGTGTAATTTCTTAGGAGAAGGAACATCACAAATATCACATCCTAAAATTCAGCAATAAAGTACTTTGACAAACTCCAACATTATATGAAATATTCAAAAAAAAAATTATGTTTATTTTTTATTAGTAAAGTAAATAATTCCCCGCATTTTAATTTTATTATTCTTAAAGCTTTTAAAGAAAGCTACTTCAAAAAAATTGTCTAAATATTTACTTTGAAAAATAACTTTTTATTGAATTTTCCATTAATTCATAATTATCTCAATAAGAAAAATGCGCATTTTTCTGTTTATTTTTTTTACTCGGATATCAGTCCCAACCTTTGTAAATTTACATTGTCAATTTTAAAGGAAAATCTTTCCCAAATACACAAGAAACCCAACGGTAACAACAACAAAAGAACACACTCTGCAACAATGGCGTACTCACAAAACCATACAGTCTATCGAATTCTATATTTTTACCTCCATCATGTCAATACCAGGACTCTAAATCGATTTCATTATATACCGGCTATGATAGGCACCGCTGTGCCCGTTCGCATAGAACCGCACCTGAAGCCCTACGGACCTAAATAAATCCTTGCGTGTAGGAATTGGTTTATTTTGCCAAAACAACGTCATGTTCGCAAACAAATAAAGCCAGAGATGCAATTTTTACCTGTTCTACATTAAACATTGTCTTCGTGCGGCTTACGCTGACGTTGAAAATAGAGAAAAGTTAAATTACTATTAAAGTTAACGTCACAATCTGATAACGGCGGATTAATTATATTATATTCCTCAAACTATTTTTTTTCTATATAACTGACCGTTTTTTTAAACGTATATTTACAGCATTTACTAAACCACTATTGTTATTTCCAATACCACTAATTAGTTCGATAAACATTACCGTCTAAACCCCCTGCGGGTTCGCCGACTATTTTAGTATCTAGTAAGAGGGTATAAATCTTCCAATGCGTAATTTTATTTCCTTCTTCCTTGCTTTCATAACGAGTGAATTACCCTTCAGTGTCATCTGGCTCCTACGATGCCTATGAAATGTTGGTACCGATATCGCTATGCTTTTTTACCGTGGTTACGATCACCCCTTTACTGATTTTATATGACCACTATCAATTTCAAGTAAGTACTTTGCTCATCTGTGAGTTTTCTTTACCAATTATTAAGCCCTACTCGATGTTAATCGACAAATCAATGCATGAAATAAGAATTATATCTCTAGAAATTTAATATCTCTGACCGATATAATTATATGTGTGATTTTCTTTTTATTCGTACTTTTCGTTTCTCGAAATTTATAAAAACGTCATTATAAAATAAAAATATAAATAAGGTGTTTAAATGTTTAAAAATCAAGGTTTTTGCTCAGAGCCGTTGAAAGATAAAAAACTTAAAAATTGTATATTTTGTACCTGAAACGAGTTGTCAAGATCAACAAAACAACCAAATTAATTCTGTTGCCAGAACAAAATAACTGACAGTACGGCTTTCCTTGCCAGTAGAAATGATATTTTAAAATACTTCCCAAATCAAACACCGAGATACATCAAGATTGGCTATCAACTCTAAAATATTTATAACTGGGCAGCATGAAAAATGCTACAATAATATCCAAGAACTCAGAGAAGTTTTTCTTAAAACCTTTTATGGAAAAAAAAATTAAATAAAAGCTTCGTTACGGCTTTTCAATTACACTTGTACATCAAAGAGAAGTAAACGTTTTCATTATGATTAATTTTTATTTAAATTTCAAATGCAAACCAAGTACACTAAGTATGCTGAGACAAAATTGATAGATATATACTACAACACAACCTGCAATAAATTCAGCACACAAAAATCATATGCAGTATGGAAACAAATTTGGTAAAGGTTGAATAAAGTGTTTAAATGATACTTGCTTTAAAATAATCATATCAAGTTTTGATTTATTATGATTAAATCAATACGATACGTCATTAAAGGCACTTTCAGTATTTTTCTTAGAATAAAAATAACCACTTATTAAGTACTAACGAATCGTGTGAATAAGAGATAATTTTACGTTAAGATATCCGTATTTAGAGCTTCTAGTATATATACCCTGGCCCCACCTCCAATGTAAGGTTTTTAGGTACTTCTAATAGTATTACGCCGAGTCATGTAATGATCCTTTTCATACAAACTATAGCTAAATTTACCCCTAGACTCGAGAGAAGAATAAAGTACTAACCTTTCAACTATTTTTTTGTGTATACATTATAGTAATTGTGATAATGTAACAATAATACATTTAATATGTAGTATTTATTAATATTTCATATTGTAGATTGAAAAAAAATTGTAATTATTTATTCATTTTGAAGTGATGCTTTCTAAAAATAATATGTGATAAGATTGAAGATAGGCCATTTTTTCGGCAATGCACGAGCATATTCAGACTAGCTTCAGCGTCAAAAGTTGTTTTATTCAGAACTTGTCGATGTAAACTTTTCAAATTTTAAACATGCCATCTAATACATAATATATTGCTAAAATGTCAGCCCGTCTTAATTTATCATGCATTGAATATGACCGTCTGGCGAGTCTTAGGAAACCTTTCTGCTAGAATCAATGGCGATACGCTTGTGCTGATGATAAATAGAAACCTCGCCGCCAGTATCTAGCAGAGCCCCTCATAGTCAAACTTTTCATGTAAATGATGCCCCAATTAATCATACTTATATCCACTATAGTCGAGTTTACCGTATGATTATACGAATAAAGTCTTGTTTTATTATTCGTACATTAACAATTCGCTATTTAGATAAAATTTAAATGCAACAGCAGACTTTGAACTATTTATTATTTCTTAGTTTGTTTCAATCTCAAAAGTTAAACAAACGCTCAAGATATTTTAAATATAAAAAATTGCAATGAAAGTTCGGTTACAAAGTGTAAAACAATGCATTATCTATGACAAATATATATTTTCTTTAACTATCACGAATTTTTTTTATTTGGAATAGAAATTCTTTACACAATGCGTAGTTTAACATTTATTTTTTTATTCTGAAAAAATTTAACAGATTTCGTTAATTCATATCTCATATACTAATATCTTTTCAATTGCTACAGTTAACATAATATCCTTGGCCACCATGGCGCCCGCCAACCGTTTTACGTATGCTCGCCGCTGTGCGACCACGATAAAAAATATTAGGAAAAAAATTATATTTAGTAATTAAACAGAGAAATATAAGCAAAAACAATTTTCAAAATAATAATTCTTTAAATGCCTCTGATATTTTTGCATGGATAAAAGAGAGGTGAAAGCGATGTGAAAGTGCCTCTGATATTTTTTCGTGGATAAAAGTGAGGTGAAAGTGATGGGAAAGTGCCTCTGATATTTTTTCGTGGATAAAAGTGAGGTGAAAGCGATGTGAAAGTGCCTCTGATATTTTTTCGTGGATAAAAGTGAAGTGAAAGTCTACTTGATATTTTTGGGATAAGACGATAACTAAATAAAATTAATAATTTTCTAAATGATTATTCTTAAATCCAATGTATCAGATGTGGACTTCTTGAATATATAATAGTACACATAAACAAATGTCCATTTTTGAAAAGAGTAGCAAACAAAATTGAATCGTTTTTCAGTTCTATATACTTGTGTGAACCATTGTTTTCAACAGTGAATATCATAAAATTTAAATTAAAATCTCGACTTACAGATCTTGATGATTGCTTACGAGCAGGAAAATCATAATACTTTTCTAATTACGAAGCAATGGTCAGCTAATAAAACCATTAAAATTTATATTTAATATTGTTGGTGCATTGAAATCTTAATAAACTTAGAACGGACCTTAACTTCGTATTCTAACCTGTTGTTTGCAACGTTTAGTTATAGATGTACATTTTATAGTTGCTATTAAAAATGATTATTCATTGCATTTTTGCCCCAACTCAACCCAATTACCAGAATTTTTATGCTATTATTTACTACTTATTATTTATTTAACATAAAAATATAAACAATAATTTTTATATTTTTGGAATCAAATATTTTTGTGCATTATATGTATTATTGACTTTGTCCACCAATAATATTTATTTATATTTATTTTTAAGGTATATTACCTTAAAAAAATAAATGGTGCCCGCCGCTCGACCTGCATTCTAGAATGTGATCTTGGATGCAAAAAGGTTGGGGACAAATTTTTCCAGTGATTTCCAATGTTTCTATAATGCAATTTACGACTTTTTCCTTTTGAGTTATTTTCACAGCGAGAAATAATTAATCCCGTTAGTTGGATTGCATCTACTATATAATATGCTCCTATCATACATAAACAATGAATAAAATGATCCAGTTCAGTCAGTTTACAGGGTATGCATAAAGATACTCGGTTTATAACGGTTTCCAAACAGTCACCAGATAAAATGCGGATGGTGCAATACTGGAATTGTCGTCAGGTATTATCAAAGTTTTTTTTTTAGCAATACCTAATCTTAATAAGTAAGATTTTAACATTATTGAGTGGGTGTGATGTTTCAGGCTGTAATTTTGGCAATTGAGACTTCTGCGCTGTTTGACAAATTATAATTAGAACTTATACTCTCACGAATTAATAAAAAAATCTTGATGCTTTTTACTCTTATGAAGGCCTCTTTAAGCCAAAATCGAAATAAGCAAGGTCTGAAAATTAGTAGGTTTGTACTTATTGCCAAATTCGAACACCCTATTCCGAGGACCTGACACGCGCTAAAGAGTTAGGAGTTACACACGTCACGTCTTCATAACAAACTGCAGCCACTTAGAGCGGGTGATTGAGAATGTTTTGCATAAGCAGCGGTCTACGGGCGAGGGGAGGGCGAGGGCGAAGGCGAGGGCGAGGGCGAGGGCGAGGGCGAGGGCGAGGACGAGGGCACG
The DNA here is from genome assembly GCA_022113835.1 of Atopsyche davidsoni. Lineage (NCBI taxonomy): Eukaryota > Metazoa > Arthropoda > Insecta > Trichoptera > Hydrobiosidae > Atopsyche > Atopsyche davidsoni. Next base: position 11,490,659 of record JAILWY010000023.1, read on the forward strand.
CCGCCCTGCCTGCCGGTGACGGACGGCCGAGGGCGGCGCCATTCGTCAACGCTCCGCCACCCGCTCGATGACGTCTTAACTGATCCCACTCAGCAAAGATGTTTATGCATTTATTACATTTCTAAATTTAGATTCACTTTTGACGGATTACTCACCATAGTATTATTGATAAAACAATCGATGCGTATAACTAAAAATAACTGTACATTTAAAATGTTTTTTAATGTAAAGAAAAGCACTAAAACTTTTTGTAATCTTTACGTTCTCTTGTAGTTGGCAATCCTGAAAATTATCATATATAAATCATGAAAAATATCAAATTATTGAAATATATTATTAAAAACAACAATTCATTGATTTTGACAAAACAAATTTTATTCCTTTTTTTAAATTTATTTTGTCAATGATCGCAATTTTGTGGGCAATAATTTATTTATCGAAAGGAATACATAAAACTTAAAACTGTAATTGTTTTGTGTGTGTGGTATTAAAAAAATAGGTTTTCGGTGCTTAAAATAAGAAAAATGTGATAGACTTTTAGACGTGAAAAAAGGATTTGGACATAATTGAGTTTTTGTTATTTTAGGCCGTAACTATTTTTAACATAGAAGTTGACTCAATTTTCAGAATTTTTGATTTCAACTAAAATAGGAATACTAGGTGAAAAATTAATTTTAACTCGTTATATAATATAAAATATTCTAACAAATCTACATCAGAAGCAAACCAAATTGGACAGATTAATGAAAATTAAAGTGGGATACCATTATTATTTATATGTCTGAGACGTTTTATTCAATTTCAGAGAAAAAACGTGAAACGTTCTAGACGGGTAAATTATGATTTGTTGTTGCATAAGTAACAAGAGTTGTTTCTTAAGAAATGCGCTCAACCTTCTCAACGCATTTACATACCAATATTAAAATCAACATTTCTAACTCTGAGAATACCAACAAAAAGATTTTGTAATCTACTGTTAACTTTTATATGAAAGGTTTCATTGCTTGTTCATAAACAATCGGTGCTTTTCAACAATTTAACAAGAAAGGGTAATATTATTTTAATATTTCTGTGTAAATCAAACGGGATTTATTATTCAGATCCATTGGATATGAACCTAAATAATCACTTTATTAAAAGTCTACCCATTATGAGTAATATTTATAACTTTAGATTTGATCTTAGTAAACCGAGTTCTCTGTTTAATGTTTTTCAACATTTTTATTTTCTTTCAATTTTACGATTTAGATCTAATGGACTACTTGTGTAAAATATCTATTTATATAAAACGAATGTAAAATAGCACAATTATTTATCAATGTTTGGTAAATGAAAACAAAGAGATACCGCTTTTTATGGCCGCGTAACTTACGCGACTTATTAGACTGTAATTCTAGCTAACTATCCCGAGCTGAGCAAAATTAACTCAACCGAGATCTGATAGATAGGACAGAAAATAAAAAAAAAGAAATTTACACACGATCATTCGTTTGGTCACCAATTAAAACTATCGAATCCCAATCTAATTTTGGAGAATCACAACCCAATACGTGAAGGGTTATAATAACAATTATCATTATAGATAGTGCCATATATTATTTATTTTGAAAACAACTTTTTTTTATTGAATTAAACTTTTTTATTCACTCCAATTATTTTCTTTTTTTAATGATTCAATGAGTATAAAATGCAAAATATAATTTATTTTCATAACAGACCTCGATGGCGTATGACTTGAAATTACATTAAATTTTTAATATTTAACTTAAGGCTCAATAGTCGTTTATTAACATACCTATTTAAATATCATGAACTGCGTTTGTTTTTCATGTAAATCACTTATTTGATATAATTTAAAAAAATAAACATTGACCTTTTGACAAATTCCAGCATGAATAGTACCTAAATCAATCAAGGATCCACGGCAGACCACTTGCTGAGGTGACCAACGCCACTTTATCAATCACGCCCACAGTGGGGTGCAACTGTAGCCTGTCTGCGGTGCAGGAATGAGGGAGGCCAGGGGGCTGAGGGGGATGAGGGGCGCGGGGCTAGTTTCGGCGCTGCGCCCCCCGGGAAATCAGGGCCCTCACGTGCGGTAGGGGCGCATACCTGAAGGGGTATTTTTTTGAATTTTTATAATATTATTTTCCCTGCTTATAAATGAAGAAGGGTAAATGCATTTGAGTGACGTGCTGGTAAAACAATTTTTCCAGAATATTCATTCATGCGTACTTTTAAAACATCATTATTTCTAAAGCGTAATTTTAAAGCTGAGTTGTGGATTATTATTTTAAAATACCTGATACAACTAACTTTGAAATGTTTTTTATTAAATTAAATGTTTAATGCAAAACTCTTCTATTGTGGTTTTATTTGATAGAGAATTATATACATTAGAAATAAAGGTATACACAACAAAGAGAAATGTAACTAGGGTAACATTTTCCTTTTTTTATTTATACAAATTTAATAAATTCAAAAAAATATACGCACAAAATACCTCCGGGATCTCTTGAAAAGCTCTGCCTTGCGTAGACTTCACCAACATTTGTCCAGTTTTTTTGCTTCTCTCTCTCGTGGAATTTGCATAAGGGCCTACCAGCTGAACAAGGGAACATAATTTGTATCACTTGGGTCTTTGTGAGAGAGAAGATATCAATTGAAAAAATATAAGATATTTACATCGACTGAAATACTCTGCAGTCCAAGTTTTCTTCTATATTTCTTTATCTTGAGAAGGAATTATTCCATTTTAATGAATAATTAAGGCGAATAAATTAAATATAATTCAGTTGATATCTTTTTTGGAAATAACATTACATTTTGTAAAGTTGTGAATTATAAGAATAGTGTTAAAATAATTATTAAAAATATGCAGTTGAGTAAATAAATTAATATTTTTACACCGTAAACAAATACATTATATATATATATATATATATATATATATATATATATATATATATATATATATATATATATATATATATATATACAAATATATATATATATATATATATTTAGGGAGTTTAAAATGTGATCTAATTATAATTACTTTTGAAATACGATATAACATCATAGAATCAGCATATTTGTTAATAAAATAACATCCCTTTGTGATTTCCCACGACTCTCTTCATAATCCCATACAGATTACAGGCGATGCATAAATAATTTCAACGCATAAATTTAATATTTGGCTTTGTTAATATTCTGTGGTACTTTTGATTCCTTTGTAAAGAAATATATTTTTGTTTTAACTGAAAACAAAAAAAATCACTCTACACTTTTTATTCATATCGTGATAATTAAATAAACAGCTTGTTCTTCTTACGCCCGTTCCGTGAAAAACATCAAGCCAAGTAATCAAATGTGTGTAGTGCTTAAAATATAAACTCTTAAAGCAGATAAACTCGTGAACTAGATTCCTCCAAAGTTAATTCGTTAAAGTTTAATTATTTTTATTGTGTTAAGTAATGTAACATGTTTGCGGAGGAATAATATAAAATTTCATTCGTACAAATGATTTTTAATGAAAAGTGTGTTTGTAATATATCTGTGTTACAATAACAAATAATTTAAACACATAAGTGTCAAAAGTTGACATTTATCAAGATATTAGTCGACGATTAATTGAAACTAATACATTTCCCCCCTGCGTCTTGCGTGCATAATATAATATGCGTTCCAAGACAGGCAAGCGGGGGCGGCCGCTCGGAGGGCTCGGTGGGGCGGGGGGCTCGGTGGGGCGGGGGGCTCGGTGGGGCGGGGGGCTCGGTGGACAGGAGGGCTCGGTGGGGCGGAGGGCTCGGTGGGCAGGAGGGCTCGGCGGGGCGGAGGGCTCGGCGGGCCGGAGGGCCGAGGGCCGGGAGGGCTCGCAGGGCTGGGAAGCAACAGCCGCGGGCAGTCGAGCCCGGCGCGCGGAGCACAGCGGACGCGCGGAGCCCCGCCCTCGCGTGAGAGCTCTGGCGTGTCGACCCGACCGCGGGCGCTGCGTGCTAACAACTTCCATAAATTTCTCATATGGGAACATCAGTTTGTGTGTTGAGCAGATAAATATCAGGATAATTAAGAACTAAACGGAGGCGCGGAGAATCCTTAATAGAAAAGTGGTATACGCTTTGCGAAGCGTCAAGTTGAGAGATTTGTTTAGTAAGCGGCGTTATTCATTTAAACTACTTCGAAAGTCACATAGCTTTAAATTCTATCGAAAAGTTTCGGTGTGATATTAATTCTGGCGTGTTTATGTCTTTTCGGGGGTTCATTATCATACTGTCATTATTTTTGTGATAATGTTTTATTCCCGCGCATAATTCTCGCACAATAATTATAAAAGATTTTCCATTGTCCTAGCGTCAGACACAACAGGTACGACAGAGCGCTCTTATTCTGACAACATTAGCCGGGACTCTTCTAAGGTGACATTTTAAGACATTACCTTTGGCTTCGGTGACATTTCCTCGAGTCGATGTTCCTGTTCTTCCGCAGAAAGTTTTGTATACAAAAGGCTCAAAAGGAAATAAGTACTTCATTTTTGTACGGCGTTTCTTAGATTTGAATTCTCCGGAATATGACGAAAGCTTGGAAAGTTGTAAATATTATTTAGAGAATGCGACAGACTCTTATTTAAATGCTCAAAGCGCTATATTAAATTAAAATATTTTCCTTTCACTCGACGACGATTCATACTATGAAATTTTGTTAATCCAAATATGCGAAAAAATTATGCCACTCGGGCGATAATTTAATAAAAAAAATTGAACTTCAAAGACCTTTAATTAGGTCCATAAAAAATCCCGCGGCGCACCGCCGAGCTCACAATACTCAAATCCATCAATCAAGTTCGTTGAAATCTTAAAAACATCGTTACATCGTCTTAATTAAATTGTGAGTGGGGCGTCGGGTGCCCCCCTCGGGCGAGGGGCGGACGCCCTGGCCGGCGGCCGCAGCTCCCGAGGCGGCCGTACCGGGCCGTGCCAACCCCGGAGAGCTTCCCTTAACAATTCTTATCAATTAACCATTCAATACGCTGAAGTGTTGATTGTTAACCGGCAGAGTGTGGGTCTTCTTTATCGGTGGCCTAGCGAGCCCTATTGAAGCTGACACTTACGCATTTACATTCCTTGTTTATGACTGAAAACATTTAGTTTATCATATTTACCATAAAACTTTTTAAACCACAACAAAATAAATATTATTTTTTGTCTGCGTATAGATACGTCAAATATAGAAATTTATAATTTCTATGGAAAATAATCTCAATTGAAATAGTGGCCAATTTTTAACATCACTACAATGAAGGTGCTCATTATCTTTCAACTTCTTCTCTACGGTAAGTTTTTAATTTTTACTATTTATTTTTATTTTTGATGTGTGGCTTTTGAAATAAATTTATTATTAGCATGTACATACATGCTTTATTTCAAAGTGCTTCCGACCGTATGTCATGCAGATCAAGAATTACATGCCTTACGTAAGACTCAAGCTTACATTTTGAATGGCTAGACACTACTTCATTACAAAAATGTCAGATCATATATATTTTTCTAATAAACCTTGTAACCTTTTCCCATTCAAATTTTGGTCGCCTTAACTAGAAAGGTAGTAATTAATCTAAAGGATACGATCGAGAAACCCCCTGGTGGTATATATTTTTTTAATCAGCATGGATTTGCTGAACCCGCGAGATAAATTTAGATTTCAAAATTACTTTATTTATAAATATCCAATTCAAACGGTATTAATAGAACTTCAATAGCTTTTCAACTTGTGTAATATTGATTTTTAATTTTGAAAAGCTGTTAGATGTTCATTGTTGCGGCTAGACTTTGTACAGTTTAAATGAATGTTTTCTTCGGTCACATTTTGTTGATAGTACCAAATCCTACGTTTTTATTAATTTTAGTACTTACAACAACTTACCGTTTTCTCTACCTTACCTCCACCCACACGCATTGAAACCCATGCAACCCTATGGACTATCGTTTTTCAAATGTATTTTTAATCTGATAAATCGATTTTATGGGAAATTTTCATGTCATGTTGTCATCGGCTACTAAGAGTTAATGTTAAGCTTTCATAATTTAAAAAAAACCATGTACTGGCAAACTAACTGTAAGTAGTTTTTTAATTGCCCATATTTTCAGTTTTCTGCTTTTTTTTTACATTATTTAGTTATTGTTAACCAACATTACTGTACTGCAAGGATATATAAACTGTTTCTTAATTTAATTTATAAAATCTTATTTATCATAACTATAATTATAAAAAGTAACTTTGTATTTTTGTCTTCACTTTTGAGTTTATTGAAATTATTTGCATAACTAGTTTCGACCCAATGACCGGGTCATCATCAGATCCATGACTAAACTTCAGTTCAGTTCAGTTTACTTATGCATCTGATGATGACCCGGTCATTGGGTCGAAACTAGTTATGCAAATAATTTCAATAAACTCAAAAGTGAAGACAAAAATACAAAGTTACTTTTTATAATTATAATTATAATAATGGATCTTCACCATTCAAATGCCTTGTCCCTCAACAAGATCTTATTTATCAATTACGAATTTATAAGGTTGCATTTCTATTGAACGGATAGTAAACGATCATTTATTATATGTTTAAAAAGTAAAAAAAGTATTAGTTAGCATAATAAATTTGATTTTTGTTTTGATTAATTAACGCTATACGAGTATACTATAATTAATTAACAAAATGATTTTTACTCTAAAGTCAAAATTTTTAAATATGTAAATATCCTGAAATCATTTATCAAATTAACAGACTATTACAAATACGAAATACTCTTACAATCACTTCAGTACTTTATGTATTGTTGTAAGAAAATTCCAAAAATATATTTTTTAAATACTTTCAAAAGATTAGATAAAATAATTGGAGTATTTTTCTGTTTTCATTTACAGCAATCTACATATTTTACCGGAAATACAATCCCTGAGCACAGTAACGACGCTTGTCTGGGAGCGACCTACAAGTCGGCCGTAATCATTTTGCATCGGACGGGTTCATTCCGACTGATTGGCGAGGATTTCCATTAAGTGCCTTGTTATCCATTTAAGGGGAGATTTTTCCCCAATAAAAGTTGTCAGAGTAGCAGAAACTCCTTAATTATTATACGCCCACCTAACTAAAGCCATTTGAAAGTAACACCGGCTTTTTACTAATAATTTCTTTTCATTTTTAAGTAGTTTTTAACTGTGTGTAAATAACTCTTATTAACTTTTGGGCCACCTATTATATCAAAGAGTGCATTTTTTTTATTTGGACTGAAAATGATATGTATATATATATATATATATATATATATATAAATATATTAATATGTGTGTTTTTGTGTATTTGTGAAATACCAAATCTATTGATAAGCATCTGCCACGTGCTGGAAATATTTACAGGTTGTCCGTCGTTAGAGCATAATTCCTCAATTACTACCGAATTCTATAACATATAAAAAACGTATTTTACTAAATATTTTGTGACGCTTTTTTCTCATCTCTGTCAGGGGTTTTTATATCAAATATATCTCAGGCAGGCGTGTACGTGACTATGTCCCAATAAACCTTCCAAAGGTAATGCTGATTTTTGTACGAGCAAATAAATAAATCTTAATGCTCTGCTTAATATCGATTCTTTTATAAAAAAAATTATAAAACATTTAAACCCAAATACATAACACGGAAACCATATTACTTTTCTTATAGCGTAGTATGTGTAAAAAAATATTTTGTTTGTGTAGGTTTTTTTATAGGTAAAATATATACAGTATATATAGTAATCACAGTAAAATAAAATCACAATCATCATAACAATATCAGACGACTATTGCAATTAATTATTAGTCTATGTGAATCGTAGAAGTAAAAACCCTCTAAATAATATTAAAATCTAAGAGTAGTTCGGGACGAAGGTGAAGTTATTTATTTTCCAAAGTTCAGTCAGATAGTGCGCAAATATTTGATTTTAAAATAGGTCGGAGCAAAAATTAATATTTGTTATTAAGGTGGCACTTTCCCAACCAAAATAAACAAACAAGTTTTGAATAATTTAAATCAGCTTTGCATCTATAAGGGCGAACACATCTCCGAGTCACGTTCTCTTAAATGTCTGTATCTCTACACATTCCGACGCTATTGCAAGAAACAAAACAACTAACAGATAACATTATAGTATGAACCGAGTGTAACATAAAGTTTTACATTCGAATACACGCCCCAGAATGGCAAAGTCTATCCAAGATGAACTTTTCTCTGTGGTTTTAGTGTACATTGAAAATTTAGAACGGCCCCTTGAACTACCTTAAAATTGAAGACTTTTCATTTACAAGGAAACACTGTTAAAGAATCGTTATATTACTGAAGACTCTCTTCAATTAAAGTATCGTTTAGAACTTGCGACTTATCCATTTGGAGATTATATCAAAATTAGAGAAACTTTGAATTACATTTTAAGAAAGGGTGTTACTCTTGTCTGGTTTCTTAAATTTCTGAATGCATTATGTACGAGTATTTTGTGTCTTATTTATTTCTTTTACTTATGCACTAAGATCTAAGACCGTTCTTTAGAAAAATCACGAATCAATATTCAAGCTCTTCCACGTTGGGGTTATTTTATTCACTTTATAAATTCTGGCTAGACTTTATTTGCGGATCGGCTTTTGCGCAATTTTTTCGGCATCAAGAGGGTTCACAGGCCGTATTACTGTACTGAGCTTTCATCAATTTATCACATAACCTCATACATTCGGGATGAATGTCCCCAGAGTGTCATAACATCGATCAATCTACAGCCGGCAGCAGTTGCCGGGGCTCGGCGCCCACCTCGCGGCACCGTACATACTCAAGCATTACGCTATTCTATTACAATAGTTACATAATTTATTATTAAGCTCAAAGCACATTTTGAACATAATTTGATCATTAAACTACCAGTATTATATTCAAATTAATCTTTTAGTATGCGATAAGCCAAAAGCAATACGAGATATAGTAGATAGCCAAAAGGTGTTGGCTAGAATCTCGTTAATGTCCCTAAAAAAAAATTCCAAGAAATTTCTTGTGTAGTCCATCAACTAAAACAATGTAAATAGTATAATTTTTTAAAAAAATACAAATTTTCCTTACGGCAATTTTCATTCGCTCAAGTCAATTTTTCAGGATATTGATAGAACTGAAAATAATAAATAAGCTAAAAATAGGTTGATAATAGTAATATTATAAATATGTTCAACAAGTTAGTCATTATTTTAAAAAGCATCATTAATTGAATTGATTCGGGCAGAAGCGGCGGGCTGCTCCGTGCGACGATGGTATCGCGGGACAGGCAGGCGGTGCAGCCCTTCCTCCACCGCGGCCGCTTATCTGCGCAGAGATGAAGGAGCGCCGGAGAACTGGCGGCCAGCGCGAGGGTTTTGATGTTTCACCTCTTCTAATATTCAGGAAACATTTTGAAGAATGGAGGAATGTGTACGGAGAGAAATCAAAACAGTTCGTCTGACAGATAAGGCGAGGCGGAGCTCGCTCTCTCGCCTTTGATGTCTGTGATTTCTGTCTTCTTTTGACAGCGCCTGAGACTAAACTGCTCAGCGTACGCGGCGCTACATAGTTCCGACATACCAGAATCGTTTCCTTGTGAATAATTTCCATTTTCTTGAAATGTTATTGCCGTTCCAGGGCACTTGGCAAGTGCAATTCTCTGTGTTTTCTTGATTCCGCTTTGACGGCATAATAGCTTGCGCTGTGATAGTTAGTGCTTCTGCTACCGGAAACCTTTACGACGTCTTCGCTATTTGCGTCGCTCAAATTTTGTCGCGAAAATAAAAAGCAGTCAACGGTTATTTTTTTAAATCAAGAAAAATCAAAGTAAATACAGAAAATATTTGTAAGTATTCCTTTTCACAAACAACCCAGGCGCCCTCGTAAATTCAAATATAAACTGGATTGTTTGTTTTTCTCGTATTTAATCTTAACAGGTACGGTGCTAATTGAGAACAAGGCTTGTGACGTAACCGGGTTTATTTAGAGGGAACAATCCCATTATTGTCTCGATACCCGCGCGGCGCACGGCGCATAGTGCTCCGAGTACAATATTTTGCTTTTACAGATTGTTTGCGCTAATTGCAAACCTGAGGCACATCGATAGCAAAATAATCAAATTTCCACGGAAACGAACCTTTAAAGTGCTCACCTTTGTGACGCGCATATATAACTGAATATTTTTTCATTAATTTATACATTTTTGGTATGCATTTTTATTTTATTTCATATTTCTAAAAAACGAGTATCATTAAGTGTGAGTTTTGATTTTAAAATTAATTTTGGTAAAATTTGGAATCTGATTACTTTTTTAACATCTCATAAAATCTGGTACAGTACAAAATATTGATGGCCAACAAAATTTGCATTCAAAAGTAATATAAAATTTCAACGTTTCTCTCTAATATTTGAAACGGAGATAAAAAAAAAACAATAAACGAATAAAACCTTCACCCACAAACCCCAACGAGAAACCCCCCGCGAACAACTTAAATCGACTTTGAAACCTCCAATTGTTAAAACTGCCAAAATCAGAGATTCTCGGTTTGAAAAGATCGGATGAGGCCGTATTTAAAGTCACCGGGGTTTTTCGTCTCAAACAATGACCCGATGGAGGAACCCTCGAAGGAAATCTATCTCGTTTGAAATATTTCCTGGGGAGAAAACCGACACAATGGGCGGACGTCTCGACGTACGCCGTTTGTAACCGTCCAATATTGTAATGGATTTTCAGGCAGAGAGTCGCCCGGCTGGACAATAACTCAATTTTTTCAACATAATTCGAAACAAACTGCACCCTTCCGACTGATACTCCTAAAGACAAACCCTTCCATCGTACTCCGACATATTTGGTAATACATCGTACATTCAAATACAGACTAATCCTGTACAAAAACATAATAATTTTACATATGGAAAGAATCTGAACCATTTCATGTTAGAATTTAATATGAAATTGATTGCTTTACCTTCATCTCGTTCGTATTTCTTACGTGTAACTAACTCGGGATCCTACTGTATTCCACCTCGTAAATACGTTGAAGCACTTGTTCCTTTATGAAATCATATTTCATTTAGATTACGACTTAAGAATCCGTGCACTCTGAAATGAAATAACATAAAGCATATTAAAAACCGTAACGTAAAATAATATTATTCTTGAAAAAAATGCGAATAGCGCTCAGTTTTTAAGGCCAATGTACTTGAATATTTATTTTTACCGCGGGATAGTCCAAGATGAGAATAGCGAATTTTTAAACGACATTTAATTTAACTTCGCTTCTTCATCACACTGCTCTGCATTTTGTATTTTTATTTTCCTTCTTAGTTGTATCTTTGAACTCAGCCCCGTAACTGAGTGGTTACTTTGCATAACTAGAAGCCTTAATACCGAGAGGCTGAAAGTTGTCACACTGTCTCAATATTTTTTCAGCATTTAGAATTTTTTTAAATACTAAGGTGAGACTGTTTATACACTAAAAACGTTAGTTTGTTTAAAATGAAATGGGAGTGTAATGAATAATATGTTGAATATTAGATTAGTCTTGCAACTGATTTAACCACCTCTTAGTTTTTTTTTATTATCGGAATTTTTTACCAACCATAATTATCCGAATACAACTATTAATATGGTTCTTTTTGTTCTATAAAAGTAATGATACATGTTTTCTGTGATTTATTATTATACACAAAGATATTCTTAAAATGTAACAAATCAAATTCCGCTCTGTTTTTTTCAATACTTGTAGACGTGATTTTTACCTTACTTGATCACTTGCAACTCCTGGCTATGATCATGAAGTGTCTTGTAGACTCAGATAATATTCAGATAATTTAATTTTGGATGTCTTTCACTCAAATAGATTTGTATATCAGCTCATTTAGTTTGTTTATTTCTTAGTAAAAATTAATATTATTGTAAATGTAAATGAAATTGTAGAACTATTTTTATTAAGTTTTATTATAAAAAAGTTGTGTTTTCTTCACGCTATAGTTATTAAATCATTTACCATGAAACTATAATCCCACATTATAATGTTCCTTACATATTGATTAACCGTATCCTATTGCAATACATAATTCTCTCGCTACGTGCACACCTAGCATGTGACATGCAATTTAAAACTAAAACATAAATACTCCCTAAGACTCATATAAATAAAGTGGGCGGATCTCGGCAATGAAGCCGGTAAAAGATACAATCACATAATGTGTCATAGAACAAAATGTCGGGCGGTGTAGGAAAGAATAGAACCATTTGTGTTCTTTATGGAAGAGAGGCTGTCATAACAAAATAAAGTACTGCCGTGTGACACTTTCTAGTGCGATTGTTCTTCAGGCGAGGATATAATATATCATCACCTGAGTGTTATTTTGGTAATGTTACACCATCAAATATCACTTAAGTAGGCTGTACAGCTTTTATTGATAATGTTTTAATTCAATATAATTTTAAAATATATAACAATATCGAAAGCCAATAAATATACTATTCTCTTCAACCACGATTTAAAACTTTACAGTGAGTAACCCGGCGTACCTGCCAGTGGCCCATGGGGGGTTCTATATCGAAATATCTTGTTAGAGGCTTACATTTTATAGCTTGGAGAGCTCACGGTTTACCCTTCTATTGTATGCCACGGACTGCAGGCGACTGGATGCATCACTATCGGTCGCTAGAGTACTTTATTCACTGCAAGTTAGGTAGTAAGAGACCTTTCGTTGATAGACTACGCCGGAAAATAAGGAGTTTTACTCGTACCTTCCAAAACATCTGTAAATTATATAAATAGAAACCTGAATTAGTTATTTCTTTAATGCCAAATATAACCTTAATAAATGATTAAGGTTAGCCTTAAGCGCTTGCTATCAATAAAATACCTCAAAATTAATTATATATAATTTGTTTTACGTTATTAAATATTTACGTTAAAACAATCAATGATATATATTTATAAATAACATACAGTAAAGTCGTTGCATTATAAGCCTTAAATAATTGGGTTACTTCTAAAAGGGTATATTTTGGAGTGACACAAAAATTAGCTGGAAGCGTGCTCTTGGTAGAGATGCCCTGAGGAGCTTACAAAAATCCCACCTTTTTCACTGTACGCGATAGCTTAAAATTTCTCATTTACTTATATAACCATTTTTTTTTTAAATAATTTTATGAACGATTAAAGATCCAAAACAAAAAAAAAACGCCAAACTACTTCATGTTAAATATTTTTTTAAAGATGGTATTAATTTGAATTTTCCAAATTTATTCGCCATACAGGCTGAAATATACTTAAATAGCTTTGTGAATCATAATTTGTTTTTAAATATGAATAAGTTCGATTATTTTGTAATTTTTTTCATATTTCAACATATTTTTGAACTGCCAGCTATCAATCGCAGTCAATTATTTAAGGCGTCTATTCAATATAAAAGCATTTTTACTTGATTTTTATAAAAGTTTTTTCCAGCTACGTGGACATAAAAGCCTAAGCATTTGGCAAAGGCCACATTGTCTTCCGAAAACCATGCCACCACCCAAAAGTGAAACTATATCAATCTGGACCATAAAACTATTTTAATCACGAAAAAAAATTCAACCTGTAATGCCGATATTTTTTCATTGTATTGAAAAGAATAATATTAGTTTATAAAAAAATATTTAAACAAACAATATTGATTCGATCTTTGTTTTTTTCAGGATGACTTAATACATAATACGCCTTATAAATATATATTTATTCAAATGTACAAGAATAATCAAATGGATCCTTGATAAGACAATAATCCGTTTATGCAATAGTGCATATTGTATTCATTGTTGTGCACCATTTTTCCTTGTCGTAAATTTATACGTAGGTACACTCGCCCCGCGCATTGAGCAATAAAATACACCAGAAAAATCATAACGCTGCTGTGTTCAGACTTTTATGGTAATACTTAATTTATTCACGACGATAAAAATGATTGCACGATAAAAAAATAATGGAACAGTAAATTAGTAGACAAATTTATTAAAAGCGATAATTTTCATTTGTGCTGATCATGAACAAACTAAGAAAAAACGTAAGATTTGCTTTATTTATAATCTGGCATCTGTTTCTTTTATTTACACATTTTACTAGTTTTTTATTCATTAAAAGAGTGAAAATAAGTCAAATTTTACGTACATATAAAATATAAGTTTATTTAATAAAAAGTTTATAAATCTGTATACTAGAATACAAATTGCTTGTTACGCTTAAAAAAGATTGTTGTGTATTTCCAAGGCGCTTATATGTTTATCTTATCGACAATAATCCCAACATTTTAAGAATGAAGACTTCACAAATAATCATACGTCGCAAAATACCTAATAGAAATAGAAATAGAAATCTCTTGATTAAGCTCCCTCAGTCATCTCGATCATCATGTAACGAGTTTTTAGATTTATTCATATTTTTTAAGCATCACATAACTGAAAGTCAAGAACCATTTGAGGTAGACACCCTGTCATGTCCAGAAACTTGGTTTCTGAATATTACGACATCGATACTTACCGTATTAAGCTGCCGAACAATTTTTCAGAATATTTTTAATATCACAATAATTGTATTGTATACATAAATATATAAGACAAATAAGTTTGCATTTTCATTGTAAACACTACTAAAATCATCAGTTTTTGTTCCTTTCCATAAATATTTTAACAGTCAGTTTAATGCCATCTACATTAAATAATTTTTTTTTTTTTTTTGAAGCTTTGTTACGTTACAGCTTTTTAAAATACAATCAGATTTAAAATCAGTCTGTGGGTTTTTAATGATGAAAAATTTATATATGTACCACTAATGTATGGGTCATTAAACATTTTACTACAACTGAATAATTTTATCTATTCATCAATAGAGTAAAACAGTAGAATCATGCAAATTGTGAATACAAAAGAAATATCAAAATTATATTAGTAGAAATATATTTTATACGGCTAAATTATAACAAAAATTGCAACATTTTATTTCAATACGTATTCTTTTATTCCATAACAATCGATGAGAGAAGTTAACATTTAACTTATACATATATGCCGCATTAACAGGGTAAAATTTTCCAATAATGTAAATTTATGGGGAGTTTTAATTGGATTTGAAAAATCTGTCGAAAACCCAACCAGCCCAGATCTAAACGAACATTTTTAACAAAACTAAACGATCGGTGAAAAGTATGCGTAACCAAAATACCTAAAACTTATTTATACATAAATAAGAGAAAAAAAATAATAAAAAAACAAATAATGTTATCAGTTTTCTGAAATAACTGTAGATTAAGCATTATTTTTGCAGAAAATGGAAATAATACTGAATCCGTTCTTTAATTATCAAAAAAGCTTTTTTATCAAAGGTAAATTAATTGTACAAGTCGACAGCGAGCATTACCCCGAGGAACGCGAGCGCGCGCTGCCCGGCGCACTCCATAAAGCCCCTATCTCGGATCTAAACAGTGCGTCCCCAACACCGCGACTCGCCCCTGAAGGGCGCGGGGTGCACCAGCACTCGCCCTGAGATACCCCATTGCTTGCCACTGTCTTGGAAATGACTTCGACGCGTTTCCCATGCTTGCTTCACTATACAATACGCAATAATCCTAAGTTTAGATTGATCCCAAAACTAAGTTTAGATTGATGTAAACGTGTAGGGGTAGTTACATAAACTACTGATGTTGTGTGCGAGCCTTCGTGAATTTACAGTTCCCACACAACTAGAGTCAATACAACTGCGCACATAGCCGCTCGAAACTCAATAGAAACAAGATTTTAATTCTTAAAGACTCGAGCTTCTGTAAGTTTATCGTAATTTATTGTTCATTATTCTCAGCGTGCAGCCATAAAGCATCACCTCCAGAAGAAACTCCGCTGATCAGATTGCGGGGGGGGCCACTTAAACCTAACAGGTGATGCAAAACGCTTCCGTGAGCTTACGGCCGCCATAAAAAGTAAATTTGTAACTATTTAGTACAGTTCCGAATTTTACTTTAAAAATATGGTGCGTCAGTCCGGGCGTGCGTGAGCCACCCGCCTCGTGACGTCATTATGTAAGGAACGAGCGAAATACAGTTGTTAATATTAATGCACGTAAATAACTTAGCATCTGATAGAAGTCGGTATAAATTGGGAAGTCTGTGTAAGGCCAGGAAAAACGGGGGCCGGCGGCCGTAAAGTACGGGCGCGTGTGACCGCGCAGGGCGAGGCGGCCGCCCGAGTGCTTCGTTTTAATTAGCTCGGGGGCCTTTATTGCGATGTCTGTGTCGTATGCAATATTGAACTTATCGCTCTCGTTGCGATAGCCCATTAATTACTCGGAAGATCGATGGAAACTTTCACGGAAGAGAGCACATAACCTACAAGCCGCTAACTCGGCTGCAATGGCGAGTCATTAGCTGAGCGGCCTTTAACTTTTAAGGTCAAGGGGTACAAAACTAGCATAACATATTCAAATTCGGCGACTCATATCGGCCGACTGCGTGCTTCGGAGTATTGTGTATTGTGGATTCGAGAACAAAAGATCAGTTTTAGATTCGAACCAATTGAGTTATTTTTGTGTCTTAATATTAAACACGGTTAAAATATTATTTTTTCATTTAGTACTTTGTCAAAAAACAAGAAATTCAATACCACAAATTGTTAATAGCTTATTATATATAAGTAAATATTTGTAGATTAAAATGAATGTTCGTGCAGTTAATTTTACTGTGAAATCACGTGTGGAGGCGTCGTAGTGCTATATTCTTCAAATTAAAAGACATTGAAGCAATAGCTGATGTATTAATGGCTTAATTAAATTTCTTAGAATGTCTTAAAATGGACGTAAACTCGAATTAACATATGCCGAAAAATAAACTCAACAATACGCCTACGCAAACATTTATATGGAGTGATATAGTAATCCCATGTCAACCGATGTATCACTGACCACAAATTTAATTTTTTTTTTTTTCCCAAGTATTTAAAAATAGCTAAATCCGTAATGATATGTTTATTTGTCTATGTTAAAGAATTCATGGAAAAAATACGGTTTGATATTTAAAATAAATTCTTAATGTATACCTAATAATGCTTAAAAAATGGATACATTATGAGGAAAATCAAGTGACTAAAATGGCTAAGATTTTTTTGCTTAATATGAAGCCAAATTACTGAAGTTGAGAGAAAAATTACCGCAGTATCATCTATTATATAATAATTACCATTTATATATTGTTTTAGGAGTAACCGGCTTGACGATGGATGGCGTCATTGTTCCTCCGTACGTTCTTCAAGATGACGCTGCAGAATTACGATGCAAATACACCTTGGAGCAGGATAATCTGTACTCTGTGACCTGGTATAAGGACCACGAAGAATTCTACCGGTACGTGCCCAAGGATAACCCCAAGCAGCACACCTACAACCTTGAAGGTGCCAAGGTCGATGTGAGTTTCTAATCACTAATTTTCATTGGAACCCAAATATTAGTAGATTACTTATTATTAATCAATCATTTGATTATTTCAATTATATGTGTCATTTTAAAACAAAATTATGCTTTTACGATGAAGTTCGTTAAAATTTTAAAATACATCACATCGAATGAGTAATGTACATTTATTAAGAAAAGTGAATTTTCGGTTGAGTTCGTACAAATTCATATAAATTTTTCGATACTCGTATACTTTCCAATCTGTTAAGTTTTGTCATGTATTGATGTCATCAATTCAGTAAGATATCAGCTGCCTTTTGACCGTTTTTAGTTATCAATCTAGTTTGACATATTTTTTTTTATCGACTAAACATAAAACGTACTCACTGAGCTATCTATGGATATTTAATATATTGTCTGATCACTGAATACGTTCCCGAAATTCTTAATATAAAGAAAAATATAAATTTTTTAAAATATTAATATCATTACTGGTTTACTTGACTCAAGTCATAGTATAATGATTTTTGTAGCTTATATTACTACTATTATTACTACTTTAAGATTTTAAATTTTCATATAAAGTATCGTAATAATTAATACATATATTAAACAATTTTTTTTACACTTATATTAAATATTAGAAAATTACAATGTGTACAAAAAAAATTGTATTTTTATTTATATATATTGTCTAAATATTTTCTCGTCTTCACGAAAAATCCTTTTCCGAGATCACGATATGTAAAGTATGCAGTGCGGAAAAAAATATAATCAATATCGACATGCATTTTGATCTCAATCGAAAACGAGTTGAATCGTAGTAGTATATATTTTTATTGTGAATTGAGTAACGTAAAATATAAAGTGATGTTTGATTGCCACAGCAGCAGCGATCTGACGCGCAAGTGGTGCGGCTGCGGGGCGCTCTGCCCCCGGCCAGCGGAGTCTACCGCTGTGAGGTCTCCGCCGAGGCGCCCTCCTTCACCTCCGTCAACGGCGAGGGGCGCATGGACGTCGTCTGTAAGTCACGCGGCTTTGCATCAACCTAAGGATCCGATTTCTCTGGGGTTATCCGTTTCTGTTGCTTGTGCATGGCTGCCATTCTGTACCCTGGGCGTGTGTACAGGATCGATAATGAAGTAGTGGACTTGGAACGATTGTAGAGAGATGTGCTCTGGAAGTAACTTGTCGAGGTGGGGAGGAGCTCTTGCTATTGTTTTTGCAGCTTGCTGCAGAAGTAGTATCAGATCTAAACGCCAGAGCTTTGTAAGCAAATGATTATATAAGCAATGCCAGCAGCAATGCGTAGACTTTTCTTTCCAATATAAAACTGCAGTGTAGAAGTACCCGAGGACCCACTATACTATTTTCCCCTTAGAAAACCATGAAATGGTCGCCATCCTCCTCTGAGGAGAGGCACTTTATGTAGAAGAATCAGTTTCTGTCGCATTTCCAACAAAATAATTATAACAAACATCATCAATTTTGATAAATGTTAATATTTATATTTAGACTCTTTGGGCTAATCAAGACTCACGCCTATCACAATCTCTTTAAATTAACAAATGTCATGTTTAAATATCTTTAAATATATAATCTCATAAAATAATCGTAAGATTATATACACGGAGCATAGTTAACATTATTAATAATGACATTCCTTTCTAATCTGTACTAGCAATACGAGGAAAAAACATAGAACGCAATTTTACTATCTGCGTGTAGGCAATTTGGAAAATTAATAAACATTATATTGTCTATATAGTTCTTGGTTCAATTTCAAGCACCAAATTTCATTAGTAATGAAGTAATTATCCTCTAGCTCTGCCGAAGGACGATCCAGAGATCAGCGGCGATATATTCCCGCGCGACTACCGGGAAGGAGACGTGCTCGCCCTCAACTGCACCGCGAGCCGCTCTCACCCACCTGCTAAGCTATCCTGGATGATCAACAATCACCAGGTAAGATTAATAACCGCGCTGCGAAGTTGAAACTCGAAACTCTTGATTCCATTGTTGTTATTGTACTCAACTCCGACTTGGAGTTCAACTTATTAATTGCAAATAAACATTTAATATAAGGCTGCACAGAAATTAGGCTATCTTTCTGTATATATCCATGTAATTCCAAATCATAAATAAGTTATACAAAGCAATTAATAACTAGTGCTTCTTTGATAAGTATCTTTAAATAATCATTGATAAAAAGTACATATGAAAACATACGTTTAAATCGATGTTTTTTAGTGACTCTGGTAAATTACTCAGTTCAAACATCCTTAAATAAATTATATTAATGTATAAGACTATATTTAGAATATTTTGTATTCAACGTTTATATTAGTAAATAAATATATTGAAAATGCTACGAGCTACGGCAGCGTAGCTCGCATGCGTGCAACACATAGATGTTGTAGACTGTATCACCAAATATATTGTATTGTTTAACTTAAATAAAATACTGTTATATGGTTTGATACAACAATTAATACTTAAAATTAAAAGAATACAAACAGTTCAAAGCCAGTTTTACAAATATGTTTTTCACGCGAAAATAATAATTAAAATAGTTATTGTTTGATAATAGTTTATTTTAGACGCAAAGTATACGCGAATGACGCTATGTTGACATGTCAATTTATAGATGTTTGTTGACTATTATATAAATAACTAATTAATTTTTTTTATGTATGCTTCGTAAATGATTTATCTCCGGTTGTGCTCATCAGGTGTCCCCCTGGTTCGAGACTCCGGGCGCGAGTGACCGCGGCACCAGCTCGGGTCTGCGTCTGGCTCTATCTCGACACCACTTCCCCCGGGGAGAGCTGATGGTCAGCTGTGTGGCGACTGTACCCTCCCTGTCACCACTTTTCGACGTCAAGACAAAGATAATCCGCGGTTAGTAATAATCACACTTGAATGCATTATTTTATGCTTTTGAGCTTATCTGAATTGCGGATTTGGGGCTTTCGTATTCACTAAGTTGAAACCTAAAAATAAAATATATCCCATTCTTATACATCAAGTAATTAATTAAATATGTTTCTTTGTTTGTGTAGAAGCACAGAAAAGTAATAAACTTTTTACATTTATTCGCATACTAAAAAAAATCCTTTTAAAAATGTTGAAGTAATGGTGAACTTCAGTTACATTTTTTTAATACCGCCGTAAAATTAATGCTTTGGCGTTTCATTCTCGAAAGACTAAAATCAATTTACGGTTGATTTAACTTTGGTCGGCAAAGACTTTTTAAGATTACCCTTTTATCTTGTTATCTAAGTGATTTGACAAGAAATGTGCCTATTTTTTATTCTATTTAATGTAATCACAAACCACTTAAGTCCAAACTTATAGCGGCATTTCTAAAGAGGGCAAACTTGCTTTTATAAGGTCAAATCTGTCATTAAATGGACTACTTATTTTCGTCATCCCCATTAAAAGCACTATGATTATAATAATTAGTCCTTTGAGAATAAAAACATATCTTGCCATACCAGCAAAAATATAACGTTTTTTTATGGAGCTATCATAAAATAAAGGCGCATTACCTTAAAATAGTGGTTAGTTTACTTGCCACCGAGAAGAAATTGTGGTGTTCGTTATGTACATGCATGGCTACGTTTTTATTCAAACCGCTCGTTCACTGCGCGGTCTGGTGCAAGATCTCATTACGGCTTGTCAAGTTTGTCGTCCTGCAACCCAGACTGTCCGGTTAACCTTTTATCGCAGTAACCATATTTTACAGAGGAATAAACGGAATTTGCAGCGGTCGCTATTGCATGACCGACGAAAACCGATACCCCGGCAACCCTCAATTTCCCGTTGAAATCTCATTAGAGGTTATGCAACGTAGAAAGCAAGTTTTCCAAATGTCTTTTTTTATTTACTTAAAAGATAAAACGGCTTTGCCATTTTTACACTTTAATGTGTGCAACAATTGGCATGGCATCATTGAAACTGCGCAAATAAAAAAAATAACAATAATAGTCCTTTAAACGTAAGGAATTGCATCTCGACCGGGTCATTTAACATCCCGGTTCCGTACAAAGCCGCGTCCCCTCCGGCCGCCTGCGAGTCACGATTTACTTCTCTCGCGAGGCAATATTTGATTTAGCAAACAATTCTTTTCAGGCATTATTTATGAACAACTATTTCTCTGGAAACTCTATCGAGTTGTTTTTCCCTTGATAAATCAAGCGGGAGGAAATTGTCGACCGCAGATTGTTTTTCTTCCTCACCCATTGCAGACCTTTCGGAAGGTCCTTGTAAAATAAGACGATACATTTTTGAAACGAGCGTGTTCTCAACAGATATTTTACCTTAAAAGCTCTTGTCGTAAATTTAAGTTTTAAGACCGACATTTGTAGAAATAAAACTACATGCGCCAATACTCATTCGAATGTAACTACGTAATATTTTTAGATCTCATTTTACGGCGAGTATTAAAAATTCTGCATCATTTATGTACCCGCGACTGTCTATCTACAAATTATCGCAATTCGATAAATTTAAGTAGTAAATATTGAAAAGTTATAATTTCGACAGAAAATTAAATAATTAAAAAGTACTCTGAGATCTATTAAATACTCAAAAAATCCTATTAGGAAACATCGTTCCAATTAACGCGGAATCGGACAAAAGGTTTGAAGGAGAAGGCGTCCTTCCCCGCCGGTAATTGGCGACACGATGAGCGCAGCGGCCCGCGCGCTAATGCCTCTCGCCGCAAAAACTCCCGTTTAAGTCATCCATCTCCGGTGTTTTATTGTACGGACGGCGATCTCGGGCCGTATCTTGTTTTACGGCTATCCAATGCCGGATTAACAATACATTTCCTACGTTCCGATACTATCTAATTTATTTATTCATTTCTTTGTCGGCCGCCGGAGGATGCGCGCCTCAATTATTCAAACCTCCGTTTCCACTTCGCCTCGGATTTATATCCCGCAATTTTATTCACTGACCTTCCGACCTGCAGTTACTTACCTCGGCACCTTAAAATTTTCCTCACAACTCGTGTGGACACACGTCGGGTGACGCTTTTTGCGAACAAAGGGAAAGCTCCCGCTCGATCCGGAGAAATGGAATTCGAATATTCTCTCGGCTCCGTCGAGTCAGTTTTCATTACATATTCCGGCTTCCTCGGGGCTCCGTTCGAAACATTCGCATACAAATAAATACCAAACCGAATAATGCGCCGAAAATCAGTCCGCGGGAGCGCCATTTACGCGAGAAGCAGGTGAAAGTGTATTTGCAAAAAATAACACGTGAAAACCACTGTCAATTAACAATCATTACATATCACTACGCTAACAAAAACTCTGATTATTTATAAATATTTAAGTTACCGATGCTACTTATTGCGTTCGATTTAAACTTTCAATCACACCAAAGCACTTTGTATGTATTCAAAATTAATTTTAATAATAAAATAAAAAAAACCACGGGTAATTTCGGATCGCGTTCACCTTTATATTACCCGTGGACTAAATTATTTACGGCACATTTCTCAAGGAAGCCTGGTTTTATTTCGCACACACGGAATATTGCATCCGCGGGCAATCGAGATGAATGTTGACCCGCAAGTGCTCGTGTGCCGCGGGGCAACATTTCAATTAGATCCGACCAATAAATCCGATGCCCCGAGCTCCCCGCGGGCTCGGACGCCGGCCATATTGGGAGCGCGGCGTCGCCGTCGGTCGCGGGCCCGCCCTGCTGCCAACTTTGAATGCAATGTGCACACTTCATTTTTAGTTCCTGACGAGTTTTGTTGCAGAGATGGTCATGGAAATTATTATTTTCTTGGGCAACTGAGTTTTATATATAATATTTTTGCTTTTAATACAAAATACCTTCTTGGTGACCGTTTCATCGAACATATTTCTATCTCACCAATTCGGCCGTACTTCCGATCTCCAGCCACTGGCACAAATTCCGCACCCACGTAAACTTCCTCCTTTCAATGCCCTTTCTCCTTAGATTTTTCCTTGGACAATCAGCTGGAGGATGCTATATTTATTGTTACGAAAAATGTGGCCAAAATAGGAGACCTTCCGCTTCTTTACCAACGTCAGGAGTTCTCTTTCTTTGTGACGCGGTCAACCCATGGTTTTTTCAGGATATCTCGTGTATAGCCACATTTCAAAAATCTATAAATCTGTATTATTTTTAAAATAATTTTGGTTATATTTTTTAAATAATTATGTAAGAATATTCTTTTTTGAATAACATTTAACTCCGCAGATCTTCGTGTACGAGCGCCTACCTACTAACCGTGTTCTCATTGTTTCAGTTCGAGGCTCGGCGTACGGTCTCGAGTTCAGCTGGAGTTTATACTTCTACTCGAGTTTGTTGACGGTTGTTTTGAAATCCTACACTCTCAATCTTTGTTTTATATAAAAAAGGAAATATAACAAATGACTCTAGTAAAATGTTGAAGTGATCGTGTTTAACACGTACGTATTTAATAAATACCATTAAAATATACCTTTCGATAAGTTGAAAAAGAAGAAATATGATAAACATATATAATTGTACATTTCTGTAAATATTTTTATACAATCATAGTTGTTAATTTAAGAATATTCCAAATAATTGACGCTAGTCTCTTTATTTAGAACGATGAGCGACTCTCGTAAACCACACAGACCGAGTGCATGATTTCATTCCTCCCATTCTAGATATAGACTTTATGTGTAAATTATTACTAGATACCATTCGTGACTACGTAACCGTGTACTCTTGTAAGATGATGTTTTTTTAATATTCGATAGATGAATGGACAGGGTATTTACCCCATGGAGATGATTTATCATTGAAACATTACTATTCAATTTTCCATACATCCCTAAAGAAGGCTTCGAAAATTTTCTGGATTCCAAATATCACAAATTGTAGAAAATAGCTCAAAAAGCACCTATACGTTTCATCTGTACCAAATTGTTATGAATAAAACATTTTCTAAAGTAGTTTTTTTTATTATTGATTTGATCTTCGAAAACCTTTTTTCTACAAACGGGATTCTTCCACTGCAAAAAATTACCGTAACAATACGAATGGTCGACTTCATAATCGTATTTACATAATAAGGATGTCTATATTATACCACCTCTGAGTTCTTTACGAAAACTTTCATATAAATCATCATATCATCATAATTGAGAGTTTTTCTTACATTTAAACGTGTTTCTAGACGTGAAAAAAGTAAGTGTTTTTATATTATATCTAGAATAATCCAAATTTTATTTTAAATTAAGTAAGTATTTTTATAGTTTTTTGTTCGTAATTTTGTTAAGTATAAAAACTATATTTATAAGTAATAAAATATTTGTTTATATAATATAAAAGTAAACATCCATGAGCTATTAATAGTACAATAGTAAGGCTGATAAATAATAGTCTTTAAATGATAAAAATAAAACGATCGTAGACAGCAGGCTCTGTCAAAGTTCACGGCGAAACTGTTATATTAAAGGTTTTATATGCTTTGATGTTAACCAGTTAGTGTTCTGACCCTGTTTCTACATGACAGATCACGTTTAAGCCGCTAACCTTACCGCCTACAGCACAAGCGAAATAATAAAGGTACCGCTTCAGCCTACCACGAGATTAAAGGTTCATTTCTCAAACACAATGCGAATTGTTGAACAAAGTATTCTCAGGTTAATAAGTACGTGCCAACAAAGATCCTTTTACAAATAAGGCAGATTTAAGCGCTAAGCGCTAGCAGTCGCCCAGAGACTATCGCGATATTCTGCCATTGTTTACTAACCCACGTGAGACATTTTTCATTGTATTTGCAAGGGTCGCACATACACACACAAAATCAGTTCACAGCTTTAAACCGCTTGAATTATGCAAATTTGGTGCCATGCAATTTTTGCAGTCGCTAACGACACGAAAACAACTCCAACCCTACAGTTAATTGACGCGGTCTTTAATATAAAAACTCAATTCATTTCATCCGAGCGTCTCGTAGAAAAAACCTCCACACGTGTAGCGTTTCTGACAAAACGCGCGTATATTTAGAGAACCATACAATATAATGTTTCGCCATAATCTCGAGACCTGGTCACGACTCTAAGTAGGAGGGTCCTGGCGGGAACCAATTACCCCACAGCGGGTGACTCCCCGCCCGGCCCGGGGCTCGGGACACCCCGCGTCATATAATGTCTGGAGCATGCTCGCACCCGGCGCCCCCGCGCGGCTACGTTATCGCCGACATAATGGGAATGAAATTCCAGATTTGCAAGGTGAGATATGTGATTGTAAATTTATACACCGATCGAGCCGCCCGATTTCAAATGCAGCGTGTCCTTTACAATACGACCTAAAAACTCAAAATTAGGTTAACATTTCAATCGATATTAGTCAAATAACACGAATAAACAATTCGAATAATAATACACTTTTTACGTTATTGTTATATTTATTTTAATTAACTTAATGAAAACAATGATCAATTATTCATATTTAACTTTGGATAACGATTATTTTCAAATTTAAAATATACAAGCAAGCATCGAGGCGAAAAAAAGTAATTTTCTGAAACACTAAACATTTCGCGAACCACTTCCCGGGCGTTTATTTCTAATGATATTTCGCAAGAGCTTTCAGTACAGATTATAATAGATTTCCGAGTGCAATTTCCTCGCGCGCAATTGTGAAATTCATTATTTTCAGAGAAAACTATCGTGCACTCGCAGCGAATGGAACAGCTACCTAACCCTTGCAATGTAATATTTGTGTATCGTTCGACTTAATCTTTTCAGCCCGCTTTGTCCGCGGCGCTTTTTTGGTGTTACAAAATTGCACTCAATTATAATAGTTTGTTATAAAATTAGATATTAAATCCGACGCCTGCAATTTTCATCCCCTTGTCTACGAGAAACCTCAATATTATTATACTTTCAGTTTCACAGCCCCAGCTACAATTTGTTAAAAAATTGATGACACTTCTTTTAAAAGGGCTCCGTCAGCCTTTTTGGAAGTTTCCATTCGTTTAAAATTTGTGACGTTAAAATTGTAATAAAGAAACCACTCAAGAAGCGAGTCGAACTTTTTTGTATTAACTCAGACACCCTCGCGGCTAAGTCACGGCCTGATCGAGTTAAAGCTCTCCCTAATAGAATAACGACCACAATTAAACTTAGGTGACGCGGTCCAACAAACATCAAGCCGAGAATAAAGTGTCCAGGACCAGAATACCTCATTTACATACAAAATACATTATTTACAGGGCTTTGTTACGTGTTTGACACTTGTTTTATACGCGTGCTTTAGTTTTAGATCATTCTACCTGCAAGGCCTGCCTTGACTAGAATTATTGTTCCAGTTTTCTTAAGTAACAATAGCATTGTATGAAACAATACCGTGTAGATTGTTTTATTTATGATTGACGAAAGTGGCACTTTTTGAGTGCTATTTTCCATACCGTTTTGAAAAAATAAATACGATTTCAGCATAAAATCTTGTTATATTATATAACATCGTAACTAATAATATAAAAATATTTATTTCACGTGACTGTTAAATCTTTTCGAATTAAACTACACATTATATATATTTACAAGAAGGTATATCTAGAGTATTACATACAAGTAGTTTAACAAGAGTTAACCGAATATATCCAAGGTAAAGTTAAAATAGACTGTATGTTGTACTTAAGTAATGAAGATAGTCCAATTAACCGGTGAGTAACGAAGTCTGGTCGCTCCAGCGACAACGGCGGCCGGAGCGGATGGATGTCCTCCTTGAGGTCCCAGCGAAAACAAATAAAAATGCTCCTCCAGATAATACGATTAAAGGATTTAATAAAATTAAAAAGAATGGTATAATTATATTAAAGAGAACCATGCGTGATATACTATAAGCCATGAGCCAAGCTAACTTAAGTAAAAATCTGTTTTATATTTATTAAACATTCTCTATTTTTGATAGAAACATAGTGAATTATTCTGTAGTATTTAGGCCAAAACAAGTATATCGCATTTTTGTTTGATTCGTTCAATATTTTGACTGATTTGAAAAAATGGATTACCAGCGATTTCAGTTTTCGATTCTTAGTGTCTCCTATATAATAGACACCATCAATTTAATTGCTTATTTTTATTTTTGCAGCTTTTAATCTTATAAACAATTGTAAGAAAAGTAAAATTATTTTTTAATTTATTTCATTTAGCAAAATATTAACACCGTCGAATATTAGATATTAAATAGTTTACTTTGTTATTGTTTAAATGATAACATTTTTGCATGTTTTCATTGATTTTTATTTTGCTTTAAAGGGATTTTTCTTTTCCATTTACATCTTTCAGTTATATTCTAAAGGAGGTGGTTAAAACGATTCGTTTTCTTTGTACAGTACGTATAGGAATAAAGATATAAAAGAGAAGGAAATAGCGCTTCCTTCCTCTCTCCCCGACCGCCGTCCCCGATTCGTAATTGGCTCTGAAAAGCTTTTATTCGATACTCTAACCTGTCAAGAAATCTTTATCTAGTTTTAGGCATTTTCGTGTGTGCGTTGCACGTACGCGTGTCTATATAAGGCCTATGCTCCTTCTTATAATGTATACAAGTACTAAATTAAATTGTATATACCCGCACGTACAACCTCATTATATTGGGTAAGTAAACCTATTTTATTTTTCAGATATTTATTATAAGAACTTATTTTGGCATTCTGGATACTAATAGAAAACCACAGGGATATATTTTTTTGTTTGTATAATAGTTTGATTGAAAAATCCTCAAATTATTTCAAATTTGGTCATTTTCATAAACTACGTACCATAAAAAAAAAATATTTAAATTAGTTCTTTTTCTGGAAGATTTTTTTAATGGTCATAAAAAATAAAATGAGTTTATTGCCGGTAGAAAATTACTTCCATTTTGTGTCTTAAGAAGTCTTTTAAAAAAATTACTATAACTCCTATAAGACAACTTTACAGCTAATCGTGATAAACGTGCACTTTTTACCAAATATATTATTAATCTTTGTTATTATAAAAAAATACATTGAAATAAGAATGAGGGTTGCGGTGGTTAAACCGTTTTCCCTCTCCAGCGCATATATTATATGTAGATCCGTACATGCAATGAGAAACGGACTATCCCGCATCGCAGCAGAAACTTACGTTTAAACGAAACACAAACATCGACTCGGGACTTCAAAGGATATTTAATTACACAGCAGAGATCAAAAAAAGAAAGCGCCGCTGTCTTCCGATGTGAGCTTTTCTACTGTTAGGCCAGTGACGCAAGCACAAATGGACATTTTCAAGCGGCACGGACAAAATATATTCAGGCCAGAATCGGGGACGCCCGGACCGCGCGTCGGCGGCGGCCGGACTTCCGTAGGGGCAACAAAGTCCGGGCCCTTCCAATTAAATGATTTATTCAATATAACGATTCGGGGCTGCCCACCTTAAACTGGAGAAATAAATGATACCACGCGTCACTCGAGACGCTCGTGTACCCAAAACTTTTGGTGTATTTTAATGAAATGCGTATTGTGTACGTTTCTTTAGAATTTACCGACTCAGTTGTTGGGATAATTGCGAGTCTTTATAAGTTGAATCATTGCTTATTTCCATGTCAAAAGTTCAAGTCCGCTGAAAGAGTTGCTAAAATTAACAAACGCTATGTACAATTACAGGGTTCGCACAAACGATAATTGAAATTTGATGCTCTAATATGTTTACGCAGGCCCGCCTGAGACTCGGCTATTAAGTAATGACACAGTGTGCTTGAGCAAATTTATTCAGAGGAGTTATGTGTAATGTGATGGTATCGCAGGGAATGAAGGTAAATATTGTGATTAGGCGGCAACTCCGGTAAGACACGATTGCAGCAGAACGGGCGCGGCGCGAGGGGAGTACCCAGTCAGTGCCGTGAGGTGTGTTTATCAAGATTTTTCCCCGAAGCTGACACCCGCGCGCTTGTACAAAATAATCAATAATTTACGTCGGCGGACTGTATACCGCCTTGGTAAACATTTTCCTACCGTTCCGCAACACAGCACTCCGTGCGCTCGGCAAACAATTTAAATTAAATCTGATCGATAAGTTGGCACGGTATAAACTTTAAGAAATCGATTCATTCCTGAATCTCGCAGAGACGGCACTCCGAACTCTGAATATTGCATGATAAATAATCCTATATATTTTTCATGTGTACCGACACACGTGAAACCGCAGTGGATAATTGAACTAGTTCAGAGCGCTCCAGATTGAAGTTTCGCAATACGAGCCGCGGTCTACGTACTCCGATACATAAACGGAGAGTACTGCGAGCACACTCGTCTCCGAGACTAACAGCGCTATCCACATTTATACTACTCACATTGATCAATCCGCAGATTCACGGCGGCGCGTCACAGAGAATGTGACAGGGAAAGGTAAGTAGGTGCATTCGTAGCGAGTTCAGTCCTTTATTAAAAACTGCATCGGTGCAATCCTGAGCTGCGGTTTGACGCCCGTCCAGGCACGTCAACAAGCAAGCGCACCTATAATTTCTGACCGCAGCGCAAAAGCTCTGCCTGTGCGGAATTACCGGAGCCGCCGAATGAGTCAGCGGACAATCAGATTCGCACATCGGGCGGCGCCTATCTTGTCACTTCATCGCCGCGACTCGCCTTCGTATATTTTTTCCGAGATAATGATCGCATTTGGATAGGCGTTAATTTGTCCCCGCCCATCGTGTTAGCGCCGCCCGCTCGGCCGCCGGCGACTCTTTCGTATCTAGCCTTACATCTGACACATATTTCATTTTTTATTTAAGCTTGCAAACCGGACTAAGCTTTGTCGTTCTACTGAATGAATTTTATAAATTTATGGACAAACACTAGCTGAGGATTACAAAGTAGCATATTTTCCAATAAACCGAAGCAAACATTTCGTAAAACTCGTTTATATTTCAATCAATGCTCGCTGCTAGTGTGACTGCTGTGTGCACAGAGAAGCTTGTTCTATTTGTTCTATCAACAAATAATGAGCTCCCCTGACCCAACACATTTCATTACGAAAAATAAACTACACTGCATGGGAATTCAAAAATGTGTGTGTGTGTGTGTGTTTGTATGTGTGCGTTTGTAAAAAACCTATCATTTATCTTGCTTCAGACAAATATGTAGGTACTGCTCTGATGCGGTTAATGTATGCACCCACGCAGGGATGGTCAAGCACGGCACTCGGGCAAGAAGGGTTCAACCCACACTGTTTCATGAGCACAGTCACTGTCAGAGGATATAAACTTCGTTCATAATATTATATACAAGATTTCCTTAGATGTATGGCTTTCAGGAACGTTAAAAAAATTATTAATTGATTTTTTTATGTATATAATGGTAATCTAGTAAAAAGTAAAAAAATTATTTGTATTTCTATATTTCAAATATAAAAATATATTGTGTTACTTATTTTTTCAAGTCCAAATAAACCGGTAAACAAAGGCTCATTAAAGAAACGGAAAAACTTGAATCATATGTATGTACGCATTTATGTTTCCACTATGGTTAGTTTTTCTGAATTGTAAAAAGTAGGCAATCCGTTTTCATAAAATCTGTTGGTTGTACGTGACATTGGGTAGGTTTACGATTGTGGAAAAATTGTCAAGCGACACGCAAACACGTCGTTGCTTTTACAATTTGTACTTTTGAACCTTTTAATAAAGAGACGTGTTTATGACTGGTCATTTTTGAGTCTTAAATCAAATATTTAAATATGACATGTCATTAATTATTCGTACACGTTTATTAAACTTTAAAGTTATGAAAAATTGTATAAGTATAGTATTAGAATATATAATATAAAATCAAAATACATAGTTTCGAAAATCTGGTCTCTTGGTGATTTTTTTTGTTGTTGTCAACATATTACCCATCCACATAAATTTTATATCAATAGGAAAACAATGGGTTCACACCACAAAATGGGTGCAAAAACACAAAACCAACCTCTAATCAATTTCAACAGCTTCCGTTGTTTCATAGTTGATTTTGTAGAAAATATAAATAAATTACAAAGGATATATTTTTTTGAAGTACGTCGATAGGTTCACTTTGCCCGTGGAGCGTTCCGCGGCGACTGCAACAGTATCGGATCTCTCGATGAATGCAGATAATCATTTCCGCAGAGCCACAAGAAAAGTAATAGAATTCAGAGTGTCCGCCGGATTGAATAAAATAAACTACTTTGTTCTGTGCCCCGAGCAATTATTTTTTACCTTTCAAGATTTCACCTCGGCGTAGATCAAAGCGAGCATCCGATTTCAAATTATTCTTTTGTGATGTAAAACATTAATAATTTATCATCTCCAGCAGTTGCACAAAGGTTTGATATAAATTGCTTTTATATAACTCGTCCTTCTGCTTATTGTATAAACAATTTCCATCGAAAGAATATAGTACGCGGTGGCTAATCTACCAGACACCCTGACTGCGTTATTACTAAAACAGATATGCAGTGATCCATCAAGCATTACTGAAAACATGTGGAAATGGGCATTTCTATTATTTCTACACTGAAAGCCACTCAGGTTCTTTTCACTCCCCAGGTGTTTTATAGAAAGACAAACAGACGTGTTGCAATTATTGTTGACTCAGAGACCTGCGCGGCTCATTACACCCGCCCGGCGTGCGCCACACGCGGTCACTTTAAATACCGCCATTAAGGTGAATCGTATTACATGCACCGGACATGTGGAAACAAATAGGCACACTTTGCATGTGCACTTCGTAAATTTAAACCTTTTTTAATAAGTAGTAGGTTGTTTTACATAACAGTTGAATAGTTATCGGTTCTACGAAAAAGTGCTGCGAGTCTACGACTAAAGTAAATACTGGAAAAGCATCCCTTGAAAAGATCTCATATAGAGGCTACATCCACAAAAACTAAACTTCTGTAGTAATATTGAAAATATTGATGAGAAATAGTTAAATCATTCATAATCCTCAAATCGAGGATATGTTATGGATGACTCCGATAGCAATTAAATACAATTTGCGCCTAGCATACATTTCATTGATACTTGGCCAAGAAGGTTCCTTCACTGAAGCAATACTGTAAAGTAACTATTATATCAAAACTGAAAAGCATTTTATGCATTTTAATAGGAATAAGTGAAACATTAATAAAAGTGGCCAGGAACTAGCGTCGTAAAGAGTTCGCATCAATAAACCCCTCTGAGCCACCTTTGGAGCTGAATTATTTCCAGTACAATCAGCAGGCAGCTCCCCGCAGTGTCCAAAGCAAAGGTGAATGAGTGTCAGCCTCTCAGAGTCGGCGGGAATCTTTCTAATTTATCTCGTGCACTAGAAATGCATGGGACGTACCGCCCGTGCCCCTCGCCCCTTGCCGCCCCTTGCCGCCCCTTGCCGCCCCTTGCCGCCCCTTGCCGCCCCTTGCCTCGCCAGACGCGCATTAATGCGTCTCCTGCCGGGCCGAGGACCGCCCGGAGTGCCGATCGCGGCGACCGTTTTATTTTCAGGTTCAAATAAAACTTTCACAAGCGTAGCTTTAAATCGATAAACGAATTCTAATAAATCATAGCGAACATCTAACCCCCGTATCGCAGCATAAAATCTTACCTGAGAGTGAGGTAAAAATGAAATCCCCCTGACCCCTTGTTATGATATTAAATTTAATATATGCGATATCGAATTGAGATATTGCGAGTGCGAGTTTTAATCTTTTGAAATAAGCGCTTACCGCGCAACCTGCGAATTATTGAAATTTATGAGTCTACCTGGAAATTCAAAGATACGCTATTTATGTGCTCTCATCAATTCAAAACAAAAATTATCTAACGGCGAAGGAGCCTCGTTTTGCAATCACCCTTGTTCGCATGCTTTTGGGCGATTACCTTCTGACTAGACATTTTTACATTTATATCTCGAAGCGGTATCCGTCTGTATTTACTGTGAACACATTTATACTTCGTGTGCTGAAAAAAGACGTATTAAAAATACATATTCAATCGGTACAGCGGGCATCGCGGAAGCGATAGCGGTCGAGAGCCAAACTGAAACCAGATAATATTCTAATTTAAGTTTGCGTTTCATTTCATACATAATTCGTATTTAAATATTCACCGTTAGATATTATCCGGCGGTCGACGCACGGAGGCGTTTCAAAAGGAGTCGCCGCCGCAACGGCCGAGGAACGGGTGGAAAAATATTAGAATACAAGACGACCGCGCGGCGCCCTCGAGTCTGAACGGACCTTCGGATGGGCATCTCGATAAGGGAAACAAAACAAAGGGGAAACCGGACAACGAGGTGTCACCGCCCGATATCATTTAGCACGCGAGGGAGCCGGCCGGGCGACTCCCCCGCCGCGCTCCTCTGCGACAGATTAAAATCTTTTTTTGTTTCAGGCACTTCAGGCCCTTTCAGACGCACCGCCGCCCGCGCGGGACTCGGGACTCGCGGCTCGCAGCTCGGAACTCGGGGCTCGAGGCCTGCTCCTCTGCTTTCATTAATGGCCATGTCGAAGGCGTCCGCATATCGATTTTAAATAAAACCACGGGTGTGTTTGCTTGAATTATATTACAAGCTTTACCATTTTTACGGTGGCATCAGTGCGGAGTCTCGCAATACGCAATACATACTCGTCAACATGACTCTTTCTATGCACTCAAATCACATATATTACTTTTAATATCGTCGAATCAAAATCATTTTTTTAAGCAAACCGATATTATTACTAATACTAGAAATGTAGCCCGTCACAGAATGACGTATTCGGTGAACGATTAGATGAATATTTGCTTTCATTTTGTACACATATATTTTGAATAATTGGATATTAATTTCTAAATTTCTAGGAAATATTCATCACAAATGAGTGGTACATACCAATTTTTTTTATTATAGGACTGTCTTGTTCCTTTTTTTCCTTCCAATTTATTGCTTGACATTTGTGACACATTTAGTGTCACAAACAAAGCATCACTTTCACTGCACTGTTTTTTATTCGATGCTGTCTTTATTACGTTCAATTGTGCAATTCTTTTTGAATTACATTTGCTGTGCGTAGACATTTTGTGTTATTAATGATGTGATTAATAATTTCTAACGCAATTTCGATAAAAAAATAAAATTGGTACTTGTGTCAAGCTGACATAAACTGGAAATTTGTTTTTTTGTAAAAATTCTGAATTTTAAATTCTCGCGGTGAACAACAAAACCCTATAATTCGTACATATTGAAACTCGCTAAAGCATATTTTTTAGTTTTATTAAATTAGTTTATGAATGAAAATATTATCCTATCGTCTTGAAATTCGGCACATAACTGCGGAAAAATTTACTGAACTTACGTGCAAAAAATCAGCGTTGTATCTTTTGAGATATTCTATAGAAAACCAAAAAATGAAACATACACACACACACACAATGGATATTATTATAGTAGATGATTAGGCACATTAGTTCATACATAGAAGATGATTTAAAGAAACTCAGAAAAATATCATCGTGATTTGTGTGGGATTTGAATCCACATCCCCTGGTTTACATGACCGGTGTACTAACCCTTGTACTAACGAATCACTTCTGTTTATTACTACCGATATTATTGCGTTTCAAATCTCTTAAATTATCCGAAGGTATTGAAATCCATTACAGAATCTATGATATTCCGAATGGCATCTCTATAAAAAATCTCATCTACAAAACAAGCTCGGTTGCATAGTTCCTCCCCCTCTCGGTGTATATGAAAGCGGTTTTTTATTTCATTTTACAAAATGAAAGAATCCATTCCTCTCATTTATTTTGCGCGTAGAGATTGTGAGACATAATGAAATCGGCTCCGGGACATTATATCAAATATCTCAGCGGAGTGTAATGGAGCGGAACGAATTGTGCGGGAAATTCTGTAATTACGAAATGCGCCATAATACTTATACTTTGGTTCATCATTTTTCACTTATTTTTTTCCAAATAACTGCCACTTTAAATGTACATAAATACTTATTATTTGCATCGATATTGAGACTCATTATGAGTAGAGAAGTAATCATTTTTGTATTTGTGCAATATTTAAATGTAAGCAAAGTAAATATCTTATATTAATTTCGAACCTTAAATATTTTTACGTCATTGTACATTGATATATATTATTAAAAAATATATATTAAATTAGGTCTTATATGTATTTAATAACATGTTCGTTGTTTAGCCAAATCACTTATTATTTTTTTTAAGAGGAATATTTAATATGCTCGCAATGATTATAATATACATTAATTGTGCATTACAAATACATCATTACAATAGATTCCATTAAACTTTAATCATTTATAAAACAATCTCTAAAAATAATTTAAATTGAAATCATCATTTATATTTAAGTTTTAGATCATTTAAAAAAATACTTGTGACAGATCGATATTCTCGAATAAATAAACAATTTTTTGCTGTTCCCTTTTTTCATCAGCGAGCGTGAATAATTTATCGTTCGTAATAATGCTGTGCTAGGTAAAAAAAAGTTCAATAAATTTCAATTAGAGGTGCAATGAAAATGTATGACATATTGCTATTACATACATCGCTTTGTATGTAAATATTATGTAATATGACATTTTAATTACACAACTGATGGCTATATTCGTCCAAAAACTGGTTCATTTTTGTAAAACTTTATATATAAATAACAAATATGATAGCTGAATGATTAGATTATATTTTTAATTGTGAACGACCCCCGCCTTTCGAGGGCTTCGTCAGACTTATTCCGACAGCGTTCATAATATGAAAATGTTAAAATCATCTTTCCAATTGACTTCTTGTATCTGTGTTTAAACACTTTATATTTTTTTCTCATAATATATTAAAATTTAATTCATTTCATATTCTGATTATCTTGCAAGACGCAAAATACATACTTTCTCAGTGATGAGATTCAAACTTACGACTGTCACATTTATGCTATGCTACTCTTGCCACTGAGCTATCCAAATAATACAAAGTATCGAAGATCTTTAAAAGAACGATTATATTGGTTTGGATAATTGTTGCTATCGAGATTTCTCACCCACTACCACCTGAATCCTGAAACCATCTAAATTCTGAAGATTTTTTACCTTACACACATAATACCAATTTCCAAAATAATTAACATCAAATTTGCATTTATAAAACTAATTTGATATCATTATATATGTAAACGGCATCCAACCTGTGAATTAAATTTTAGAGAACGACTAAATCTCACCCACAAAAACTTTTTAAGCCCTCAATATTCTCCGGCATGCCCCTAGTAAAGTAAACATTTTCCAATCAAATATAATCCGAGGACACATTTGGTCGCATGCATATTATGCATGCCAGCCAAAATGGCTCCGGCAGCGGTCTAGC